>CM031244.1:674508076-675092704 GCA_018340775.1 Taxus wallichiana var. yunnanensis | reverse complement strand
TAACCATTCATCTCCCGTGGGTCTAAGGAAGAAAGTGTAATATCGTCTTCCCATCAAGACCCTTAGCCCAATTATGTTTCTCGACGGCTAAGGGGTGATAAAAAAGGAAACTATAGTCTTAATAAATTATTATAAAGAGCATATAAAATAACTTTAATAAAACACTTATATTGATTCATTAATGATTTAATAAAAAAATAAAAGCAAAAAAAGAAAAGAAAAGATAAAGTGAAATTAAAAAGAAAAGGGAAAGAGGTCATTTTATGTGTTTATTCCCTAGGGGAAAAAGCGACTCATGTGAGAATGATACAAGGCCAAAAAGAATTAAATGTGCGCCAAATGATGTGATTGATGCTTGTGGGCAGCAACTAAGCCACAATTTCTTATAAAAGCAAGTGTACTTGGCTTAGTAAAGCATCTCTTTTATTTTATAAAAATTCTGATTTTTGTTTGAGCTTGAGAGCTTTGCAAAAATACTTCAAAGGACGAAAACCCATTAAAGTATTCTCTAGAAAACGAAAACAAAAATTATCTAGAAGGAGAACAAAAATTCTTCTTCTATGTTGTGAGGATTCTCCATTCAGGGGTTTCCATTGAGGATCAAGATTCAAGGAGTTATCTATGTTTTCCAGTAGTTTTCCAGCAGTTGTTGAAGACTTATTGCTGCCGGTTTGTGAGTGGTTTGAAGACCTACAAGGGCTGAATATTGCATGTTTGTTGGGAGTGTTGTTGAAACTTCCATTTCCAATTTTTGCATTGCTAGGGCATCGATTTCAAGCTAAATTCAAGGAGAGATCAGATCTGAAGTGTTTGATCAGTTTTGAGGTGTTTTTGGGCCTTTCCTAAGTGGGGCAAAATTGTATTTCTAGCTTTCACTTACAACTAGGGTTTATCTACATTGTTCCAGAATTGTAGATCCGTTTTGGATGTCTTCCCGCCATTGAAAAATTCTGATTTTGGGTTCATTGGAAAGCTTATTTTTCAAGCTTCAAGTATGAGCTATCATTTGCCCAAAAATTTGGAGTATTTTGCAAGTTATTGAATTTACAAGTTCTGCTACGTTTTTTCCCTAATAAATTCCAGAATTAATATTTTTTCGAATCTGATTGGAGATCCTATTCTGATTATTCATTATCTACTTGCAAACAAATTTTCATAATTTTTGGAGGTATTTTGAGGTGGAAAAAGCTATTTTTGCTAAATTGCTGGCCTAGGGCAGCGAACTAGGGTTTTCTGGAAAATATTTAGTTTGTGGCCTAATTTCATTCTAAATTTCAGTTTGATAGTAATTGAGATTTTTGAATTTTTGGATTAATCAGATTTGGCCCTAGTGGGAATTACAGAAATCCATCTAGGGTAAGAATGTCCATTTGGGGACATTACAGTGGTATCAGAGCAGTGTATCCTCCCAGCCTGTGAAGAAAAGAAGAAAAAAATCAGATCTGAAGACAAAGAAGATGACCATGGAAGAATATGATTAGAGAGGTCCTCCTACAAATAGACTAAGCCACATGCATGAGGTGATTACATGGAGCCAAAGAGAATTGCAGCAGTCTATGAGAGAGAGTCAAAGAGATATGCATCATATTTTGAGGGAATCTCAAAGGGAAATGTGTGAACCATTGACCGGTTCCATCCAAGACTTGGCAAAGATCTTACAAGGAAACAATATGTCTACCAACCAAGGAGCAGCCCACAATGGTGAAGGAAGCTTTACGGGACCAGCTACGACCTCATCCAAGCCTTCACAGATTTTCAAAACCAAATTTCTCCAAAAGGAGGAACAACCAGTTGAGGATGATGACATGGAGATATGGGGAAAAGAGTATGCAACACTCAGTTCCAAGGTAAGAGCTATGTTGACCTTCGAAGATTTTTGTGAGTTGAAAGATAGTAAAGGCACAAGGAAAATAGAAGATATCAACAGGAGAAAATTACCATGCAAAAATTGGAGAGAAATCAGCCCATAGAGTATTCCACCATGCAAAGTGAAGAAGAAGAGGCTTCAAGGAAAAAGGTATAACTTCTAATGAGAAAAATAATTGTATTAGTGAGGAACAAACACATTGATTGTTGGATGCAAAGTTGAAAAAGATGTTTCAGTTCCAAAGGTACATATCAATGAGTCATTGTCATATGGGATGGATTTACCAAGCCATAGTATTGATGGGCATGAAATTGTGAAGAGTGTTGATTCTTGTGTTGTGTCTGAAATCATGAGTCACAATAGGGATGGTGCTGTTTTGGAGGTTTCTAAATCAGCAATAGAAGGTAAACATTTTGATGATCTTCTTTATAAGGAGGTTAGGAGTAACAAGGATTTATTTCATCATCTTCATCCTATATCATTACAGCAGTTTTATCGTGATGGTATTTAGCTAAGTCACCGCATTCGAATTCGTGTTCGAATTCGCGAGTATAAAATTCTTTGCTAAAAAATAGAGATAAAATTCGTGATTAAATTCGGCTAATAGAAATACAGTTACAATTTCACATTTCGTATAAGTAAACATGTCAAAAATAGCTTTCCAATAACTAGCTGTCATATATTGATTGAAAAACATTTTGAACAACAATATTGAAAAAGCTTTGAAAAAGTGATAGTTCAACTTCCTACTGTGCTAAGGCTCATCAACTTGTTACATTAAAAAGCTCTAGATCATCAAGAGCACTTGGCTCAATGTCATCATCACTAGCATCAACAATATCATTACCAACATCATTAGTGTCATCCTCAAGCTCATCACAGACAAAATCAGGTTCATCTTCATCAGAAGAGTCTTCTATGGTTCGCTTCCTTTTGTCTAGCACAAGCAAGTTCCGATGTTGGAGCTAGAGCCAACAATTGGTTAGCATTGCTTGCCTTTGTCTTTTGAGTTCCATTTTTTCTTAAGGATGTCACACCACTTGCTAATATATTTTAGTGACTCTTGATCTATCATGCTCACGATCGTGCTTCCTCCCGATTCTCACATTGCATGGTTGGGTGATCAAAAATCGTGGCTCGTTTGTCATCAAGCTTCCTCCTGATCCTCACGATTGTTGGCCTCCCTTCTTCAAACGTCCACATTTTACTCTCAACTGTGCCTTCACAACTCTGCATTCACAACTGTGCCTTCAAGCCCTGATAAAAATCGTATTTGCAGGATCGGTAAAATCGAGACTAGGGTTCTTCTCTGCCCTCGTTTTTCTTCAAGTCTCCTAGTTTGTGGTTCGTTTCTCCTGGTTTGTGGTTTGTCTCTTGAGTGTGGCTCGTTTCTCCTGGTTCGTGGTTTCTCCTGGCTCAAGACTCTGCTGGAGATCTTCAGACACGGTACTCTCAGGCACGATCTCTAATTCGTGGCTCTCCCTTTGTCGCATAACTCAGGAATGATTTTGTGGCTCCCTGTTATTCGTGGCTTCTCTTTCGTGGCTCTCTGTGGTTGAACCCTCAACAGTTTTCTGGTTTTTCGCTCTATCTAGACTGTGGTGGCTCTCTTACCTATTTTTTGGCTCTGTTTTTCTAAAATGGGGATTCCCCAACTCTCCCCTCATCTTGACACCATTACAAGCGGTTCATCCTTCACCGATGTCTCCTTCCACTTCCGTCGTTGCAGTAACCCCCTCGGTGGGAAAACGAACCAGGGCAACAAGGTTTACCCAACATCATAGCGGAATTACTACGCAGGCTTGAGGTAGTGGAATCATCTAACAGAATGCTACGAACTGAGGTATTTGAACTGACATCCCGAATGGAGAGAGCTGAAGCGAACAACATCAAACTGCGCAGGGAACTTACAGATATCACGACCCAGGCCATTCCTATAGGTACCAACAACCAATTACATGCAGAAATTTCAGACTTGAAGCACAAACAGGAAGAGATTCAAACCCAACATGAAAATCTCAAGAAACAATCGGATTCATGGGCACAAATAGTGAAAGGTAGAGACCAAAACACCTCTCCTCTTACCGTTGTGGAGGAAGTTGTGCAGGCAAAACTTGTGGAAGAAAGAAACAAACGAGCAAGAGAGCTCAATCTCAAGGTAAGAGGGCTGCCCACACCTCCTCCTTCTGATCCTTTCGCCATTGCTTCTGATTTCATCACAAATAAGTTGGGGCTGTCGGAAGTGCAAATTGATAGGGCATGGCTTGGTCTTGATTCTACCCTCTTCCTTCGCTTCAAATCAGCAGATGACAGGCTTCGGGCTCTTAGGGCTAAACGGAGACTATTCTCACTCCCAGATAAAATCTTCCTTGATGAAGATCTCACTAGAGCCCAGTGGGCAGAACTCAAACAGTCCGGGAGTTAGTCATGGCAGCCAGGAAGGCTGGTAAATGGGCAGTGATTCGGAACCTCAGACCAGTGATTCGAGACACTTTCCCTCCTGGTTGGGCTCCCGGTTGACGGTCCCGCTGGGAGTGGCGTTATAACAGGGGCATTTCCATGTCATGTTGGATTGGAAAATAGGTCTTACTGGTCCTAGCCTGGTCTTCTACAGGATGCAGTGGGTTATTCAGACTCTTAGTTACTGGGCATCGAGGCTTCGCGAAGTTACTTCCAGCCAGCCTTGTTTGTGTGGTGATGGTGTTGGGGGTGTTGCTCCCTCTTCCGCTCACCCCCACCGTTATCCTCTTCTCCTTTTCTGGGTTCTCCGCACTTGTTGCTTCCTTCTCCTCTTCTCCATCTCTTTTTGTATTTCGGGCGACCCGTTTGGGTCCTCTCGCTGTGTTCTTTTTGCTTTGTACTCTACAGTCCCATTGACCTACTTTTGTGGTCATTTGTCGGACATTAATATTATTATCTTATCTATCTTATCTTATCTAGAAAATGTTGAAGCTTCTTCTTCTTCTTCGAAGCACATGCATCCTTTGCCACTTTTCTCATAAACGCAAATTGCTACGCACAAACAAGATCCCCAACTTTCCTGACAACAATATATTCCTTTTCTTTGATTGAACATGGTTAAAGCTGCTCCAATTCCTCTCACAAGCTGATGCACTTACTCCTTGACTCAAAACTCGAATTGCAAAATGTTGTAGTTCAAGAGTATCTACTCCATAGAATCGCCACCATTCATCTCCATCTATGTCCTCTCTGTCATCTATAGTTGATTGGGTTCCAAATAACCCATCTCCTCGCCTGTATGCTCTAAGTTGCTCTCTTATTTTCTTTGCACTTTCTCTATCAGGAACCAACTTTTCAATGACTGCATAAACACCACTCATGACTTCACAATCACTTTCTCTTCCTATATGAAACAAAGTTGGCTCCAAATAACATGTTGCTGCATGCAGATGGGTATGCATCATCTTCCATCACAAACATCCCATATTTCATTGTATTTTGCCTCCACATTATTGAAAGCCTTTTGGATGGCTTCTTTACAATGGTCCATGCCCTCATAAACTGTAATGTCCCCATTTTTGAAGACCCTTAGCCTATCATTCCCCGTGGGCTTTAGGGATGTTGCAAGGGGAAAATTATATTAAATAATTTTATAATATTGCCTAGAGAGTGATTTTAATCATTTGACATTATAAAGCAATATTTATTTAATTATTTAATATTTATGGAGCAAGTAATTATTTAATTAAATTCCCAAAATGCAAATTAAAAAGGGGAATTAATTAAATAATATTTAGGTGGCTTTTAAATATTAAAATCACCCTTTTTAAAAGGGGACGCCACACCTAGGGATAATAAACTGCTTTTATTTAATAATTTCCCTCTCCTAGGAATTTGAATTTTGTGCCTTCTTGCTTATAAAAGGAGTGCTAGGATCATTGTTAGACTCATGTTATGATGATATTTATTTTATGCTCCATGCTTGGAGTTGGGATGCATGCCCATTAAAGCTCTCTCTCTCTCTCTCTCTCTCTCTCTCTCTCTTGCGTGGGAAGTTAGTAAGTTGGTTTGATCAATTGAAGTATTCTCTCTTGTTCCATTTGTTGAGTTATCTTGTGTTGAAGTATGTTCTTTGTATGATTTATGCTTGCAAGCATTGGCGACTTGTTTGGATAAGTGGCGCATTTATTTGAGGAGGATATTTGGATGTTATTGATGATTGTTGGGTGTTTTATGATCTGATTTTTAATGCAGTAAACTTATTCTAACCCTAGCGACTGGGTTGAGGATTTTGGGGGCTGTTTTGGAGGGTTTTCGGCTGTCACAAAATTCAGATCTTTAGTTCTTTGGAAAGATCTTAATTTATAGAACAATCTGCATTTTATTTGGTGAAGAAATATTGAGTTTTGAGTGAGATATCAATTTTAGAATATTTCAGCTGTCTGCAGGCTTTTCTGGGTACGGTAAATTAATATTTATTTCAGATCTGCAGTTTGGGGTTGATTTAATATTGCATTTGATTATATAAATTAGGAGGAATAAGGATAAATTGATTTCATAATTTTTGGAGGAGTTTTTGTGCCCTAAAAGTGCTGGGCGACCTACTTTTTAGGTCAAAATTAGGGTTTCAGGTTGGCTGTGCGAAATCTGATTTTTGCATATTGTTCTTCATATTTTTGTGACCCAAAATCCAAAGTTTGAAGATTTTTGCATGAACGGTTAAGCAGAATTAATTTTTGAAGTTTGCAACAATTGGGGTTTGGAAATTAATTATTTACAGCTGTGTGTGATCAGATTTATGTTAATTCCTAACTTGTCCTAAAAGGGGATACTACGGTGGAGAGTGATTAAATAATTTGATGTCATTCCATCTAACCCTAGCGACTTGATTGAGACTTTTGGGGGCTGTTTTGGAGGGTTTTCAGTGTCATAAAATTCAGATCTTTAGTTCTTTGGAAAGATCTTAATTTATAGAATTATCTGCATTTTATTTGAGGAGAAAATATGGAATATTGAAGGAGTTATGCATTTTTGAATATTTCAGTTGTCTGCAGGCTTTTCTAGGTATGGAAAATTGATATTTATATCAGATCTGCAGTTTGGGGTTGATTTAATATTGCATATGATTGTAGAAACTAGGAGAAATAAGGAGAAGATGTTTTCATAATTTTTGGAGTGGATTTGATGCCCTAAATGTGCTGGGCGACCTACTTTTTAGGTCAAAATTAGGGTTTCGGGTTGGCTGTGCGAAATCTGATTTTTGCATATTGTTCTTCATATTTTTGTGGTCCATTATCCAAAATTTCAGCTCATTTGGACTTCTCTAGCCAAAGATATGAATTTTTAAAAATTGCAGCAGTTGGGGTTTGAAAATTAATTATTTACAGTTGTGTGTGATCAGATTTGTATGAATTCCTAACTTGTCCTAGAAGGGGACATTACATAAACCATGTCAATACAAGGCATGTCACATCAGCCATATGAAGCATGCAGACTATGGGTGCACATACTTTTAGAACCTTCATAGCATTTTCCCAAAAGGTAGAGCTTATAATGATTTGCTCCACATGTTTACCTTTAGAACCTTTTGCAAGCACAAATTCTTCCCACTCTTTGCTACAAATCACAGATTGGAGAGCTCCTTTCTCCTCAACAATTCTTTTCAAAGTGATATAGAAAGAGGCAAACCTTGTGTCACACGGCTTCAACAACTCCTTCGCTGCATGCTTTCTATATATACTCAATGTGAGGCGATGATTTTTTATGAAATTGGCAATTGCTCTTCCTCTATGCACTGCCTCATGTACCCAAGGAAATTTGGCCAAGTCATGGAGTAGTAAATCAATGCAATGCGCAACACAAGGGCTCCAATAAATATGTGGGTACTTTTCTTCTACCAACTTTCCAGCCCCCACACAATTGCTAGCACTATCAACAACTTGGACCACATTTTCTACACCAACTTCGAGAATGGCTTCATCTAGAATGTTGAAGATATACTCAGAAGTTTTTGTATGTTCCATGGTGTCAATCACCTTCAAGAATACAACACCTTTGGGGCAAGAGACCAACACATTGATTAATGGCCTTTGGCGCATATCGGACCAACCATCACTCAGGATGGTGCAACCTGTTGCCCTCCAAGAGTCTTTAATGTCTGCCGTTTTTCAGTGACCCTGTCTTTTGATCTCCTCAAAAGTGTTGTCCTTAAAGCTTCTGAACCTGGTGTTGTGTACCCTTTTCCAAATGAAATTGATTGTTGAACAGCATTTGTAAAATAAGGACTCCTAGCAACATTAAATGGAATGGCAGATTCATAAAAGAAATCAGCCCATGCATCAACCTGTTGTTTTTGTACAGGCTTCCAGAAATTGTTTAGTGTTGCTATCCCACTCTCTTTTTGTGGCATTACTGAGCTTGCGGACATGCCAGAGGAGCAAGATGTGCGGGGTATCTTGGACCTACAAAGCTCATCTTGGACTCGTTGTTTCTTTTGTGCCCTTTGCAGATTTAGTACCAATGAACTCCCGTACTCTTTCTCCAACGCTTCTTTCATTACAGGGGTGACATTCAGACATGCTTCGACGCCACCTCCTTTACCACCTGAAATGGCAAGAAGGTGGTCCATTACCCTTGTTAATGTCCCTGTAAAACGGTGTTGACATAAGTTGCATGTGACGTTATTGGTTTGTCCCTCGCGGGTCACATATTTCCATCCTTCTGCACTTGATTTTGGAGGTGCCATAGCGATGTATCCCTACATTTTTTACAAATAAAAATAATTAAATTAAAAAATAAAAACAAGCATTATATAGATAAAATTAAAATTAAACATAATTTTGATATTAAAATATAAAAAAATACATAACAATTAATTCTAAAAATACACTAATAAAATGAAAATTTTAAATTATGATATTAATAGTAAATTATTTTTGTGTTCAAAAATAATAAAATAAATAAAATAAAACTAAATTAAATTAAAATTTTTATTGACACTTTAAATTTAAAATAACGATAATAAATTATTAATTTAAAGTTTAACCTAAACTATTTTTGTTATTAATTTTATTAGCCTAATAATCATTAATGAAACTATAATTTATAATGCCAAAAAATTAAACGTAAATTTTATTAAACCTAAAAACAAACTATAAATGCCTAAATTGTATTAACCTAAAATAAAACTAAATTTTATTAACAAAAAAATAATATGAATAGTTTAACATAAACCTAAATTAAATTATTAAACGTTTAATAATTTTAATAAACCTAAACCTAAATGATTACCTAAATTTAATTATTATTAAATGCTTTTAAAAAATTTAACCTAAATGAATACCTAAAGTTTAATAAATTATAAGTTATAAACAAAGTTTACCGAAAATAAAATACTTGTTGCTGTTGTTGTTAGCGGTCATTCACTGGAGAGTTGGAAAGGAATAATGGTGGCGGTCGCTAGAGAGGAGAGGTGAGCTTGAGCTTCAAGACTAGAATAATGGCGCTACGAAAGACACTCACACTCAGTCACAACTCAAAATCACTACTCACAATCACGACTCGACCACGATCACGACTTAGAATCACACTTAGTCACGAGCTTGAGCAACAGTCACGAGCTTGAGAATCACTTCGAATCACTCAGAATCACCACGAATCACTCAAAATCAGTTTCTTCTGCAAGTCGATTTGGTAGGCTCGCTCCCAGACTCATCACTTTATAGATTTGGAGCAGAAACCCTAAAACGTGTTTTGCATTTTTTAAATATTTTTTACCCTCAAAAACCGTGACTGCATACACCACGATTATATTTGCGAATTTAAACGATTTTTTGGGCTTCAAAAGGTATTCACCGAATTTTGCATTTTGGGGATTAAATCCGCCAAATGCGGTGACTTAAGTATTTAGCTTGTTGTGGATAAGAATGTTAAGAATTCAGTACATCAAAGTCAAGTCATCATGAAGACAAAGAGGGATGAAGACCTTCATGGACATTATAAGGTATGGGATCCTAGTAGTATGTTACATTTGTCCAAAATTATCAGTTTTGATCTTGAAAACTTTGTGACTAATTTCATAAGGAAAAGAAAGAATTCAAAATTATCTTTTGAGAGTACAGGTGTGGGCAAGCATGGTTTCCTCTTTGGAGACTCATTGCAAGAAGGAAGACTACGTCTCAAGGTACTAATATTGGGTTTCTGATGCTCATAAAGGGTAAGAGAACAAATTTTGATCAATTTCAGATTGCTGGACTGTGCATAACAGCAGTCATAAAGAGGACAAAAAGTTTTATTAATAGAGCCCATGACTGATTTTTATATCAGCAACATGGGGGAACCTTTGGAAGGGTTAGTGGGGGCATTTGGTCCTCAAAGTTCTCAAAGAAACAAGGTGCAGTCTGTTGTTAATGAAGAGGAGTTGAATTCAAGGAGCAGTCATGACTTTGGCATCCTAAGGTATGAGAGTGGTTACCATATTTTGAGTTTTTTTATTTCTCCTATACCGCTGCCATATTTCTATCCTATTGGACAGCATGCACATGTTTGGATGGTTGCAAATGATTATTCCCTAATCAAGTTCCAAGGTATGTTAGCTAGGACAGCCACATTCTTCCTTCATATTGTTCTTGATTCAGCTAATAAGCATGTGTTGGAGAAGCATGATAAGATAAAGGATGAAGTTTACTATATGGAGTATGTTGAACCATTGATCCAAGTTCATGTCTATGAGCATCAGGAGAGCTATATATTTTGGCAAGAGCTCTCTCATTTAACAGGTACAGGATCAAGACTTGTGGAGCACTACAACATGTTCTATCTGTTGCATATGGCACTTGGGTGTAAGAGTTGCAATTGCTTGAGGGCAAGCAATTTGGGGAAGGGAGGATTGTAATATCCCCTTCCCGGTCGAAGACCCTTAGCCCAATTTTGTTTCCCGACAGCTAAGGGGTGATAAAAAGGGAAACTATAGTCTTAATAAATTATTATAAAGTGCATAAAAAGAACTTTATAAAAAGCACTTATATTAATTTATTAATGACTTAATAAAAAATAAAAGAGAAAAAGAAAAGAAAAGATAAAGTGAAATTAGAAAAGAAAAGGGAAAGAGGTCACTTTATGTTTTTATTTCCCCTAGGGGAAAATGCGACCCATGTTGGGGATGATACAAGGCCAAAAAGAATTAAATGTGGGCCAAAGGATGTGATTGGTGCTTGTGGGTGGCTACTAAGCCAAGATTGCTTATAAAAGCAAGTGTACTTGGCTTTGTAAAGCATCTCTTTATTTTATACAAATTCTGATTTTTGTCTGAGCTTGAGAGCTTTGCAAAAATACTTCAAAGGACGAAAACCCATTGAAGTATTCTCTAGAGGACGAAAACCCTCTTGAGATCTAGAAGGAGAATGAAAACTCTTCTTCTATGTTGTGAGGATTCTCCATTCAAGGGTTTCCATTGAGGATCAAGATTCAAGGAGTTATCTATGTTTTCCAAAGTAGTTTTCCAGTAGTTTTCCAGCAGTTGTTGAAGACTTATTGCTGCCGGTTCGTGAGTGGTTTGAAGACCTACAAGGGCTGAATATTGCATGTTTGTTGGGAGTGTTGTTGAAACTTCCATTTCCAGTTTTTGCATTGTTAGGGCATCGATTTCAAGCTAAATTCAAGGAGAGATTAGATCTGAAGTGTTTGATCAGTTTTGAGGTGTTTTTGGGCCTTTCCTAAGTGGGGCAAAATTGTATTTCCAGCTTTCACTTATAGCTAGGGTTTATCTACATTGTTCCAGAATTGCAAATCTGTTTTGGATGTCTTCCCAATTGAAAAATTTTGATTTTGGGTTCATTGGAAAGCTTATTTTTCAAGCTTCAATATGAGCTATCATTTGCCCAAAAATTTGGAGTATTTTGCAAGTTATTGAATTTACAAGTTCTGCTGCGTTTTTGCCCTAATAAATTCCAAAATTAATATTTTTTGAATCTGATTGGAGATCCTATTCTGATTATTCATTATCTACTTGCAAACAAATTTTCATAATTTTTGGAGGTATTTTGAGGTGGAAAAGTTATTTTTGCTAAATCGTTGGCCTAGGGCAGCGAACTAGGGTTTTCTGGAAAATATTCAGTTTGTGGCCTAATTTCATTCTGAATTTCAGTTTGATAGTAATTGAGATTTTTGGCTTTTGGATTAATCAAATTTGGCCCTAGTGGGAATTGCAGGAAATCCATCTGGGGTAAGAATATGTCCATTTGGGGACATTACGAGTAAAGCAAGGGGAAGATCTAGATTACATTTTTATTGTTGTTATTTTTATTATTATCATGTATCCTATTGGGAAGCCTAGCGCTCCAATAGAAGAACTTAATTAGTTAGGAAATAAAAGTATTTTGAGCATGTAGGCTCCAAATACTAATTAGATATTTAAAAGTACTTTTTCTTAAGGGGTTGGCCATCATTTTTGCATTGTAAAAGCACTCCTTATGGTTATAAAAGGAGGTCGCTTGGCCATTAGTGAGGATGTTTTGGTGAATTTTCATATCTTGGTAAAGGTTTGCTTGTGAAGCACCTTTCCTACCTTTCTCAAGGACGAAAACCCTTGATTGAGGGCTTGTGGAGGACAAAAACCCTCCCACAAGGATTTATGTATGCAAGCTGGTTTGGAGAGCAATAAATTATCATTTTCTTGCATGATTTATCTTTTTGGATCAATAATCTATTTATTTGAAGTGGAGCGACCCACTTGGGAGAACTATTTAGTATGTGTTGATGATAAGTTGATCAATCTGAATTTATTATCTTATTCTCCATATTTTAAAAGCCAAGATCTCAAGTTTCGTGAATTTTGGAGGTGATTTACTATTTTTCCAAGCTTGTTGAAGTTCGTTGGTTAAGGGTTTCCAAAATTAATTATATTCTGATTTCTAACAGCTGATTGTGTTTGTTGAGGGTTTTTAATATTTTTGGCATAAGAATCGAAGTGTGTTAACAAGGTTTAACCCACCTTTGAAGGGTTTAACTTTTCCAAGGAGGTCGCTGCCCTAGGAAGGGCATAATTTGCAGGTTGTTGAGCTGATATCAGTCATCTACAACAGCTCACTAATCTTATTTTTAAGTTTTACATCTTAGCTCCTTGGTCATTTCCTGAGTCCCCCTAAAGGAACGTTACAAACTAGTAAGAATACTTTAACTAGTTCTAGCTTTGGGGTGATAAAAGTGGAAAGCAAAGGAAATAGAAAGGCCATGGGGCTGCACCCAATCTAGTTGTAGATATGTTTGAATAAAAGGAATAGGAAGAGGCTGATGATGCTATTGGAAAAAAAAATCTATGTCATTGGGATCCCATTTCATGTCGCTTTCTCTCCTTATTACAAGGAGGCTATGGCCAAGGTAGCAAAAACAAGTTCAAGTTATGTGCCCCCTAGAGACACCAAACTTAGGACAACAATCTTGGATAGAAACTATTCCAAGGTTAATTTATTAATGGAGATGAAGGTCACATGTGTGTCACAAGGATGCAGCATTGTCATGGATGGGTGAGCGAATATTAGACACTGGTCACTCATTAATATTATTATCTCCTGCAAAGGTTGACAACATTTTTGAGATCAATTGATTATTCTAAGAAGCGAGAAAGATGTCGTGTTTCAGTTTCAAATTTTGAAGCCATTGAGGAGGTTGGCCCTTCAAATGTCGTACATGTAATCATTGATGCAGCTTATGTGTGTAGAGCAACAAGCAAGCTAGTGGAGAGTACCTACAGTCATATTCATTAGACCCCGTGTTGCATGCATGCCATGAACAATGTGCGAGAAAGACATAGGAAAGATTCACTAGGTCAAGAAGTTAATGGTCGAGGCTAGGAGTTGCAAATGGTCATATGCAATCAACACACATCGTTGGCACTCTTTCGAAGCTATTCGAAGAAGGAATTCCTCAAACCAATTAGCATTTGCTTTGCATCCTAATTTATTTTGTTGGAAAGGATGCTTGAATTGCAAGAGCCCCAACAAGTTATGATTGTGACACAGGATTGGACTAAGTGGAATGAGTTCGAGACCAAGCAAGGAAAGAGAGTGAAAGAAGTGGTGGTGAGGGAGACATTTTTGGTTGATGCGAAATATATCACATCAATTATATCTTTGGTTTTTAGCGTCATCAAATATGGGGATTCTGATAGCCCCAATGTTGGTGAGATATATGAGTGCATTGACAACATGCTTTTGGACAAATGAAGTTATTCGGGTGAGGGATCCTCTCTGGAGTTCTACCATGAACATATTCAGCCCATCATTCAACATAGACAGAAGAAGTTGTACACACCACTTTGTATGGTTGGATATGCACTCAATTCAAAATGGTATGTGGAGAGGCCGGAGTAAAGTTATCGTTTTCAGGAGGAGGAGGTGAAGAAGGGCCTTATGAAGGCCCTTAAAAATGTATAGTGCAAAGGAGGCTTCACGTCAGAATGGAGTGGCTCAAGTTCACTAAACTTGATGACTACAAAACTTCAACAAAGATGGACAGGTAATGGCACATAAGAAGACAAAGTGAGTTAGAGGAGATCAGATGGGCGTCCAAGACCACACTACAAACACTTGCAATTCGCCTCCTTTCCCAAGTTTCTAGTTCTTTTGTTGCTGAGAGGAATTGGTCAACATATGGTTGGATCCACTTTGTTAAGAGGAATAGACTTACCTCTAAGAGAGCAGAGAAGCTTGTAGTTGTACACAATGTTTTGCGTCTCATAAATCGCTAGACAATTGAGTACAAGCAAACCCTAGCATTATGGTGGGATGTAGATCCCAAGGAGCTGAGGCAAGTAGAAGAGGGCAATATTGTGCAACGGGGATTGATTGGGATCTTTGTTGAGGATGAGGATGATAGTTCTAGTGAGGAGTTCATGGATGTTATTTTAGATGATGATTCTGATTTTTGAGTTGTAACTTGTACTCTTCTTTTTGTAATATTGACAATTGTTGGTGTATTTGAATTTCAAATTTTCAGATTAATGATATGAATATCAAATATTGTCAATTGATCAATCACAATGGTTTTATTTCAGCTTATTTAACTTTTTAAGTCTCAAATGGTTTTATAATTGTAATTTAAAATTTATTTGATATTTCTGCTTATTTAAGTTTCAAATGGTTTTATTCCAACTTATTTAAATCTCTTCCAAGTTCTAACTACACCGATTTGAAGAGCTATGAAGTCTCCAAGGCCTACAATGGAAGTTGTTAACACAAAAAATGAGTCAGCCAAGGTTAACTAAAATCTTACAATCCTGTAGCAACCTGTGTATCTAACTAATATGATGCACATTAATTGAGTGCTTATGCTATGCAAGTTACAAGTTGCAGCCAGTTGGATGGAGGATGTAATTCACTACAGAAAACCATCGCTTCCCCAAAACAGTTTCCAGTCCCAGAAACTTACTATACTTGAAACCTCGCCCAATGTCCAAGGTGGAGGCTGTTTCAGGAATAGTTGCCTCTTACTTTTCCGCACATTCCCTAACATAAACAGAAATCTGACCTGTCCCGTTATCATTTAGCACATTAATAATCCAACAAAGTGATAAAAAAATAATGACCCACTTCATCAAACTCGCAAGAGAAGATAAAGATAGAAGATGGAAAAAAGCGAAATTTGCAGAGAAAGGTTGACAAAAAAAAAAACAATAGAAAACATTTTAAGTGCACATGTCTTCCATCTTTCTCTTTCCTTCCATCCAAAGTTTCCTTTCTTGATTCCTCCAATATTCCTGTGCTTCCTGGCTTCTTACCACTTCCTATAGATATCTACCTATGTTTCCAGCCAAAACTAGACCCTAATCATCCCCATTTCCAGAAACACATTACCCATTATTCCCAAGTTCCCGTTTCTGATTCTTGATGCAATGAGGAAGCCAAATAAAGCTAAGAACAAAAGCTATTAAAAACTATACCGAAAACAGCAGTATAGTAGTAAGAGATCCTACAGTTGTCTCAATAACTGCTATAAATTATCGATAATTAAGAGCAACTTCCACCCATGGGGATTTACTCAATTTAAAGGAACAGTTTAAATGTCTCATGAAACAGAAAACCGCCAGGTAGCACTTCTACTTATTTCAGGGCCAGTTTTGATTAGTTTCCTTTTCAAACACTCATGTTCCCAAAAATGGATCCCATTCTCCACTTTTGGGAGTGTATGCCTAAGTGATAGACCAGACCATTTTCCCTCTAAATATTTTTCTTTTGCATTGCGACCTTTGTATCCAGCCTATTCATTTAAAAGGCATACAATGACATATATATATATATATATATATATAAACACACACACACACACACACACACACATATTGCAGCAACCACATGCCGGACAGTATTTCATGTAGCTGATCATTAGTCAATTTTGTTCCAACTCTAATTGATTGCATTATTGACACAAAGTATATATTAAGGTGATGCCAAAAAAACAACGGCCAATCCTAGACTTGAAGATAGCGGAGGGATTGCACAAGATATTACATTTCCCCTTTTCAAAATCTATTACAGAAAATGAAAACAACGAGCAAGTCTACACTGTAATTTGGATTATGCTACTCTGTCTGCTGACTATTTCCATAAACTTGAAAATAAACCAGGAAGCTGAGAAGACCACGGCATCTAAACGTCATATCATAGATTTCAAAAAATTAGTTTAAACTATCAAAATAACTAAACCTTCCACCATTACTAAAATTATACAAAATATTTACGTGTCTCACGGAGTCGCCATTCTTAAAAATTACTATTTAAATAAGTCTTGCTTTACTGATGCAAATATGAAACCAAACGAGGTCATTCCCCATAAAAAGGCTGCAGCCCAAAAAACCTCAGTTTTTTGGAGAAGCACTTCTGGCTTCTGAGCAGACTGTCATTCCTTCAATGTGTTATGGGCCCAGGAGGGACTTTACTCACATGGCTAAGGTCTGTGAACATGGACATGAAGCCCATCTCCATGAATCAACCCATGCATGGAACTCTCAGGCTAAGCAGGTGGGCGTTGTGAAGGGGAATATAAGACTCCCCTGTCCTGCATTATTTTCAGGGCACACTTGCATCTTCATGCACCAGGACATGATTGCTGTCTAGCTACCTCTTACAGTCTCACTCTCCATTTTTTCACAGGTATTTTCTAATCTCAGTTGCAGCTACCATGTAATAAAGCGTTTTTAACACGTTATATAAGTCTCACTACAAGCATGAAGGAAAGTTTGCAGTTCCCTCTAGAGGGAAAATAAAGTAGACAAGGAAGAATGCATGAAAGGATTTGATGATGTTATGTACCATGTGAGCACATCTGAGAAATATTCTGTTACGCGAGTGCCTCTTCTCTCACAATTGTGTTGTAACTTAAAAGTGATGCAAAGATCTCATACTCTCAGCCCTCTCCAAGAATTGGCGATTAGTCTCCACAATCACTATGGCAAAGTTATTTGGGCACCCCCTATAAACTATTAAGTAACGGACACCCCAACAAAATCATATTCAAAAGCTTTTGCTGTAACTTGCCTTCCCGTGTTGTTCTTCATTTCTGGCTTCTATATGCTTAACAACACTCTTAATAGCGGAAGGAAAAAGTTATACTTGAGAATGTCACAAAAGCATTCAAGAGGTCAAGCCATATTCTAGGTATGAGTTAAAGGTACATGTGAAATTGATAAATGGCCAGTATGCAATTCACCCAATGGCAATCCACAAAAAGATTGAACACAAACGTCGTGATGAGTAACAAGAAGAAAATGGCAATCAGAACTGTCATCAACTTTCTCACAGCTGGAAGGAGAATCTGTATTTCAATTTATCTAGAAGGATTGCAATAATTTCAGTATTTCATTCCCTATTCAGAGCAGGCTTCTTGAGAATCAGAAAACAAATTCAAAGAGTCTCTTTATACCACCACCTGAAAGTATTATTGCACACTATAAGGAAGCGAATGCATGAAACACATCACAAAAACATAAAAACAGGTGATGGCAATTCAAGAGATGGAAGGCAGAAGTAAATCGAAGGAATTTTAAAACAACTATAAGCACTTCACTTGTATATTGTTAAGAAAGCTCTGAATCCAAGCTGTTTACACTGCTGCTTTGATTTTATTTCATAAAAGCATTAAGTTATGTGGTGGTAACAAGTTACTTGAAGCAGCGCAATGCCTGGGTTCCAACTTGGGGAAAGATGGGACCAGATGATGTTAAGCTGGTCATATTTCTCAACAATGCAAGACTTAAAGGCGTCATATTGAGCCAGTGGAGAATTAAATTTTCATAACTGCATACATTGGCATTTTACTATTTTACAGTTACTTATAGAAAACAATGAACAAGTCATATTTCACTCATTTAACATATTATAGAATACAGATATGTTAAAATTGCAATTGTACCAAAGTAGACATGACTTGCACTATCAATTAACATAAAGGTGCCACATTAGAATCATTTTCTGTAGTTTAAGATCGTTGTATTTGCAGATTTATATTTACCTGGCCATCCACAAGAAATATAATAACTGATGCCTCTTCAACTGCTGCAGCAGCCTGTCTCTCTATCATTGAAGGTAACCCTGCAGCAATTGCTTCCCTTGCAGCCTGTGCAATATCATCCTCACTTCCACCTCCACCTCTTGTAAGTGCTAACCCATCTATTCTAAAATTATGAGACTTTGGAACAGTGACAACACCACCAGTGTCTACAACAAAAATTCTTTTTCTCCCCAAACTGATCTACCATACAAACGATCTCTAGTCACGCCTGGCTCATCAAGCACAATGGCCACATTTCTCTGTACAAAATATGATAGCTCATAATTTTATTTAATCAAACAAAAATAGTAAATGATGACAACAGAAACACAAACACATGGAATAACATGCTTTTATCTTATGTGTAATTGATTTCAACTTATTACACTTATTTCTCTGCGATTGGAATGCATGTGCATCAATGGACCCAAGCATGAACACACTTTCCACCCTTATGCAATTGCAAAAGCATACTAATGCAACCTGTCTCTATGCATGTGTACATGTTTATATATACATTCACACTATATTTTTCTCCGTGCTTATGAAGGAAAGATAACAGTAGAGGGAAGAGAATGCAGCATACCCCAACAAGCCGGTTAAACAGGGCCGATTTGCCAACATTTGGCCTCCCAACTATGGCAACCTTTGGAAGAAGATGGTCAGGCACCTGTAACAGCATACGAATTTCCACCCTTTGTAGCAAAAGCTTATATCTAATTCTAATGGCAGACTACGTAATGCAAAATTTCCATCTAAGCTCATCTCTCTGTACTGAAAAATAAAATTATTCAAATGTGGTTTCAAAAAAATGTTTGCAAATGAGTAATAATAAATTTACAGACCTTATAATCCTGCAGGCAAATATAATTACAAAAGCTTTCCTTTTATTGTAAGAGGAAACAATCGGTATCTTCATCTTTTTACAATCTGAATTCGCAGATAAGATTGAGCTCTAATACTCCAAAGAAGGGCTATAATGAAAGAAAATTAGATTTATACCTTGTTGTGGACCTAACTTTACAGATACAGTGAACTCGTGTGTATGATTATAACTCCACACATAAACAAAGATCATCCTAAGAGAGTGTCACATACACATTGTAATATAGAGTCGCAAAAACACAAAGAATAATGAGAAGTTGAGAACACAATATGGAATGTGAAAGTGTC
Source organism: Taxus wallichiana var. yunnanensis (assembly GCA_018340775.1). Taxonomy (NCBI): domain Eukaryota; kingdom Viridiplantae; phylum Streptophyta; class Pinopsida; order Cupressales; family Taxaceae; genus Taxus; species Taxus wallichiana. The sequence continues at coordinate 675,073,161 of CM031244.1, read as the reverse complement.
ACTGCCATTATTATCACATATAATGCATAATTCTGACTATGATGGAAACTGGTTGAAATACATGACCAATCCATCTATAGAATCAGATAGGTTTCTTCATCTCTTTTACAATGTGAGTTCGCAGGCAAGACTGAAATCTAATTCTCGTAAAGGTAAAGGTAGGTATCTTCATTACACCGAGAGGCATTCCTACAATGGCAGCCAGGTGGTGTAATGGCATGAGTTGTTCACTTTTATTCTCGACACTAAAATTGACATTTATTGACAATCATGTGGCGATTCTTCGTTGAATTTGATATCCATTTGACCGTCACTTAAATGGTTTTTTCTTTTCTTGGAGAATTCAATTGAAAAAGAGTAATATTTTGGCTATATGGTAATGTTTAGGCCCATTTTTTTAATGCAAAATGGACACAATGTTAACCAATGCGACAGTGATAGGGCAAGATACAAACGGGAAGATATTTTGCCAAAAGAATTGGATGTGCGGAAATTACTCGTTAGCTAACTCTCCATCTCTTTTAGGCTCAGGTTCTGTACACAAACAAATTGCAAAAATTTATGTGCTGGATTGTAATATGTATGGTACAAAAAGAGGAGTGAAAGGCCTCCTATCATTATTAAGGAAATCCTCTAATGAGCGACCTCGAATTGTTAAGACTGGAATGACATTTGATACAAGAGATCTTTCAGCAACTAAAGGTGTTGAAAATGTAGTGCAATTAACATTGTTTCTGCTAGGTAGAACTTCAGGTAAGTTCTTCATAATAGTGGTAGGGTAGTAGTAAAGCTTCTTATATTTTTGTTATTTGCATATGTTTATATAAAGTAGAATAATAACCACGTAAATATGCATATATTAATATATGTTTATTAAGATGTAGGCTAGCATATGTTTTGTATTGTAATGTAAACTAGCATATATACCTTAAATACAGCTATCTAAAATATGCTGAGAGAGATCAATCTCGAGGCGCCTATCTAACATATGTGACAAATCCAAAATAGGCGCCTCAAGATCAATATCTTTCGGCGTATTTTAGATAGCTATATTTAAGATATCTATGCTAGTCTCTATTACAATCTGAGTTCACGAGCAAGATTGAGTTCTAATGCTCCTAAGAAGCACTACAAAGAAAGAATATTAGATTTATACCTTGTTGTGGACCTAACTTTACAGGTAGAATGAACTCATGCGTAGTATTATTACCTCAAACATGAACACAGTTTATCCTAAGAGAATGTCATAGACACATTGTAATATAGAGTCACACCAAAACACAAAGAATGATGAGAACTTGAGAACACGATATGGAATATGACAGAACACAGCCATTACTATCACATATGATGTATAATTCTAACTATGAAGAAACCAATTGAAATCCATGACCATTCTAACTATGATGAAACCAATTAAAATCCATGACCGTAAATGCAGGTCCGATCCATCTATATAGAATCAGAGGAATTGGGAACAACTCATTATAATGAAAGAGTATGCACGTCTATTACTAACTAAATACTCGTACATTGTATGCATGAAAGAACTTTTTATGATACTTTACTATATTTCCAGGAAATAGGTACGGGTTCGAAATGCGGAAACGCCAATTTTTAAAGAACCCTTGGGTATGAAATGGCACAGAATTGTCCGTACAGTATATTATTTAAAATTTTAAAATTTAAATATATATAAAAAAATGTACAATACTCATTTGTTTAAAGCTATAAGCATTGAAAGGTTTTCCTTTAATATGATTATGTCTTATGCAAACTAGTTATGATATTGTTAGAAACGTTTTGACTTTTATAATTTAGAATGGCATAACTATACTTCTCAGGCGCTCTTACCCAACTCCTTTTACACCTCGCTACTCATGTCATGCAATCAAATAACTCTCATAAAAAAGTTTGTTTTTGGCCATGCTTGTTTGTCCACTAAATAAAAATCGATAATGTTATACAATATGATTATGTCTTATGCAAAGAAGTTATGATATTGTTAGAAATGTTTTGCCTTTTATAATTTAGAATGGCATAACTATACTTCTCAGGTGCTCTTACCCAACTCCTTTTACACCTCACTACTCATGTCATGCAATCTAATTCTTTTTCTGACATATTATTCAATGCACATACTTCACTTTAGATTTATGGCTTATCGTAGCCTATGCAACTTGTGAACAGAATATCATGCAATTCAGGTAAGGTTTCGTGTTTTAATTCAGTAACGTTTAGAATCATGATCCTTTATATATGTCAAAGAGCACATTTGTGTGCAAAGCCTTTAATATTTTCTCCTTGAACTCTAATTGTTTCTCATTCCTTTGATGCCAAGCATCCTAGCCCTTTGTTTTTCATTTTGACTTCCGAAGAATTCCTTAGAGTCTTCTGATTGTAGTTGACTTCGGAAAAGTATGGAATTTCAAGTATTCTATTACCATGCCCCTAGTTTATATTCTTGACTCTCCTGTTTGAGATTATATTTTTCTTATTTTGGAATTTTTTTTTAAATTACAAAAACAATAAGAAAAATAAAACCTCCAACGCCTGTGGGTAAGGGTACGGCCATACCTGAAATTTAGGTGTGAACCCAAAATGTTTATGGGGCATACCAGTGCTCGTGACGGTCGTACCCATACCGGTTACATCCCAACATCGGTATCGGGGGTGCAGGCATTTCCAGATATCCGAGATACTTATTGAACTTTTACTCACCAATCACAATGAGAGCTCCTACATCATATTTGGTGGCAGAGATAATTTTGTTCATCAGTGTATTAGTTTACCAATGCAATGGAGGGCAGCACTGGCAGGAGAAGAAAAAAATTGAGGGCCAGAGTTTGTCTTCATAGTGAAAGTGAACCTAGTAATGATTCATTTCTACAAACTCCTTAAGCTGCCATTCCTGCATAGAAAAAAGTAGCACTCTGATTTTATCCTTCTAGTGCTACATCAGATTATTAAGTACTTGAGGCCTCTGGTGCAGATTGGGAACTGAAAAGAGAAGTTGGTGCCATCTCTAAGACAGGTTTGTGAAGGAATGATTCTCATATAGATTCAAACAAGTAATAAGAAGGTAAGCCAGTACAATAGGATGCATAAATTGAGCAATGAAAAAGACTTGTCAAAGACCAATAAGACTATGGTGAATCGTGTAGGATTAATGTCAATCATGTTAAACTGGGAAGCAAGGGCTCAAACTACTAGCATAGTGATCTGTGTTTTTCCTAATGCTATTTTTACGCCAACAGGTGTTCCTACAATGGCAGCCAGGTAGTGTAATGGTGTGAGTTGTTCACTTTTATTCTTGACATTAAAATGGACATCTCTTTGACTGTCATGTGGAAATTTTTCCTTGATGTTGACATCCATTTGAACGTCACTTAAATATTTTTTATTTTCTTGGAGACGTCAATAGAAAAAGAGTAATATCTTGGCCATATGGTAATGTTTAGGCTTGTGTTTTTTAATGCAAGATGCACACAATGTTAAACAATGTGGCAGTGATAGGGTAAGATATGAACTGGAAGATAATGTGCCAAAAGGATTGGATATGGGAGAATTACTTGTTAGTTAACTCTCCATTTCTTTTAGGCTAAGGTTCCATACATGAATGTTCTGTGCTGGTTTGTAATATGTAAGGTACAAAGAGAGGAGTGAAAGGCCTCCTATCATTATTAATTAAATCCTCTAATGAGAGCCCTTGAATTGTTAAGACTGGAATGACATTTGATACAGGAGATCTTTCAGCAACTAAAGGTAATGAAAATGTAGTGCAGTCAACATTGTTTCCTCTCGGTGGAGCTTCAGGTAAGTTCTTCATAAAAGTGGTAGGGCAGTAACAGCTTGCTATATTTTTCTTATTTGCAAATGTTTATATAAAGTAGAATAATAACCATGTAAATATGCATATATTAATATATGTTTATCAAGAATATATTAAGATGTAGGCTAGCGTATGTTTTGTATTCTAATGTAAACTAGCATATATACTTAAATACAGCTATCTAAAATATGCTGAGAGAGATCAATCTCGAGGTGCTTATCTAACCTGTGTGACAAATCCAATATAGGCACATCAAGCTTGATATCTCTCAGCATATTTAAGATAGTTATATTTAAGATAGCTATGCTAGTGCTTATCAACATTGTAATTGGAATGTAAGAATATATGCATTCAATGACCTCTTGAACTTATTAGAATACTATCACACACAATAGTTAGGCATCAAAAACACCTACTTATAGTGCAAATGTGATGTGTACAAAGAATAGGCCTCGTCAAAACATGCGATCTTCTTGAAGATACTAGATGTTATACCTATCATTTTGGTGATCAACTTGAATTTTTAAGTATATTCCATGCTTAAGATAGATATGCAATCCATTGCCTACTCGCCCACTTGCTAACTCTATATAGGCATAGATAGTCATTGGACTAGACTATAGTGATTCATTGCAGTCCATTTCGGGACTGTATGAAGAATATAGCCAAAAACACTAGAATTCTCTATAGTAGGGGGCAAAAGGAAAGGTCCCTCATCTCGATAACTAAGAATGTTGTTTGGTGTCCTCTCTGAATCCTCTCTTTGCTTTCTCCATATAGCTTACTTCTGGTATGCGTGTACTAATGAATGATTGTGTTGCATCAAAACTAGTGTCAATCTCCACAGATTACCATAAATGATGTATAGGACTACAAAGAGATACAAGTCAAAATAAAGCAAGAGTGGGCCAAAATTATCATTAGTACATACAGAAAATATAGAAGTGATGCAAAAAGAAAGAAGATGAGAGGAGTGCATAATGCATCTCAAGTAATATACCAAATATGAGATCTTTGTAATGTCCCCAATGGGATAATTTCTAACCCCAAACGGAACAACTGCAAATCTGTACTAAAACAGCAATACTCAAAACATCTAATGCATATCTGAATTATTACTGAAAAGTGTGACTTGCTCTAGGAGTGAAAATCCACAAAATCTGAAGTAAAACAACTCAATTCTTTTCCCAAACAGATCAGCAATTTTTATAAGGACAAAAACATTAGAAAAATACCAAATTTTGGATCAATAATAGGCTCGAATTTTATTATAAAATCTGCAAAATGATAGTTATAGACTTAGCTGAAAATGGAGTTTCCTCAGCCCCAAAAATATGCAAACCAGCTGATTTTGGCCTCTAAAAATATGACAAAGATGTTGGTGATGAGATCCGGGACAGCCATGCCCTAGAATGTGTCAAACTCCACCCACAGGGGTGTAGATAACCCTAGATCTGGTTGAATCTGAAGGTAGAAATCTGCCCCAACACTTGTGTCTTCAAACCCTAGCTGGAAACAATATAAATCTGCAACTTTAGCCTTCAACACTGCTGGAATTCAGAAATAGAACTTGAAAATCAATGGAAACCCCTGAATAGAGTTCCCTCTCAAAAGAAGAAGAGTTTTCGTTCTTCTTTCTAAGCTTAAAGAGGGTTTTCATCCTCTCAAGCAAACTACAAAGGGTTTTCGTCCTTTGGAGTTGAAATGGCAAGCATGCAAGCTTAGACCAAAATATCAGAAATTATCATGTGCAAAAGATATCCTCTCCTATGCATAGCGACCTCCTTTTATAAGTTGTTTTGGCCTTTTTGCCTTTTCCTACATGGGTCGCATTTTCCTTAGGGAAAATATAATAAAGTGACCTTTCTTTTTTTCTAATTTTATTTTGTCACTTTTTCTTTTCTTTTTTAACTTTGTCATTAATAAATTAATAAAAGTGCTTATAATAATATTTTATGATGCACTTTATGATTAATTCATTATGACTAAGTTTCCTTTTATTCCTCCCTTAGCCGTCGGGAAACAAAATTGGGCTAAGGGTCTTCGACCTGTTATTTTAGAGAAAGGGACATTTCAGTCCTCCCTTCCCCAAATGAAGGTAGAACTCAGCAACAATTATTCTCCTTCAAACCCTCGTTGGAAACAAAGTAGATCTGCACTTTTCTCCTCAAATATCGCTGCAATTCTGAAGTAGAACCTGAAGCTCAATGGAAACCCCTGAGTAGGGATTCCTCTCAAAAGAAAGAAGAGTTTTCATTCTTCTTTCTAAGATTAAAGAGGGTTTTCGTCCTCTCAAGCAAACTACAAAGGGTTTTCGTCCTTTGGAGTTGAAATGGCAAGCATGCAAGCTTAGACCAAAATATCAGAAATTATCATGTGCAAAACTATCCTCTCCTATGCATGGCAACCTCCTTTTATAAGTTGTTTTGGCCTTTTTGCCACCCAAAACAACCAATCAGATTTCTTTTCCCGCATTTAATATTTTCCTTTGCCTTTTTTCCTTCTCCACATGGGTCGCATTTTTCCTTAGGGAAAATAAAACATAAAGTTACTTTCCTTTTTCTTTTTCTATTTTGTCATTAATAAATTAACTTAAGTGCTTATAATAATATTTTATGATGCACTTTATAATTAATTTATTATGACTTAGTTTCCTTTTTCTCATCCCTTAGCTGTTGGGAAATAGTGAATGGGCTCAAGGTCTTTGACCGAGAAGAGGGTATTACAATCTTACAAAAATAAAAGTACGAATAAATTAGATTGATGAGGGAAAAATTCTTGTAGAAGCATCAAGTGTCACTTGTAATCCTACATCAACCAAAACTATGAAGCGTCCAAGTTTTGATTTCACATAGGTTTTGTCTCTTTGTTTTGCATGATCTTGTCATGTGCAGTTGTAATTGTATAGTTTTGCACTGACTGTGAGTGTTCTTCATTTGCGTCTATCAATAAGTGCACCTATGTTTTGTGATATTCGTGTAAGTTTGCTTTTACACGTATATGTTATTCCAATTTGTCTAAACTTGCAAATCCTTGCATGAAAGTGTTTTTTCACATCTTTTGGTCAGCGTCAGCACATAAGGGATGAAAGGTTGAAGTATTACGTGTTCTAGTGTGCAAACCCGCAACATCTTTGGCATGACGATCGAGCGCAACGGTGGGGATGTGAGGATCATTGCACAAGAAGTTTTCTACGCCTACTTTGGTTGCACGGTTATTAGACTTCTACGCGAGAAATTCTTGAAAGGATGATGCACATAGGCTTCTCGCGCAAATAGTGTGCAGGTTCTTATAAAAGAGCAAGTGGCAGGATCATCATGTTGGCAGCATTAGATCACAAACAAGAGTCAACAATGACTTAACTACTTCCAAATTGTGTTCTTTGGGCCGACTTGTGCTATGTTACGGGCTCTTTCCTCATTTAATGTTTACAACACACTTAATCTTCGTATGGGTAGGATGTAGTTGGGTCCTAATATTAAAAATAGTTGATTGTGTCTCTCTCGTATAAACACATCACCATACTTGATAAATAGAGTCGAAATCCCACGAGGAAATGGGATAAGTATGTGGTTGCAGCAAGTACCGCACTAGAGATCTATGCACGGGTCTAGGGAAGGGCTAGTGGGATTAAATCACTTGGGGCAACACTCTAGTGTTGGATTGTTGTAAGCATGCAGGCATTGTTTGTGTGTAATAAGCTAGATTAGCAGAGTGTGTGAGGTTGTGTGTAATCTTTTTATGTTGATTAGAAGATAGTGTTGTTGTAAGTGTTGTTGTTGCTTTATATTGTTATGTTGTGTAGCTTTGTTACAGCTGCAGTACTCTAATGCATCCTATCATTGGGACTTGATGCAATCACGATTAGGGTCTCAATTAAGAGGTGCCTTATACCACACATCCCTAAAAATATTTAACGGACTCGTGCATAAAATGCAACACATGGGACAAGAAAATCACAATCTTGATAAATTCAAAAGAAAGAAAGTACAATGGCAAACACACAACTAGAGTAGATCCGTAAATCTCAACACACTAACTCGTAGTTTTTGCAAGTATAACTTACAATACGCTAAACAAACTAAAACTTTAGCTCTTAAGAAAATCCTCCTACACACGTATATGACGGCATGTTTATATAGACACAACACCCACCTTACAATATTGCTTTGAAACAAGTGACCCATAAGACATCGATGTGATCCAATCCTCTTTACAAAAATAGGGGCTAAGTGATCGCTCAACTCGATACCCAATGTCTTGGCCCACCGCTAAAATTACAAGTTAAGTGAACTTGTGTCGGCTTCCTGAACAATGCTTTGAGCTGTTAAAATTCCAAAAGCTACATTCCACATTACATCCTTGCACATAACACTACACACTAGCTCCTCAATGAATCCTTACATGCTATCGTGATATTGCTCCAATCACCTCATGTGTCCTGTAGTAGATGTGTATCGGTTAGATGAACTCGTGTTGATAATGCAAGCCTTTGTAAGTACTCCTTGTGATGTCACACACACAAATGGTTATTTCTCGCGCATAGCCCAACTCGGCTGAAACATACTATTGTGTTGCACTCATCAAACATTCTTGGGTTGTTTATGAATGGTGTTCTAGACTCAGAAAATACCGTGAACCTTGCTTATCTCTTTAGATCTTGCCACAACCATAAAAAATTAAGAACTATTAAATGACACTTGTGCACGTGTATAGACTTGCGTAGAACAACTACGAACATATGTGTGCTACAAAGATAGGCACAAAACATTATAAGTGACCTTGCGTGTTATTTATTTACAAGACAGTGCAAAATAAGAATTGTGCAAGATAGAACAAAAAGACTTGGCGTAAATAAAACATGAACGATGTTATGACTTAATTTATTGTCCTAATCATGTTTTTGGGTGATACACGATTACAAGTAAACCCGGATGATCCCACATCATACACCTAGGGTTACAAAGAAAGCATTTTCTCTTGTTTATGGCTTTGTTGATGGCATTCCATACTTCGCAACTTTGAATGTGCTTATCCAAGTCATATCCTCAATGTCTTTGCCCTTTCATTTGACCGTAAGTTCCTTTCACTTTGTCTCTTGTCCTCTTACTAATTCTTGTGTCAATTAATTGTTCCACCTCTTCGCATTCCTTCTTTGGTAACTACCTTCTCCCATCAATCTCTAAATCTGAATTTGTGCTCCCTCTTTCATCTTGCGATGCATGATATGACTACAAATTTCCCACATTGAAAATAGGTGAAATATCTATTCCTTCCAAGTAATTTAATTTCTTATGTGTTTACACAAATGTCCTCAACACTTTGCACGGTCCAATCTTCTTCAACTTCAACTTGTTACGAGTCCCTCTTAGAAATATCTCCTTCCACAAATGTGTTAAGACCATGTCTCCAACTTAATATTCAACTTCTCTTCACTTAATGTATGCACGATGATTATACTATGTTGAAATCCTCTCCAATTGGTTGCACACTTGTTCATGCACATCTCTTATATGTTTATCAAAATCTTCTACATGTGCACTTCTTATTTTTGTGTTCCTCATGTCGCAACTCCACAACTCCTCTAGGACTCAAATCATACACAATCTAGAATGGTGTCTTACATGTACTATTAATTGAATTATTATACGCAAACTCAACTACGCCATAATATTATCCCACGTACATGGCTTACCATCAATCAAACATCTTAACAAATTCCATAGACTTTTTTGCGACCTTTGTTTGTCCATCTAATTGTCGATGATATGCTAAATTGAAATGCAACTTGGTCTTCACTTTTTTTCCTAGAAATGACCAATAAATTTCACATCCCTATCTAATACAATGCTATGCAAAGTAATCCATGTAGTCTTACAATCTCTTTCAAAAATAAATTATCAATGTTAATTACATCACTAATTTCTTGCAAGCCACAAATTGTGTCATTTTTAAAACCTATCTACAACCACAAATCTTGAATCCTTCCCCTTTTGCATCTTAGGCAATCCTAAGACAACCCATACTAATGTGTCCTCAACCCATGGTCTTTCTGGAATAGGCAATAGTCGATATAACCCTTCATCTGACTTCTCCCCTTAGCCAATTAACAATCTCTAAACTCCTAAACAAACTTGCACACATCTCGAACTCATGCACGACCCAAAGTATATTTCCACCAACAATGCATGTCTTTTCATAGCCAAAATGTTCGCCAATTCACCGCTATGTTTTTCCTTGACCGAATTTTCGCACTTTAAACCTCTAGGTATGCATAACTATGCCTTATGAAACAACAATTCTTCCTAAAAATAGTCTAACCATGGTGTTCTATCCACATTCGTGGTTTTGCACAAGCTTTCCATGCTTCTTTCAAATCCTCATCTTTACCATATTGTTCCTTCATAACATCAAACCCTACGACTTCAACTCTCAACTCATTCAATAACAAAATTCTCTTGCTCAAAGCATTTGTCAGGACTCTATTTGACTGACCACTTCTATGTCATAACACAAAAGAATAACTTTGTAAGATCTTAACCCACTTCATATGTCTTTGGTTCATTTTACCTTAACTATTGATGAACAGTAATGCCGATGATCTCTATAGAGAAAAATCCTCTGGGTGGCAAATGAAGTCTTAATTTCTTCAATGTTTGCATTATTATGTAGAATTCTTGATCATATACAAAATACTTGCACTTCGCATCACTAAGCTTCTCATTGACAAATGCCATGTCTCCCTTTTGAGTTAAGACTGCTCCTATTGCTGCACCACTTGCATTGTAATCTACTTGAAATACCTTGTTAAAGTCTGGCAGCATCAACAATAGCTGCTCTGTCACTTACTTCTTTAAGTGTTGGAAATTTTGTTCTGCCTCTGCTATCCATACAAATTCTTTCTTATCCTTGTTCATTACATTTGTAATCGCTGCACATATTCCATTGAAATTTCTGATGAACTTCCTATAAAAACTTGTTAAGCCGTGAAAACTTCATGCTTCAAAAGTACTCCTAGGTAACAGCCATTTAACTATTGCACACACCTTTTCTAGATCCATATTTAAACCTTATTGGGAAATTACAAAACCCAATTATACCAATTCTTCCTTCAGAAAACTGTATTTCGTCAAGTTTACTAGAAACTTTTCATCTCACAACTTCATCAACACTTTACGCAAATGTTGCAAATGTTATTCTCTTGAATTACTCAAAGTCTATATGATTTATATAGACAATCACAAACTTACCTAAATATGGCTTTAAGCCTTCATTCATCAAACACATGAATGTACGGTGCATTTGTCAACCCAAATGGCATAACCAACATTTCATAAAGTCATTGTGTTTTGAACATTGTTTTTCATTGATTGCATTCTTCTTATGCGAATTTGGTGATATTTGCTCTTCAAGTTAGTCTTTGAGAAATACTTCACACCACTCAAGCAATCCATCAAATCATCCATCAACAAAGAACAATGAAACCTATTTTTGGTAGTGATCTTGTTTATTATGTTGCTATCTATGGACATTCTCCATTCACCATTCTTCTTTGGCGCTAATAATGTTGGTATTGCACATGGACCCAAACCTCCATGAAGTAATCCTTTGTCCAACAACTCTTGAACTTGTTTTCTACAACTCGCATTCTCTTACGGTGTTAATCTATATGCCACTTTGTTTGGTAGACTCGATCCAACGATCATATCCATTTGATGACATGTGTTTCTCATTAGTGGTGATCCATCTGGTAGATCATTAGAAACAATCTCCGCAAACTCAACAATCACATTAATTACCTCGCGCAGAAGCATATTTTCCTCGCCTTTAGATTTTGTATTCAACTCTTTTGTAGGCTTTGCTACAAGTGTAAAACAATCACATTCCTTCACCTAAATTAGGAATTATTTTTCTTACATCAACATAACCTTATAATTAATTTCCATTTCCTCACACTTATCCTTCAATGGCTTCAAAGTATGTGTCACTCCATCTTTTGCCCCCAAAATGTATGCATTTAGGTGACCATAGTGTTGTGCTTTGCGGTCAAATTGCCAAGATCTTCCAAACAAAATATGACAAGTATCCGTAGGCATGTTATTGCACACAACCTCATTTTTGTATGCACCAATCTGAAAATCCGCTAAGCATTGTTTGTTTACCAAAATTTGATGAACTTTCAGCAAACATGAAAACTTGTACAGATTCTTATGTGTTATCCACCATTTCCTATGAAAATTTATTATTTGTATTACCACCATTTATGATTAACTTATAGCACTTATCTCCCGACCTACAAATTGTTTTGAACAAAATTTTCCTCTGCGCTGGACTATTTTCCTCCTTTGCAGGTTTCAATGACATCCTCTTCATCGTGCGTGTTTTGCTAATTTCAGGTTCATAAGTGTGATACAACAATGCAACACTTTCTTTATCCTCTTGTGTGATATGTGCACTCGCATTTCTACCGCTTTCCCTATGTGTGTGAGGACACTCCAATGCTCTATGTTCAACTTTTTCGTATTTGAAACATGTGCCAATGAATTCACATCCACATATTGAACATTTTCCTCTAGAATTGCCTCTATCTCTTTGTGCACTATCATCGCACTCTATGAAGTACATGTCTCTCCTTGCGTAGATGTTCCTCTATTGCTACCATGTCCACAACCACGAGTGAACTTTCTCTTTGCTCATATTGTTCTTTGTTGCTTGTGCACTAGCTTTTATCTACCTTTAGTGCACACTAATAGGATTCTTCAACAGAATGTATTATATTCACCCTAACCTCATCTTGAATTGTCATGCGCAATCCATTAACATAACACAAAATCCTTTCTACGTCATCCTCAACATGACCAGCTCTAATGCTTTGCTTGTAAAATTACTCTAGGTAGTCACTTACACCTAGATCCCTTCACCACAAATTTTGGACTTTCTTGAACAAACTCATGTGATAATCCAGCCGAATGAATTTGGATTTCATTTTTGCAACAAATCTATTTCAAGTCTTGATATTTTCTTTACCTTTGCACTATCTCCCAGCTTGTACATGTTCCCACCATAGATATGTGTGACCTTTCAATTTCGCTCCAGCAAATTTGACTCATCTTGGATCCTCCAAATCTTCATACTCAAGAGTACTTTTCCAGCTCAACTATCCAATCAATAAGTTCTTCAGGATTCAATCCTCCAAACTATCTAGGAATATCCAACATAGGTTTACTTGACATTCTTACGACGCCTTTCAGAAATCTATCTTCATGTTCTTCGACCTTTTTTTCAGTGATTTAAGGCACTTCTTTGCAGCTTCAGTATCACTTGCATTTTCGACAACATCTTATCGATGCGCTATCTCCATATCTTCCAAACAAGCTTGCATATCTCGCATCAAACCTACCAGATCTGTAAGTTTGGGTGCTCTTCTTCGGTTACCTTTGCCTCATGGTAGTCTCACATTGTTATCTTCTCTCTTTGGCATTCCTTCATAGAAGAGTTCCTTTTGCCAATTTCCTTTACACCACCTATCCAACTCAATCGCCAAAAGATGTCTGCAACTATCTTCAGGTATAAATTGATGATGATCTTTTCCAACTCACCCTAGAAGATGTCTTTAATTACTTTGCGCCTCACACTCACAAATGTGAAAAGCAACAATATCAAAAGATAACACTCAACTTCGCAAGGAATAGAACCTTGTTTTAATACCAATTGATGCAATTGTGGTTAAGAGTGTCAATTAAGAGATGCCTTATACCGCAACCTCAGAATACTTAGTGGAATCGTGCATAAAATGCAACACAACTCAGAATATGGAATCAACAAAAAGAAAGTACAACAGCAAACACAACAATAGTAGATACACAGATCTTAACTCACTAAAACACAGTCTTTGCAAGTATAGCGTACAACATGCTAAATTGACTAGTCCAGACTAAAGCTCTATCTCCTACGGGATGCTTATATAAACACAAGACCCACCTTACAATATTGCTTCAAAACAAGTGACCCATAAGACATTAGATATATCCCAATCCTCTATGCAAGAATAGAGCCCAAGTAATAACTCAACTTGATGCACAATGAGTCAGCTCAAATACTACAATTACAAGTTAGGTGAACTTCCGTCAGCTTCCTTGAACAGTGTTGGAACTTTTGAAATTGTGAAAGCTACACACCACATTACGCCCTTGGGCATAAGATTGCACATTGGCTCCTCGATGAATTCTTGGGTGCTATCACAATACAGCTCCAACAACCTTGAGCTTCCAGTAGTAGATGTGTATTACTGAGATGAACTGTTGCTAGCAAAACGAGCCTATAAAAGTACTCCTTGTGATGTCGCGCACAAAGGGTGATTTCTTTTGCGCGGACCAACTCTATTAAAAACATACTTTTGCATTGTGCTACTTGTTGCCCAAATGAGCTTCCTTCTCATTTTGCTCAACCACATCCACTTTGTTGTTCTCTCATGACTTCTATATTTTTCACGGTTTCCTGTGGATGTTTTTTTGATCTGCACAGGATCCTAACTTCTAATCAAGGGGTTATGGGTTTGAAGAGTTTTGGATCTTCGAATATGATCTTTTTCTAAAAAACTTACAACCAGACAGCATCGACCATGGTCGATACCATCAGCTGTGTGAAATTTTTATTCGACGGCATCGACCATGGTCGATGTGTCGCCAGAAGTTTTTATCTTTGGGATTAATCCCACATTGGCAAGGAGTAGGACGCATGAGATGTTTATATGTTGGAGCGCTCTCAGTACAATGTCGAGCGAAATAGAGGGCTCCATGAGGATCAAATTATTTTGGGTTGTGCTTCACGAAGCAAACTTAGCCAAAGGCCAACATGGGGCAGAAAACTTTCTAAAGCCCAAAGGCACATATGGGTGCCACGTGGCACCATTCTATTAGCTCGCAGAGGAGGCAGCAGGGAGAAAAGCCTGGAACTTGAAAACATGGAGGCTCACCACATGGCGTGCATCCATAAAATGGCATTCCGCAAAAAAACACAGCCAAGGAGGAAAGTTAGAAAATCTTTTGAAACCGGAAGACATGGATGGGTGCCACATGGCACCAATCCGTGAACCCAAACAGATGAGACCAAACAAAGATTGAGCGGTGGTCAAAGAGCTAGGAACGTGTAGAGCCAATCAGGGCCTGCCACATGTCCCAATTAATAGAGACATGTTGGAAAAATTAATTTTAACTCAAATTTTAATGGCCCGAGCTGGTTACAAAACTTTGGTTTCTAGGCCATATCCTTTGATCCAGGGCATCAAATCAGATAAGAGTGGATCCGTTGTAAAGCTCTTAAAGAATTCTATTAAATGGAAAGTATTTTGAGCCATGCACCACTGTGTTTTGAGAGCAGCTTTCAGTCAAATCTCTTATAGTAATTTTTCTCATTCAATGCAAAATCAACGGCAAGTGTAAAGCTCGAATGGAGGATTTAGATTCCTTTGGGCCCAGCACCCATTTATTGATAGAATACGATAACCAAGGCACCGCCCATTTTTCAGCAGGAAAAAGGATTGACATTCTTTTAACAGGGATTTTACAGTTGGAGGTCGGATCTTAATCATTCATTGTCTGCAACCACATTTGGACAGGCTTTTGGTAATCAAAGCTCAAGTTTTCCTTCTCTCTTCTCCTCCTTTTTCTTTGCCTCTCTAAAAGGAAATCTTTGTTACTTGTAAAGGGTTCCTCTTCCCTCAAATGTAAAGTCACTATGCTCTTTTGAGTGCTAAAATATTCCAAGTATCTAAGACCTTTGTTTCAAGTTTGTAATGCATCTAGTGCCTCTCACATCGTTGTAACAAATTGTGCATCCCTTAAGCAATATAAAAGTTGATTGTGGCTCTTGGCCTTCAGTTTTTTTGTTTTGTTTCTTTCCTTTTGTACTCTTATGTTATACTGTGTGTGGATTATACTTGCAAGATTTTGTTTCATTGTGTCACAAAAGGACTGAAGGAGAGTAGTCCCCAATTCCTCTAGTGCATCACCATTTTTATTTTAGCTTTTCCCCTTCTCTCTTTTCCCCTTGCAAGTGTTTGATTAGTTTAGCATAGTGATTGGCATTAGAGTAGTTAGGATAAGAATCGGATGTCTTCGGAGGTCTACCTTAAAGGAGCCAAGGTCCCACACTTTAGAGGCATTCCCATTTGTTGTTATTGAAGCACCAAAACCCCATTTAGGTTTCATTGGACACACATTCTCATCTGACAACACTACTAAAATACATCCTCGCGTTGTCTCCCTGAATGGTGTTCTAGACTTAAGAAGATACCGCAAACCTTGCTCAGCTCTTTAGGACTTCCCACAACCATAAACAACTATTGACTCTTACATGACACTTGTGTGTGTCTACAGACTTGTGCAGAACAGCTACAGACGTGTGTGCTACAAAGATAAGTGCAAAACATTTAAAGTGACTCTTGCATGCTCATTGGTTGCACATTCATTTACAAGACAGAGCGAAACAAGACTTGCGCAAGATAAAACAACAAAGACTTAGAGCAAACAAAACTTGCGTAGTGCTAAACTTATTTTCCTGATCCTATTTTTGGGTGATGCAGGATTGCAAGTGAGCTTGGATGCTCCTACATTAGGACCCCTAAAAGTCATTGCGTTATTTACTATCAAAGCAAGGCATACAACTCTAGGATTGGGAGAGTGAAATTCTCCATCTTTGCAAGGTGGGTGGAGAACCAGAGAATTGAGTAAGTGGTGTGGTTTGCATAGGTTTGCAAGAGGTGCAATAGTTAATCTAAGTTTTGCAGAGAAGACAAGATGCCTTCGAGACAAGTAGGGTGAGGAGGCACATTTGCTGCAAATGTGGCCAAAAGGCTTGATGATATTGTGGAAATGTTGCAGATAATGCAAATCAAATTGACCTTGGCAGAGGAAGATAAAAACGAGGATTTTTCTCGAGGGATGACGTGAGTAATGCAAAAGAGGAAACACAAGAAGCAATTTAAGGTGGAGCAAAAGAACCAATTTCGACACCCGAGCATTTGGAAGATGGAGAAAAAGACTTCTCAAAGCTAAATTAATGATTGGAAGAGGAGTGTGAATGTTTTAGGGACATTGAACGCACAAGAGCTAGTTGATTTGCTCACAAAGATGAAAGAATATTTTGAGTTCGATGAAGTCGAGACATGTGCAAGGTGAAGATCGCGCAAACCAAGTTGAAAGGTCGTGTAGTGTTATGGTGAAAAGAACGTCAGCTAGAGCGCAAAAGGAAGGATAAGTTAAGATCACCTGTTGGGAGCAATTGGTCGAAGATGAAAGGAAAATTTTCGCTTGGCGATTACCAATTAAATCTATTGAAAAGGTTGCAAAATTTGCGATAAAATGATTTAAGCGTGAAAGAATACACGAAAGAATTTTACAAGATTGCAATTCTAGTTGGTCATAGCAAAATGTATTGAGAGAAGATATTGTGGTATATCAATGGACTGTCGTGGGTGATCCAAAATGAGATCAGCAGAGTGAAGATGTATACAATGGAAGAGGCACACCAATATGCCTCGAGAGCAAAGGAAAATGGCATGCATTCACAATGTTGTGATGGTAGAGGGAAAGACCAACGGTGGTAAAGAACCAACAAAGCAAGAAAGTGAGAAAGCAACAAGCAATGGAAAGGACAAAGTGGACTAGAGGAAGAACCACTTTTGCAAGAGGGGGGTAGAGGTGGAAGATTCAATGGTATATGTTTTCGGGTGTAGCAAGGTAGGACATTGGACTTTCAAATGTCCCTGTGCACACAAGGAGGATGCAAAGAGAAAGGATGCAGTGTGCATGTTTCGCAAGCGAATGAGGAAGGTGTCATGTCAAAACATCACATAAATGGACCTAAGGAAGGAGAGGCGCTACTTGCAGTGAGGATAGTCTTGGAGGTTACGCCAAAAAAGAAGATTCATGGAAAGAGAGGTGACATATTTTCAAACCAAGATGCAAGACAAGAGGTAAATGTTGTATGGTGGTGATTGACAATCAAGCAAAGACAATTTGGTGTCTGTGGAGATAGAGCACAAGTTGGGATTGGTGCGGAAGCCGCATCCAAATCCTTACAGAGTGACTTGAATAGAGGGCAAGTTGGCATTGTGTGAGAACAAGGCGAAATGGAGATAAAGATTGGTCGTTTCACAAACAAGCTTTTGTGCAACATCTTACCGATAGATGCATGTCGTGTATTGTTAGGGAGGTCGTGGCAATTTGACAAGGATATGATGTATGATGGGGAGCCAATACAATGAGAGTGCGAAAGAATGAACAACGTCACATTCTAAAACCGTCACATTCTCAAGCCGATAAGGGAAGAAGATAGAATGGTGCACCAAATTCATTTGGTTATGTGCAAGGAAAAGAATGGCATGCGAGATAAATACGGACCATGCACAATACTACAACAAGGCATGCGAAAGAAAAGTAAATGAATGTGCGAAGAAGCGCAAAGGAGCGTAGCAAAAATACAAGGGCGAGGGTGACAAGGGAGGATATCCAAGCATGAAGCTCGTGTACAGAGATATTGCACCAAAAGAGAAGAGTTGAGGAAGGATAGAGACAACTTGCATAGATAAAGGAGAAGCTTGAGGAGAGCAGAACAAGGGTGTGGATGTACAAAATTGGCTTTGTGGAGGAAGTTAAGCCCATTACCAACCGCCACCTACAATTGGAAGGCAAGGAGTATGCATCAGCGCAATCATGCCAAGACCTTACCAAAAGTTTGAAAGGGTGGCTCTACTACTATGCCCACATGTGTGAGCATTTACCTCACACATTTTCTTAAAGGGATGTATAATGCAAGAACATTCGAGTTCACTTGTAATCCTATATCAACCAAAAAGATGAAGTGTGAAAGTTTTGGTAGTGTGTAGGTTGTCTCATTGTTTAGCACAAGTCTTAGCATGCACAATTGTCATTGTATAGTTTTTGCCGCCTTTATGAGCACGCATGCGTCATATTCACCTTTTGCGTCTATCTATAAGTGGACCCATGATTTGTAATATTTTGTGCAAGTTTGTTTTTCAGACATCTCTATTTTGTGTAAACATGCGATGCCTCGCACAAGAGTGTTTTTGTTCGGATCTTTTGGTCATAGCCAACACAAAAGGGATGAAAGGTTGAAGTATTACAAGTTCTAGTGCACATATGTAGTAGGCCAATCAAGTGTATTAGTGGCGATGTGAGGATCATTGTGTAAGAAGTTTTTGTGCCTAATTTGGTCAGTAAGATCATTAAACTTCCACACAACAAAGTTTTGCAAGGATGGTGAAGATAGGCTTCTCATTCAAATAGCATACAGGTTCTTAAAGAAGCACAAATGGTGGGATCATTGAGTTGGCAGCATCAAGATCACAAATGGGAGCCGACGATGACTTACTTGCTTTCAAATTGTGTTTGTTGGGTGGACTTGTGTTTGCATAGCATTGTGCTATTATGGGCCCTTTCATCATTTAATATTTACAAGGCATTTAATCTTTGTATGGGTAGGATGTAGTTGGGTCCTAATATTATAAATGGTTGTGTCTTTATATGAACACATTATTATAGTTGAGAAAGAGAGTCGAAATCCCAGCAGAAACGGTCTAAGTATGTGGTTCAAGGAGTATTGCATTAAATATCTATGCATGTATGGGAAAGGGCTAGTGAGATTAAATTGCTTAAGGCAACATAGCGGTGTTGAATCTGTTGTAAGCCTACGGGCATTGTGTGTGTAATAAGCCAGATTTGGCAGTGTGTGTGTCATGTCCCTTTTTCGAGATAATTTCATTTGAAGACCTTGACCCATTTTTCTTCCTCGTGGGTCCAAGGGAACAAGCTAGAGGAAGCCAACAATGTCATCATGTGCTTAATTTTGTGTTTGTTTCTCTTATTGGCATTGTATTTGTTGGTGAGCCTAGCGCCCAACAATAAATTAAAAATTAAAAATATTAGTGAGCATGTAGGCTCCAAAAAGTAAAAAGAAAATAATAATAAAGCAAGTCTAATTGTGGTCGGCCTCATTTGAGAGCCCCAAGACTTGGCGCCACCCTCTTATTATAAATAGAGGTTGTTGGCATTAGTTTGGATTATGTTTTGGTGAATTTTCATATCTTGGTAAAGGTTTGCTTGTGAAGCACCTTTCCTACCTTTCTCAAGGACGAAAAACCTTGATTGAGGACTCTCACGGACGAAAACCCTTTATTGAGGGCTTGTGGAGGACGAAAACCCTCCCACAAGGATTTTTGTATGCAAGCTGGTTTGGAGAGCAATAAATCATCATTTTCTTGCATAATTTATCTTTTTTGGATCAATAATCTATTTATTTGAAGTGGAGCGACCCACTTGGGAAAAATATTTACTATGTGTTGGTGATAAGTTGATCAATCTGAATTTATTATCTTATTCTTCATATTTTTAAAAGCCAAGATCTCAAGTTTCGTGAATTTTGGAGGTGATTTACTATTTTTCCAAGCTTGTTGAAGTTCGTTGGTTAAGGGTTTCCAAAATTAATTATTTCCAAGCTCAATTCTGATTTCTAACAGCTGATTGTGTTTGCAAGGGTTTTTTAATATTTTTGGCATAAGAATCAAATTGTGTTAACATAGTTTAATCCACCTTTGAAGGGTTTAACTTTTCCAAGAAGGTCGCTGCCCTAGGAAGGACATAATTTGTCAAAGGTTGCTGAGTTGACACATCTACAGCAGCTCACTAATCTGATTTTTAATTTTTACATCTCAGCTCCTTGATCATTTTCTGAGTCCCCCTAAAAAAGGGACATTGCAAAGTGTGTGAAGTTGTGTGTGTAATCTCCTATTGTTGAATATTGTTGTTGTTGTAAGTGTTGTTGCGCTGTAATTTTCATCGCGTAACTTTGATAGGATTGTACGGTCTAAGGCATCCTTCCATTGGGACCCCTAACCATCACTACATCAGAAACAACCAGATCAACATTGTCATAAAGTAGAAGGGCAGCATGGTTAAGAACCTAGGACCATGGATGTCCTTCAAACTGTATCAATACTTGCTTCGCCATTCTAGGCCACGAGAAAGACGGTAGTGTTGCACCTCCACTTGGGCACCTACACACAATGTCATAATGTAAGGCAACAATGCTTTATTATGATAATATTTTACACACAAACCACAACAGCATAGGTTGGATGAAGACCATTACTAAGCCACATTTAGAGATGAGAATGCGTTGAACGAGATGGGTGTCCCTTGATGTTCAACACGGTGAAGACAACACTAATCTTGGCCTCCAACTAACTCATCTTCTCTCTGTCTAGCAGTAAAACATTTGTTACAAAAACAATAATCGCACATATAGTAGTTCAGCCATCTAAATAAACTTCTAATCGCGCATGGTCCTCTCGAGAATCGGTAAATGACCATCCAACAATTATAGAAATCAAAGTCGCATTAATTCTCGATCAAATCAACAACCACCAAATTAGGGTCAACAAATCAACTTACCCACTTTTAAATATTTGATCTTTGATGGCATGTTGGTTACAAAGACAATGATTCTCAGTAGAAAAGTATGCTTTCAAAACACTACTCAAACCTCCTTGGCATGTTTTTTTTTCCTTTTTAATTGATTTAAAAGGAGGACCATAATGATTGCCATTGCTTCCAAGGTAAAAATATCAAATATTAATAATTGTTGGCGGAATTGAACAATGGTTTAAATGACGATAGCAATGGCTGCAATACAAATATTCTTGAACGAGATTAAAAGAGATTATTTCAAGCATCCAAATACCATGCAAATGGGACAAACACTCCCTTGCATTTTTGTTGATTCAATTCTTTCATTCAGCATTCAAAGTTCCTTTCCACATTGTTGATTATTTTCCAACGCAATTTGTGGGTGCCATACAAATACTGATTGACTCATAGGCAGGCCACTATGATGTTGGGTGAGTTTATCGTAGATTTGCAAGCAGGCAGAGATAAGCTTGGCATTGCAGATTTGGATGTGTAGCCAGCAAGATGGTCCATCTCTTGCTGATTTGATTAAAAACCTATTTGAAGACATAACAACTGGGAAGCATTGGTTGCTCCCCTCTATCCCACACCCCCGGATATGTACCGGTACAAATACATCTCGGCACGTCCGTAATGTATCGATACGTGCACTGGCAGGGTTGGGTAGTGAGGTGTTTTAAAAAAAAAAAATATTTTTATTTTGACTTGGTCAATGACCAAAAACGAACCCTAACTCATAAATTAATAAAATAATAAACCCTAAACTCCTCTAAAAGCTATAAAAAGGCACTCAACCATTAACAAATCACACAAACAATTCATTGTTGGTTTTTGCAAGTGTATGAGCAAAGAGCCAAAGAGGAATTGAAGAGGCAACCATTGGAAGGAGGATTTGTTTGGAGGCAACCATTGCAAGGAGGACGAGATTGGAGGCAGCCATTGCTTGCAAGGAGTTCAAGTTTGTTTAGAGGAAGACATTGTTTTATTGATCATTCAAAGGAGGAGACATCACGTTTGGAGGCAGCCTTTGTTTGAATTTTATTGCAAGGAGGATCTACATTTGGAGGCAACCATTGTTTGTTACTTGCTACCCTTGTTTACAAGTATTTTTATTTAATTCAACCTTCTATTTTTTTTTTTATGTTTTTTTTTTATTTCTTTCATTTCATTTTTTTAACACATCCTAACTTTGTGTATGCTCTCACTTCGCCTTTATGGTGATCTTTTTGATCAAAAACAGATTAGGATGGCATCGGTTAGAAAATTTTAAATTAATAATAGTAAATATTATTATTTTTAATTTTTAAAGGCATTGTTCAATGTTAATAATTAATATTTTATCATTTATCATTTGATTTATGTAAAGGCAAAAAAATTAATTTTTTTTAACATCCTAACTTTGTGTATGCTCTCACCTCGCACCTTTATGGTGATCTTGGTGATCAAAAACAGATTAGGATGGCATCGGTTAGAAAAATTTAAATTAATAATTAGCAAATATTGTTATTTTTAATTTTTCAAGGCATTGTTCAATGTTAAATTGTTAATAATTAATATTTTATCATTTATCATTTGATTTATGTAAAGGCAAAATGTTTTTAATTATTTTAACGTCCTAACGTTGTGTATGCTCTCACCTCGCGCCTTATATGGTGATCTTAGAGATCAAAAACATATTAGAATGGCACCAATTAGAAAAATTTAATTAATAATTAGTAAATATTGTTATTTTTAATTTTTAAAGGCATTGTTCAATGTTAATAATTAATATTTTAGCATTTATCATTTGATTTATGTAAAGGAAAAATGTTTTTAATTTTTTTAAATCCTAACTTTGTGTATGCTCTCACCTCGTGCCTTTATGGTGATCTTGGTGATCAAAAACATATTAGGATGACATCACTTAGAAAATTTTAAATTAATAATTAGTAAATATTGTTATTTTTATTTTATTATTTATGTAAAGGCAAAATGTTTTTAATTTTTTTAACATCCTAACTTTGTGTATGCTCTCACCTCGCGCCTTTATGGTGATCTTGGTGATCAAAAACAGATTAGGATGGCATCAAGTTTTGCTTTCAGTTGGAGTGCAAGGCCCACAAGCTTTTGAAAACACATTGGTTCTGTGAAACATGATCCTAATTCTCCTCTTTGGAGACATGTGACAGTGGTAGAATACCTTGTTGGTGGTGGGGGTCATATTTGGATATGTCATGGTTGTCATGCTCAATACAAATCCTCATATAGTCAGACTGAAAATCCATTTGACTGGGGTTGGAGGTGTGGGGATAAAGAAGTGCCCCAAACTATCAAAAGAGAAAATGGTAGAGTACTTGAGAGAGCAAGAGGAGGCTGATAGACAATATGAAAGAAATAGGTCTAAAACAATTCCATTGCAAAGAAGGCCTTCATCAAGACCACCCACACCTACATTTGTTACTCATCCTTTCATCCAAACTCAAAGTCACACTCATGCTCATCCACTTGATACCCTTTTGATGAAGAGACCTCACGAAAAAAAGCCAAAAGGAGCATTGGAAAAAGCATTCAATAATGACAAGAGGGTCTTGTTGATGAGGTGACTGCTCGATGCATTTATGCATGTGGGCTGCCCTTTAATGTATTGAGGTCTCCATATTGCAAAAGAGATGGTGAAGGCTATCAATGAAGCTCCACAAGGGTACAAAAGCCCAGGTTATGAAAAGGTTCGAACCACACTCTTGGCAAAGGAAGTGGAACACATTCAAACTTCTTTGCAGCCAATTAGAGATTCATGGAAGGATTCAAGGGTTTCCATCATTTTGATGGATGAAAGATGTGTTAGGAATTAGCTTGTTATTGTGAACATTAGATATTTATATATTTGTAACAAATATATATTATATATTTGTGAGTAAATAATGTAAGTGAGTCATAAACCTTCACGTAGATGAAAAGTTGTTGAGATATGTTGAGTGATTAGAAGGATCATGAGATATTCTAGGAATTGTTTGAGATTGAATTTGACTCCATTAAGGAGATCAATCTTCTATATATTGTAATCTCCCTTGTCTAATAAAATATCCTGGTGGAATAGAAGAAAAATATTATACTATATTTTTCCGGTGTTATTTGATTAAATATGTGTTCATTTCTAACGAGAAGCTCAAAATCGAACTAGAATATAAAATTTGGTGAAAATACAGTATCAAGATTGCCTTTAAATTTTGATTCATCGAATTCTGGAATTAGAGGAGGACTGAGGTATCTGCATTCATTACCAGCAATTTTTAAATGGCGAGCTCGCTATGATGGTGGAGAATACGGCCCATAACCAACCCACATGCTCTTCCACTAATATTCTCCATCCACATGCGTTGAATCATCCTAACTCATTCGGACTTTACAGATAGCTTTTCAAAGATTTTATACCTCTTGGAAGGTTTGGATTCATACATAAGTCTCATGGCCGTTTTTGTGTGAACTCGCATCGATTGCATGCTCCATCCACGGCAATCCGCATAGGCTTTCTTTGCAGATCTATGACATTTCAATGGTAGATATACTACTCATGTATACATGCAATCTACAAATTCAACAAGGAACTTTCGTAATGTATGCTGCATCTGCACTGCCGACTCCCCACAACATTGGAAATCACATTCATTGCCACACAGAAATCTTCATATAAAGAAAAATCGGTTTTGGCTTGGCCGCTTGAAAGGTTTTTGCATTTACCTAATAGTTCACAACCTTGTGTGTCTTATTTTTGGCATTGTCATGATCGATTGACGCGTCACTTTTCAGCAAAAACATCTTCTACTCTACATATGACTACATAAAATTCTTGATAAGTTGCAAAGTTTTTTTAACAAATTTACAAGGCATTACACTTAAAGATTTGCGTTTGAATTTGAAGAGAAATCAACAAACTTCATCCTCCAACATATCACCTCAACTTCACTAGTTCAGTATGCACCAATATTGAATAGTCGTGGCATAATCTACTCCAATATTAAATTTGTGGAGGGGCTTTGAATTGAAACAACGCCCGAAAATGCTACATTTTGAGTGGAAAATGAACTTTTTTATAATGACATTTTGGCACTCCGAGATCCACATTTAGCTTTGCATGCAAAGTTTGAATACAAAGGTGCGATTTGGTTTAATATAAAGTAAGGCCATCGGTTTGGTTTAGTGTTCGATTTGTAATAAGTCTATATTACAAACCTATTTTTTGTAAAGTTAGGGTGTTATATCCTCAAGGTTTTTAATTTTCTATTGTATTCAAATAAGTCTAAAAGTTGTTCAAAAAAAAAAGGACAAACGAGTGCATTTTCTTAATCCGACACTCAATTTTTAAAAAAATGTTTTGAAATCTATTATTACCTTAAAATGATCTTGGGGCTAAAAAAAACTCATGTTTTCGCGACACTTGCCGTGATCATCTCGACTAAAATTGAATAGGATGGAGTTAGCAAGGACATCGATGGAGGCCAAGGCAACGGAGGGGGAGTGCACTTAGCGACCTCTCATAAGGCACCATCGACAAGGCCGTGAAACCGAATTTTGGGGTGGCCAAGAATTTTTTTTAGTGTTTTTTGCATAATGTACATTTGTGAGAATAAGAACAAATGATTGTTCAAAAGTAATGTATAAACATTCATGAATGTAACTCAACTTCTGATGTAATGAAATAGGTGAGCAAAACCCACCAAATGGATTAAGACAGGTTCATGGATCTTGAAAAGGTTTGTGGGAGATGAGAAAACACCCACATGTAGATGAGGTTAATTTGAGTGATGGAGTTAAAAAAGGTTTAGTGGTAAATAAAAATAAAACCAACCTTGAGCAGAATTGCTCCCTTCATTAGTATCAAGGTCATGAGTCACATAGTTTGACATGCTCCACAGAGGTGAATGGAAACCGCAAAATGAGAGTGTGTATGTTTTTCCCTGATCTGTTCACACTAAGAGAATATGAATGTTAGGAATTAGCTTGGTGTGAACATTAGATATTTATATATTTGTGTGTGTGCAAATATATATTATATATTGTGTGAGTAAAACCGTGAGTGAGTCAGAACTCACGAGATAAGAGTTGTTGAGATATGTTGAGTGATTAGTGGATCATGAGATATTCTAGGGAATTGTTTGAGATTGAAGTTGACTCCTTGTATTAAGGAGATCAATCTTCTATATATTGTAATCTCCCTTGTCTAATAAAATAGCCCGGATGGAATAGAAAAATATTATACTATATTTTTCCGGTGTTATTTGATTAAATCTATGTGTTCATTTTGCATACAGGATTCAATGAACTAGGAATATTAAGATGCTCAAATAGACACAGATAAATGTTATGTAGTATGCCCTAAAGGGGCAATGTTCCTAAAACCCATTGAGTGAAGGGGAAGTCAAAGATGCACAATTTATTACCGACATTTTACCATATCAGGGAAGCTATGGAAAGTTATAAGGGCCCAGAATGTTTTAAGTCATAACTGAAATCTGCAAAGAATTGTAGAGCATACAGCAAATTGATTATAGGAATTATGCGAGCACATATTTTGGACTCTTTGGCTATCCACTCCTTTTAAATTGATGCTTTAAAAGATTGGGAAAATTCCGTGGATTGAGCAAATTTACACAAAGACAAATAACATTCAGATGTTTATCACAAACCATCATATGTCACAGCCATATTTAGGATTTACAAGATTTCTCATGAGGTTCAGAGTTGTTGAAGTAACTAGAAAGACAAGAAAATCTCTCGCACACTCAGTTTTTGAGACAACTTGTGAAGGTAAAAGTGGCCTTAAGTAGTATGGTAATCTGCAATGTTGAGCATGAGAAATGTCATAGAGCAAGAAGCGCAATCAAATAAAGTTGTAAAGGTAAAATCATTAGTCCTGATGATGAATGGTGGACCAAGGTTGAGTACTTGCTCCCATTACAGAGCCCATTCTCTTTGCAATGATCGGAAAGTATTATAACGATGCAACATATGGGAGAGATTTATGATGGAATAGACTCATGCTTGAATGCATGAGAGAGGTCATACAAACAAAAGAGCAAAATTTAAGAGACTTTCTCACAATGAGGTCATAGAGTGTGGTCATGAAGAGGTGGTTTAAAATGACACCCATTACATCTCCTTGTTATGCTTTTGAAACCCAAGTATTATAGCTCTGAAATACTTAGGCTACCTAACAAGCAACCACCATTTTCTGACTCCGAAGTTGCAAATGGAACTAGGCAGCATTCAAAAGACTTTTTCTTGATCCATCTATAGCCAGTGTGGTCCATGCAACAAAATGGGCATGTTTGTAGCCAAAGGCAACATGGGAGAGGTTGAGGCTCTCTTCGACAAGTACACCATGAGCCCAATCAAATGGTGGTATGTACATGGCCATGATGCCAAGTACCTACGACCTATCGCCATCAAAATTCTTTCACAAGTATAACATTTATTGAAAATTTTAAATTTTATTTACTAAGTTAATATATTTTTGTACATTCTTAGTATGTTACTAATTTGAAATTTCAATAAACTTTTTTTTGTAAAGTGGCTAGTAATTCTTTCACAAAGCGGAATTGGAGTACTTATGCCTTTATCCACTTAGCTAAACGAAACAAGTTGGCATCCAAAAAAGTTGAGGATTTGGTATATGTGCATTCCAATTTGCGCTCTTGTCACACAAGTCTTGAGGACTATATTAGAGGTCCTCACAAACTTTGGGATATTCTTCCAGAGACCACAGACTTGGATGCCTCCGCAGCCACTCTTGCCCAACTTTCAATATTTGATGGCAAAGATGACATTCAAGGGAGTTCACAAGGAGTGGAGAGCAAGAGCTACTAAGAGTGGAGCTAGCAGGAGTGGCATGCAAGAATTTGATTTTGAGGAAAATCTAGATGATATATTCTAGATTGTTTGTATTCATGTTGACATGATATTCATATATCATATGTATGGCAGCCACATGATCAATGAAAATGTAAAATCTTAAGTATATTGAATGTTTTGAACATTGATCCTACTATATTTTTCAAGTTTTGTTTGTATTCATGTTGACATGATATTCATATATCATATGTATGGCAACCACATGATCAATGAAAATGTAAAACACGTATCCAAGACGTAGAGTACCCAAGGGTTTTTTAAAATAGATGTATTCACGTATCGAACCCATACCCGTATCCTGGCAACGTATATAATAATTATTTTATATCGTTGAGTTGAAAACTGATAAGTAGTTTTGAAGTGAAGTAGTGGTGAAATTAATATTAGTTATGAAGATGTAAACGGAAAGGTTAAGATGAAGAGATATGTTATTTGATGTACTTTTGTACAAGTATGGAGACTTTTTATGTTATAAATATGTGATAGCTTTCTCTACTTATTTACTATTTGTTGTTATTGCTGCATGTTTGTTGTTATATATTGCATTTTTGCATTGCTATTAAAGAATACATTCAGAACCAATGCATGCTATCTGCGTATGTGTTCGGTTTACATGGTTCCAGAGTATATGTTTTTCCAATGTGTTTTGTTACTTTGTGGCTGCCTTGTAGTCATCCCTTTAGGTTTTCGACCAGAACTAATAAATAAATAAACAGTGATACCAGGAGACGTGCCTCTAGGGACCTGAGACACATCTGTGGCAACAAAGACTGGTACGGAGACGTCTCCTGATATCAAGAGACTCCATTCCACGCCTCCCTTGCAGTCTCCTGTCCAAAATGTATCTCCAGCACCAAAGACTGGTACAAAGACATCCCTTGATATCAAGAGACTTTTTCCACATCTTCCATTTGGTCTCTTGAATTTAATGGCTGTATCCTATCAAAAATGAAAAAAAAATCAAAAACAGGCCAAAGAAGTTGGGATATTTCCATATCGTTCAATGATAATTAGCCACATCCACAATAATTTCTAATCCAGATAGCAATTCAACAGTAATATACCTATGCGATATGGCAATTATGATGAAGTGATTCCAAATGAACTAACCAGCCAAGAGAATAGAAAAAGAAAGAGCAGTTCCACAGTCAATTTTCAAATGCCAGGATGTCAGAATACTAGAACAGAAAACTAGTGTCACATCAAGAAGCTGACTCTATATATAGACATAATTAGAATGGAATTAGGCCATATTCCAAGTAATCGTCCTAGAAGAATCTAGAATGATCTAAATGACTAAGTAGCTAATGTCTATGACACAAGTCAGCCATGCCCTAACCCCCAATACAACTAGTTATCAGTAAAAGACTAGGGCGTAGCATGCTTTCCCCTGCAAATTCATTTTTATTTTGGTGTGCATGTTTGGTATACATGGAACCAGAGCATACTATTCTGCAACGCGTGTTTTGTTGGTCTGTTGCTGATTTCTAATTATCCTTTTAGGTTTCCAACCAAAAACTAATAAATTAATAAACACTGAAACCAGGAGACATGTCTCTGCAGACCAAAGATGTGTCTACAGCATTGAAGACTGGCATGGAGACATCTGCTGATACCAGGAGACTTGGTCCCAGTCTCTTGTCCAAGATGCATCTCTAGCACCAAATACCGATACAGAGATGTCTCCTAATATCAGGGACTTTGTTCCATGCCTCATTTGCAGTCTCCTGACTTGAATTGCAGTCTCCTATTAAAAATGAAAAAATAAATACATGCCAAAGTAGTTGGGATATTTCTATATCATGCAAGTGATATTAGCCACATCCAAAACAATTTCTACTATAGATAGCCATTCAACAATAATGTCTCAGTGTGATGGCAACAATTATGATGAAGTAATTCCAAATGAATGAACCAGCCAAGAGAATACACATAGAAAGAGCAGCTCCAGAGTTGATTGCCAAATGTCAATAACAAAAATTAGTGCTGCTTTGAGGGGGCAACCTTCAAATTCCAATGTCCAAAGCATAGTTACCAGGATCAGCTGGATCTGATTCAGATCTGGTCCAATCCGGTTTGCCTATTTTTTCACATTAAACAAAAAAAGTGAAAAAAACATAGATGTTGTAACAAAGGCGTGGAGAAATGACATCAAGAAGAGTGATGGAAATGCCATCGAGGCTCGAGGCGGAGTGTACAAGGAGGTGGTGACAGTTGTCGATGGCAAAGAAGAGGAGCTTAGTTGTCAATAAAATGGAGGTATGCTTCCAGATCGTGATAGTAGGCCATGCCCATGTCAGGTTTCAAATACAACGATTCCTTGCTGTTCACCTGAAGCTCCATTCCCATGGCAAGTCTTCAAAAACACAAATAATGTTCCTTAGGTTTTCAGATCGTTGGTGGGGCATCCAAGTCTTGTTCAACACCATGCCCAAAACTCTAGTGAGCACTTTGGTTCCCATCTCCTCGATTTTGTGCCCAAAAGCCCAGTTCCCCACCCACGGCCTGCACAAGGCAAGCTAAAGGACCTACAAGCTATGGCGATTATTACTATAAATTATTATATTATTAATATTTATTATTGATATAATTATTAATATAAATTATTATTGATGTAATTAAAAATAAATTATTGTATTATAAAATAAAATATTAATAATATATTAATTATTAATATAAATTATACCGAACCGGATTTTTCCAAACCTTTTTGGGATTTCTGGATTTTTGCCCTTCCAAACAGATACGAATTTTGGAATCTAGTAACTATGGTCCAAAGAGGAAAAGAAAGAAAAACACAACTTTGTGATCTAAAGCAATGAGAAACTAACTCTACTTATAAAATAATTAGGATGAGAGTAGCCCATATACCAGTTAGTCGGCCAAGAGGAATCTCAAATTATCTAAAAAAATAACATGTACGCCATGAGTCTGCCATACCCTAAACCATAATGCAATTACTTATCAGTAAATGACTAGGGCGCCACAAGCCTTCCACTTCAAAAAAGTGTTGTCCTCCACACTTTGCCGATTCTGGATGTTGCTACATGAAGATCTTGTCCTCCCAGGCAGATTCCTCCAACAGCAAGTTCTTCCATTTGATCAGAAATTCAGTGATAGCTTCGTTCCTCAATTGCTTGACATGTTCCTCCAAAACTGCCTCTGGTTCCAACACAAGCTTGCCTTGCACTTTAATTTCATTGCTAGCTCAAAGAAACATCTACAACCACATACCTTTTAATGCTGCAATATGCTCAACTATAACAAGTTTTAAGAAATTTCATCAGTCTTTAAGATTTACAGCATGATGTGAACCACAATGAAGTATTATCAGGAAATTCAAAAGATAGACTCCACTTACATTCAATCATGACATTCTTGAGTATATCCGCAACAGTTTTGAATTTTTGACCTCCATTCTTCCATGTAGGTTGAACAAATTAGAGTATCTTAGTGGACATTTAAGTATTTGTTGACAATTCTGATCATTGTAAGGGAGGACAATCAACATTTCTTTATTCTAGTCAGCAGAATAAAAACAGTTGTTTATGCACGGCATTACATATAATGATTATTAAAAATCCCTAAAACTAGAAGCTAATCTTAAGACGAGTATTGTTATGTATTATTACTCCTGTGAGCACAAATATGCCATCTTTCATGTAGTTGGCAGTTTCAGACTACTCTGAGTGTTTATGTCAATTATGAGCTTTTTCATTTCAATTATATACTAAACTTAAGGCTCAATTGCATTTAGCGCTCAATTTCTACCTTTTAGTTGAGTCCATTCTAGACATGTTTTAAGGTATTTCACAAATGCTAAATGAGGGTGTAAAAGGGATACATACATATTGTTCAGCCTCTTTCCCAAACATAATAAGAAAATCAAGAAAGTAAAATATCATCTATGTCTCTATTGCTTATCAAAAGTGGTATTATCATGATCAATTAATTACAAAAACAGCAACCGACCTGTAGTTTGATTGATTTCTTGTATCTGTTTTGTCTTCTTTTGCCTCCCCTCTGATCATCTGACTCTTCATCTGCAATAGAGCATGACAAGTAAAACCTATCGGCATATTCATGTATAAATAAAGATGTGTGTGATGTCATCAATCTTAGCTTTATATCTACGGGCAAAAATCACCAATGACACATTTCAAAAATATTAAAGATTGATCCCTTAACAGTTTTTTGTAGTGTTCTCTATTATTATTTCTGATTGACAAGACAACTTCTAAACTATTCAGAGGAACCCTAGAGATATACGTCCTTACAAACAATACTGTGCAACAAGAGTTAGATAGTCAGTTCAGGTGATTTTGGGAAGATTTGGAATCGAAACGGCAGTTAGAGCTATGTGTGGAAAGAAATCAGGATTCAGATCCGGGACTGCAGAAGACGGCTCTCAAGAGCATGAGCTGAACCACTATTCCACCAATCCAAGCTGAACCACTATCCCAACAATTGGCATATTTGAGCAGGAATACATGAGCCAATTTGAGCGGAATACAGCAGATTTGAATAGGTTTCGAGGAGATTATGGCAGTGAGGATTTCGAGCAGACAGCGAGAGTTTCAAGCAGCAGACAGCACAGGTTTCCGGCAGAGAAAATCAGTGGACATCAGACAGTAGCGGACAGTGTTAGGCAGCAGGCTGTTTGTCGTAAGGTGGGCCTTTTGGCATGGGTTTCAGACTCTCAAATGACAGGGAAAAGAGAGAAGAGTCCCACAATCTCTTTTGCCCTGTAATATTTATTTCAGGCAATATCTTGTAAAAATATGACAATAATCTTCCAAAAAAAAGACAAATTGTACCGCGAAAAGACTCAATTTGATATTTAGGCAAAGTGAAAAACAATCCGTTATGGTTAGAGGAAGAAAAAGACCAGCATTTAACACCTTATGGGAGGTCATGATAGTGGGGACTTCAATGCAAGGGCAGCAAGCAACGAAGCCATCAATTTGAGAAAAAAAAAAGGGCTGAGTGAAAAGCAACCTGTTATGGTTATAGAATGGAAAAGCCCAAATCAGCCACCGAATGACACACGATAAATAGGGATTTGAGGGCCCTCAGGAGCACTTGACCATGGTATGTTGGAATTGTTGAGGTTACCCTTGAAGAAGAGGTCCCAGGTTGAGGCCCATAGCAAAGGGAAAAGACATTATCATTCTTCCTGAAACTGGTGAGCATAATAGTTGCAAAGTCCCAAATTTTGAAGGGTATCGAAAAATATCAGTTTGGAATGAAAAGAAGAAATTGGCAAAGGACGTGAAGTAATGGTGCTAATTAGAGAAAAGTGATGCAGAATTATAGAATGGAAAAAGAAGACCCAAACAAGAAATACATATGGCTGAAAATAACAGAAAATAAGTTACCAATTAGGCCCGTTGCCTGTTACTTTGCACTGAGATTTTCGAAAACATATAAGAAAAGGAGCTTAAACTGTGAAGACCTGTATGCATCACTAAAAAGTGACATTTCAGTACTTAGCACCTTATGGGAGGTCATGATTATAGGGGACTTCGATGCAAGGATAGCAAACAACCAGGCCCTCAATTTAAAAAATTAAGGAGAAGTCAAAGCAAACCATTATGGTTACAGGAAGAAGAAGACTGGCATTTGGAAAGGACCTCACAAGATCAAAGTGGGATTGTTACACACTATGGAGCAAAACTATTGGAACTATGTAGTCTCTATGACATGCTTATATGCAATGGCATAAGAATCACTTGTAAAACATACAATAGTCAAAGTGTGGTGGATTATGCTATTTATTCACAGAGCGTTATCTAAAGACTAATGGAGTTAGAAGTCGGGATTGCCCTATAGAAATGAAATCAGATCATATTCCAATATATGTAAATATCGACATGCACCACATAAACAATCAACAAAGATAACAAGCCCACCACAATCAAAAGAAAGCACCTCCTCAAGGTAAAATTTTCATGACTCATGAGACTCAAGAAGTCTATGAAGCAGCCCTTCAAAAACATTTTCAGTAAAGTAGAGAATAGTAAAAAAAGTACGGTTGATTACCAAATAAACAACAATATGTTGATTTCTATAAGTCACAAAGAATAAAAAGCAATATGTTGATTCCCATAGGCCACAAAGTACGAGGAAAGAACTAATTTCCCTCATAAAACAGAAGGCTTTTGGAGAGTACAACAAAAGAGAAAACAAATAGAGAATAATATTATAGACAACTGATGGTTAGAATATGCAAAGTTACTCTATGAAAGAGATCAGGACATAGACATCCCTTCCATAATCAACACAACCACCGAGCACTTCTCTAGGGATATTACTCAAGGTATAAAGAGACTAGCCGGAGGTAAGGCACAAGACATAGATGGGCTGCAAGCAGAATATTTATAATGGGGTTTGGAA
The DNA here is from genome assembly GCA_018340775.1 of Taxus wallichiana var. yunnanensis. Lineage (NCBI taxonomy): Eukaryota > Viridiplantae > Streptophyta > Pinopsida > Cupressales > Taxaceae > Taxus > Taxus wallichiana. Next base: position 675,038,559 of record CM031244.1, on the reverse strand, counting down.
GTCCTCACACCACATATAAAAAGCATGTTAGAGCACATAATTAGCAACTAGGCAGAAATAGAGCAAAAGGAAAGCAGGCTTCAGGCCAAAGCATACGACTATTGACCATGGCTTTCACTCTTACACACTTGATTAAAATTGGATGAGATAACCAAGGAGAAGAAGCCTTTTGTTGCTTTGTTGACTTCAAAATGCATATGACATGACACCTAGAGGCAAACTTTGGAGCACTATGGAAAAACTTGGGAGTTTCAAATGAGTATAAAGCAATGGTAAATAGGATTTTTGGTCCAAGCCAAAATCATAATAGGCAAAGGAATGCCATAATGTTTTGGAAGCGACATTGGTATTAAACATAGATGTTTGCTATCCCCACTTTGTTTGGGCTACACATTAATAAGCTAGAGGAGTGGATAGAAAAGGTTGGTGAAATGGGTGTCCACCTAGCTAGCTATGTAGTAAGGCCACTCCTCTATGCGGATGATCTTATCCTGATTGCAAAAGCAGCACATAGTTTGGGAGGGCACTTGAGTGCTCTAAAGCTCTTATGTCAAGAGGTTGGAATGCGAGTGAATAACAGTAAAACAAAACATCATGATCTTTTTTCATTATGGAGAAAAAGAAACAAATTAACTTCCTTTTCGAAGGAAGCCCGTTGGAAGTGATGGAGGAATACAAGTACTCTGGGCTTGATTTTCACAAGAAGCTTAGTTGGGAGACTTGCAGCGCAAAAAGGTACAAGGGCGTGGAAGGCTTAATGCTCACTACAAAACAGATGCAGGAACACAAAATTATGGGATTGGAAAACCAAGAGAACCTTGTTCGGATTGCTTGTCACACCCATGTTCCTCTATGGATGTGAAGTTTGGGGCAGCAATATATCATATTTGAAACGGAGGTAGATAGAGAGAATCCAAAAACATTTAATCACAAGCAGCCTCAAAATTAAGACATCGATTCAGATGATATTGTATCATCCAAAACATGTACTTTCCTGTTAGAAGCATCAACTATGCTTTGGATGTTAAGCTAGTTAAACAAGACCCATATTATGGAGACGCGTCGGTGGCCGAAAATGGTTGTAGAGGAAGAGTCAAGCGAAGGAAGAACACATGGATGAAACAGAACAACAAATAGATGAGTAAATGGGACATTAGCATGCAAGAGTGCCCAAACACTAAAAAGGAAACAAAAAAGGCATGTGAGAGAAAAATTCAAAATAGCCACGCTGACAAAGCAACTTGGGCAGAAGAAAGAATACTATGTCAAAGAACTTAATACCACATGGGACTATGACGAAAAGTTCGATGTAGGAGTGGAAATCAAATGGGAAGCGAAACGTTGATGGCTTAGCTAAGGATTAGCACGCATCATCTTCAATGTGACACCGGTAGTTGGACAACACATTAAAGAAGAGTGGGAAAAGAGAGCATGCCTATATTGTAACAAAGGGGTGGTGAAGATAGAATGGCACTACATCATGGAGTGCACAACATATAGCAACATTTGACTAAAATACGATGACATACTAAAAGTGGGCAATCTAAATGCTTTGCTTGAGGATACAAGGTTAGATAAGAAAAATATCTGGTCAAGATTCATAGTATAAGATCCAACGTCAAAAAGAGAATGGACATTTTGCAAGACTAGCAGAACAATGCTTGTGTCAAGCGGTTGTTTTTGCACAAAACACTCTTGTTGCTGCTCTTTCCTAGGCTGTTTGGTCTTGTGGAAGTTATTAAAATTTTTCACTCATTCATTCATACATGAAAGAAAAAGAGAGTATGCTTACATCCATGTTAGACAAAAAAGGTATATGCGGTAGTCGGATGTAAGTGTACAAGTTACATCAACAAATATAAGTTCAAAAAATCACCCTATCTTATATCCATACCAAAACTGAAATAAAATACTCCCAAGGGCATAACACAATCCAAGAAAAGAGTTGTATACTGACATCTCTAGGGTTGTCTTCCGGAGATGGCAAATAATATAGGCTATAGCTTGTGAGAACTATAAATTATTTTTATTACTTGCTATATTTGGAATGTAACAAAAATGGTCAAAGGAAGGAAGGAAAGAGAGTTATATCAATGTCCACAAATGACCAAAGGAGGCCAACAGGGCTTGAAAGAACAAGTTACGATAGCAAGTAGGACTGTTAAAAAGAACTCCAAGAGATGATAAAGTAATTAACACTAAAACAATCAAACACCCTAACTAAAGGGATTGATTACAAGCACAAATGACCAACAAGAGAGAACACAAGATAGCCACAATTGTACATGATGTGCAGTCATTTGTATAATGTATATATAGATTACAAAGGACGCACACAAGGAAGCTTCTAAGAGAAGAGAGATGTACATGGAGATATATGCAACTTTTAAGAATGTATAATATGTACGTATGACTATGTAAAATATTTGTTTTAGTACAGTAGGCCATGTGACTGTATTTAATACAATACACAAGCCCATGCAGCCATGTCCCATAGTTTCCTCTCTGCCTAGAGGAAAATGTCCCCAAAATCAATCAATGATCTCAACCACTTACCAGCTTCCAAGATGAGTCATGGGAAATTCAAATCTAACAAAGTATGGAGGGCATGCAGACCACAAATAGTAACCATGGAATACCCAAATTAATAGAATCTAAATGTTGAATGAGAGGAGTTGCAACACTTGCGAATGAAATATCCTAGAGAATAAAATACTTTTTCGATGCCAATAAGATCCTCATATGAAGATTTGGGCTCCCGATATTGATAATATCCACGAAAAAGATCTCAATACTACAAAGATAGTGTTATAGTTGTGTGAGGATTGGATCCAGAGCGTATAACTCAATCATAGATGCCACCGAATGGGTTTCCTCCCTACTTAAGAATTGCACCTATCATAGGCATCGAAGTAAGAGTAGTTGTGAAAATTCCACCTTGGAGTCATGAAAAAGTTTATTTAGGATGAAGACTCGTCCAATAAGGGGATGAACAATTATGGGGTTCCCCCCCACTTAAGAATTAAACCTATCGTGGGCATTGGGCATTGAAGTAAGAAGTTGTGAAAATTCCACCTTGGAGTCGTGAGAAAGTTTACTTCAGATGAAGCATTATCCACTGAGGAAAAGGATGAGTATTACGGAGTTCAACATCGATTTGTAAAATATCCAATTGAATTAAGGAAAAGAAGGGGATTGTAGTTCGAGAGATAGAATTGCTCACGAGTGGAATTTGTTGTACAATAGCTAAAGTCTCTAAAACAATATCTTCACCATGGGCGGTATCCAACCATCCGAGGGATGCATGATGCCTCGTGGTTAGGATGGTAAGGATTACGTAAAAAGATAGCAAAGGAGGATCGTCAATTTCCTTAGCAATTGAGAAGTGAAGACGACATACTAGGTTGTGTACACAAAGCCAAGATGCTATGTAAAACCATGGTGGTGTCATGTGGTCGTGCATGTGATTGATTTTGCAAAAGCATAATCTAGAAAAATCTCGTCATTTCTTGCATTAGCTTGGTGTGGTTCCCAGTCTACCTAGCCAAAATCTGTTCAAGAGCACCAATATGATTGGCGAGGATCTTCTTAAGAGTGCAAATATTCACCGATTTTGTGAGGATTGTTGTGAGGATTCCCTTGCAGCTTTCAATGCCAATCTGAGCCAAATCTGGGATTAAGAAAGAGGAATTGGAAAAAAACTCTAGGAAAGTATATATGAAAATGTCCTCATTACAAAAAAGAGGTGTTTTATTGCTTGCCCAAATTACAAGATATGAAAATTTTGGCTATTTTTTGTCTTAGTCGCAATTGGAAAAAAAGAAGGTCAAAAGATCTAGAGGATCAACTTCTAAAGTTGTCAATGCCTCAATACTGCTTGGAGTTTTTAATGTAACCATTTTCCACAGCCCTTAAAGAGTATTTTATGATAGTGAAATAATTGTTCTGATCAAACAAACGCTTCTATTAGGAGAAATCTGCACTGCAAGATGAGGCGTTTTTCCACAAACAATTTCAGCAAAATGGTTAGAACATCGATGCTTAACTCCCAATTGCAGAAGATAGTAGACTAGTGAAGGGTAAGATAAAAGGACCCTCAAAGAGACTAGATCTAGTCCACTAAGAGTGTTGGATCTAATACAAGTAAAAAATGGAACCCTTCATAGGACTAAAGATCTAAAGGTCGCTATTGATAGGCTCTTCGAGAAATGATATGAGCACAATTGAAGCAACAAGAGAGAACAAAAGAGATTGCCACAACTATACATGTTGTGCACTCATTTGTATCATGTGTATGTAGATTACAAAGGATGTACAAGGAAGCTTCTACAAGAATAGAGATCTACATGGAGATATTTACAACATTTAAGAATGTATAATAAGATATGTAGAACATTTTACATAGTACACTAGGTGGTGTGACTACATTTAATAATATACTCTATCCCTTGTGGTTGTCTCATCAAATGAACTCAAAACAGGAAAACCCTAAACAAGTCAAAAGAGAAACTTGTATGATACAAATGCAAATAACCATGTAGAGGAAGGACCCAAGATGAAGCCATGCAAAGGGAGTTTATGGAGACCAAAGTTTGATAAAAGGTTGGAAATCAAAATTGGCTCTAATCTATATCAAATTTTGGAGCAGAAGAAGGAACAATTTAGCCATCTATCACCATAAAAGGGTCAATATAAAAAGATGATGCCCATATGAGAATGACTAGGGCTAAGAGAGTTTGGCTGGACCGTCCTAGGAAGAAGTACGGTACTACCCCTAAAAACTCTTAGACCATTCATGGCTTGTAATCTTCTAGAGGTGAATCGGAAGTTGGTAATGCATCCATGTCTCCATAGCCTATATTCTGAAGTAGAGGAACTAAAAGACCCGTAATGATGAGAATAGTTGATCTTTCATGCTTGGTCCGAGACTAAGAAGAGTGGGGTACCCTAATGGTAGCTCACAAAGAGTGACATCACTTCACTCACCCATATCTATGTCTGAACTTGCAATATCCATAGGGCACTTGACACCTCCAACGACTACAATACACAGAAAGAAGGTAATCAGACTAGTAGTCTTTAGAAGTCCCCTTAAAAGTCCAACGTATGAAAGTGATAGTCTCCTAAAAATAAACAACTAGGCACATCTAGTCAAGATTATGGAAAAAGGTGGTTAAAAATGTGTTCCTCGTATTCACTTCTTGGAAAAATGAAGACAATAGATCTGTATCCCATCACATAGTAGAATATGGTGATTTGTCTCAACTTGCAACTGATGAGAACATATTCACAAGTGCCAAGGGAATCCTAAGACCATCCAACCAATGATGTTGGAAATACATGAGATGGATAATGGTGCAATCAACAATCTGCAAGAAACTATTGAAAAGAGGTCCAAGTGACTTGAATATGTTGTCAATATTTGTCACCCCGAGAACTCTATTGATCTCACCCTTCATAAGAAGAAGATGAGGAAGGTTGAAAGGCGTTTAAGGAGTATCTAAAACAAGGAATAAATTTATAGATATGTTGATAGACTAAGAAACAAAAAGACTTGAACTATCGACAGCGTGTCATAAAAATTTCAGGATTCAGCTACATAATTTTGAGTCAATATACATTGCCACATATTTCATGAGTAGTGGATCACTACAACTTGTCTCTCATGAGCATGACTGATCCATTTGGCACACATTGCATCTAGGTAATACTTAGAAGGATGAAGCATCAAGAATTCCCAATCGGTAATCCATCCCGAATCTACTCCAGCCCAAGTATGCTTAGCCATATCGTTTCCCCCACAATCAATCTTGCTTAGCTTGCTGCTCACTCCAATACATTTAGCAGGCATTGTTCTTTGCTAATTACATTTAACATTTTCTCTAGTGAGCCACATGTGGCATCATATACCTGAGTTATCTCGATAAGGAATTCTACTTTGTGTTCCTATCATGTTCAATCCATCCTGGCAATGGGCCACTTGAGCTGAGTGGTTTGAAATGTTGATGATTAATGTTTTACACAATTTTAACCCAAAAGTTACATTTCTCATTATAATGGATTGTGGAAGCATATATCTCTCATTATTTAAATTAGAAAGGTTACAAGATTAACAAAGAAGTTGTTGGATACACAGATTGCATTATAGTTAAACAAAATTAATTAATATTAAAAATAAAATAAATCAAGATATTCAAATTAAAAAATAGTCTATTGTGAGTAAAATGTCATATTATTGATATTTGATTGGCACAATGACACATGTGGCTAATGAAACACTTTATGTGGAGTTCATTATGTAACAATTCTACATATGAAAAACCTCTAGATGTAACAGTATTGGGGCATGGGAAATACATAGTATGGAATTGGAAAATTCACAACCTAAGAAATGAATCTGGTTTGTTTGATATTCTTTACACAACAATAATAATATTTTAATAAAACAATTGAATGTCCTCCAATGCAAAGTATCTACTCCAAATGGAATTTCTCTGGTTTTATTCATTAGAATTTCTACCTAGAATTCAATTGTTTGTTATTGCTTGGTTTATTGTGATCTATTGTAGATATTTAACACATCATCCCATGGTTTACTAGTAATTCAAAGCAATTACCATCAAGATGGCCCATGGTTTACTAGTAGTATGGAGAAACAACCATCAAAATTGCCCGTGGTGTAGTAGTATTCCGTAGCATTTACCATTAGGATGGCCCACAATTTGGTAGAGATGTAGAGCAATTACCATCAAGACGGCCTATGGTTTAGTAGTACCATGGAGCAATTACCATCACAATGGCCCGCCTTTTAGTGGTAATGTAAAACAATTACCATCAAGATGGCCAGCGGTTTAGTAGTAACGCAGAGAAATTACCATCGGGATGGCCCACAATTTAGTAGAAACACAAAGCAATTACCATAAGATTGGCTATCAGGTCTAGTAGTAATGTGAAACAATTCCCAACTAGATGGCCCGCGGTTTAGTTGTAAGGAAGAGCAATTGCCATCAAAATGGCCTAGAATTTAGCAGCAAACGTTGAGAAAAAACAGTCAGGATGGCACTTAGTTTAGTAGTAACGAGGCGCAATTTTATTTAAGATGGTAGTAGTAATGCTAAGCAATTATCATCATGATGGCACATGTTTTAGTAGTAGTCTTGAGCAATTACCATTTAGATTGCCACAATTTACTAGTGATGCTAAGAAACTACCATCAAGATGGCACAGTTTAGTAAGTTTAGTACTAATCTAAGTCACCAGGTTTGTGTTTGTGTTCGGCGAGGATTAAATTCGGATTAAGTTCGGCAATGATAAAATTCGGCAAAAAAATTTGTGATTAAATTCGGCTGTTATAATTTTCATTTAAAAAAAAAAGAGATATAAATGCACAATTTTTTCAAAATAGCTAAAACATTATTATATAAACTTGAAATCTATATAAAAAGATGTCTCTGTTACATTTATAAACCATGCTTATCAAAGTTAAACTATGAGGAACATATGAAATCGTCAAAAAGTTACAATTAAAAGATAGAATATTAAATATAAATAATAAAATATTAAATATGAATAAAATTATAAATTATACATTATAAATTTTAAACTTTAAATATACTTTATACTTTATACATAATAAATTTTACTTTATACATAATATATAAATTATATTATATACATTATACTTTATACATAATAAATTTTAAACTTTAAATATTAAATATGAATAAAATTATAAAATTTACTTTACTTTATATATAAATTATACTTTACTTTCTATATTTAAATTTTACTTTACTTTATATGCAAATTATACTTTATACATAATAAATTTTAAACTTCAAATATTAAATATGAATAAATTATAAAATTATAAAATTATACATTATGAATACCGTTTTAAACTTTAAAATCACAATACTAGGTAAATTTAATCGAACCATTTATAAATTATATGTAAATATTTTAAACAAACAAACTAAAACGAAGAAAAATACAGCGGCGCTGGTGTTTTGTGGAGTGGTTCGATGTTTTGTTGAAGCCGGAAGCGAGGCATTTAAGGCGAGGCGGAAGGAAGGTGCAAAGTGGGTCACAAACGGAAGGCGGGTCGAAGCAAAGCCCGGGAAGCCACGAAGTCGGGACGGAAGCCATGGAAGTCACGGAAAAGCAAATCTTTGAACCGCCAAACGAAGTCACGAACTCGCCAACAAAGTCGAAGTCGTCAAACAAATTTCTCCGACGTCTTTTGTATAAACTCGGATTGTTGTTTTAGGGTTATTTTAGGGTTTTTTTAGGGTTTTTTATAAAGCGTTTTTAAAGATTTTTTTAATAACGAATATTCGTCGATTTTTTGGGGGTTGAATGAGGTTCGGCGATTTTCGAACTTCATGTCCAAAAATCGCCGAACCCTGTGACACAAGTACTAATACAAATCAATTCGATAGGATGGCCACGGTTTAGTAATAATGAATAGCAATTACCATTGGGTTGGCTCACGGTTTAGTGGTGATTTAGAGCAATTACCATCGGGATGGCCTACAATTTAGTAGTAAGGAAAAGAAATTACCATTAGGATTGTCCATCATTTAGTAGCAAAGTTAAGCAACTACCATTAGGATGGACCATGATTCAGTAGTACTACGAAGCAATTACCATCAGGATGGTCCAAGGTTTAGTAGTAATTGATAGAAAGCTATTACTACTAAACCCTCATAAGGTTTAGTAGTGATAGGAAGTAGTCACTAACAAACACCCATAAGGTGTAGTAGTAATAGGAAGCAATTACTACTAAACACTCATAGAACCAAATTGTCTAAACAAGCAAGCACATTACTTTGATAGGTCCTACAGTCCAAGTCTAACCTAGAGGATGTTAAAAGCATAGTTACCAAGTTCGGCCGGATTTGTATGAAATCCGGTTCGAACCGTATTTTTGCCGAATAAATCCGGTTCGGTTCGGCCTTGTTTTTGGAGGAATTTTTTTTTCTTTTTTGGCATTTTTTTTTTTGGTGAAAAAATTGCAAGCATGGAAAAAAATTGCCATTTTTGGAAAGGGTCCTGGGAAGATGTACAAAGCAAAAACTTGCATGTGCCATAACTTTCATTCTGTGGCTCCGTTTTAGGTGTCGTCTTCTCTAAAAGTATATATTTTCTCGAGCTCTACGCATTGATGGCAATATTTTTCTTATTTTCATAAAATCCATTTTTGTACCTTTTTGGACCAAGCAACTTCTTGCAATCTTTTGAAAGAATCATTATGATGATGATGATTATGGTAGATGGATGCTTTTTTGTATGATTTGTCTATATATAATGATATAAGTATACAATAATATAAATTTATAATAATACAAGTATATATATTCCGAACCGGATTTTTCCGTATTTTTTCGGATTTTTTCGAGAACTCCGAATTTTCGGATTTTTTTGCCCTTCCGAATTTAATCGGATTTCCGAACCTGGTAACTATGGTTAAAAGTCATCTCTCTTGATTGTTCTTTTGCTTATAAGTATTTAATATTTTCATTAATAGGTGTATGATTTTGTACTTCCTATTCAAGGCACTCCATAATTGAACATTTGTAAAGATTCAAAATATGAGTAGAGCAGGTTGCCAATGATGAGGACAACTCCAAGAATATACTTCACATCAAAGCTAAAACAAATTATATTGTTCATACACTTCGATAGGTCCTGTAAACCAATTTCGTTTGAAAGGCCCACGGTTTAGCCTTTCGTGCCGCCATCAACATCATCGTCACAATGGCCCACGGTTTAGCCGTCATGTGGAGCAAAGGATGGCCCGTGATTTAGTTGTAATGTGACACACTAACCATCTTGATGACCTAAGACCAAAACAGTCTATAAACCAGAAGAATACAAAGCACCATTAAAGAAGCAAGAAACTTCAGAAAGAAAAGACGGATGGTTAAATTTGAGTTCAAGGTTTAAAACCTACGGCTGATTTTAAGGAAAACTACATTTTTAAAAGTTTTAAAATCCTATCAAATCTTCTTAAAAATTTAATTGTTAAATCACCATTCATCTAAAAATATTCTTCTATGTCCTTAAAATTCTATGTGTTCTATATAAAAAAATGACGAATTGCAAAAGGAAAAATATCATTATGTAAAACGGGGCAAGATTTATTTTTCATATTTCTCAAATTGCAGACATGTTACAGGTGAAAAGTTTTACAGAAGTAGTCCATTGGGAAACACGGAAATATTAGCAACTAAATGTAGTGAATTTCTATGAAACAGAAACCCTAAAAACTAGCAGGGTGAGCGTCACAATTTAGCATTAAAAAAATAGACAATCTGTACTTAGATAAGAAAACCATAAGAACTGAAAAATTCTTAAAATATTGAATGATAAGCTAATCTTTTACTGAAATAATAAGAAATTTTAGTATTATTGGAGAATTCGTAGAATTTATTACTAATGCATGCATGTTTTGGCGAAACCAGCAACTTTATCCACATTTTAATGGAAATCTTGGCTAATAGTTTTCCCAAAAAAATGCCAACTGGCGACTCAAAATTTTGGAAATTCTGAAAAAAGAATAGTCAATTAGCGAAGAATAGCCCATACCTAACTGCAATTGGCGAGAAATTGAAAGCGCATGCTCCCTAGCCAAAGTTTTGGCTTCCTCCTCTAGGGTTTCAACCGGAAAAGCCAATTCATCGACCTCTTCTCCTTCTTCTTCATCGTCCGTTTGTGAGATTATTTCTCCTCCCGACTTGCAAATACATTGAAATATTTTCTTCTTTTCTATAAACCCTGAACTCCTTTGCTTCTGCCAATAAATCTTTGAGAAGGAATTGCTTATAAAGATAGCATGACAGCTAGGCTTTAAATTATTGCAAAATGGAACAAGCGCTGGATGTAAGGGTCTCGATATTGTACGGCCGCAGAATACAGAGCTTCCTATTTCCATTAATTTTACTTATCTCCTCCTTCCTCCAGCTGCACCATATTTTAGAGTAAAATGTATTCCATTCTAGTTAGTGGCCTCCAAAACGTACGTGCGCGCGCCGGGGCATTTTACTAATGATGACTTGTCGTGGAAAATCCGACGTGGACCGAATACATGTGGATAGGTCAAAGGCGGTCAATGGGGATGGGTGGATGGATGTCAAGTTCAAAAATGGAATGAAATGAAAGATTTTAATGATGTCCACGAGACTGAAGAGTCTATGGGACCAAAAGCTGAGACTTTAAGATGATTTCAGACTCTTTTCAATATCAGATCTTCTATTGTGAATCTTGAGCACAAAACCCGCGATCTTTTCAAGTCTTGTTTCTTTAAATAACTCATTTAATTTGTCCACCTTCAAGTTTTCGTATTAGATGTGAATATCATCATAAGTTGAACACTCCATGATGAAGTGTCATTTCGTGTCTCTACCACCCCTTTGTTACAAAAAGACAAGTTCTCCTTTCCCAATCCTCCTTGGGTATAGTCCATCTATCGGTTTCACATCGAAGATGATGCGATCGGTCCTCAGTTGAGCCACTAAAATCCTTGCTTTACCCTTGATAGCTGCCCCTAGATAAGCTTTTTCATCATGCTCCCAAGTGGGGTTAAATTCTTTGATGTAGTATGCTTTCTTTCGACCAATTTATTTGGTCCACATGGTAGTCCTAAATTTTTCTATCACATAGTTTTTATTTCCTTGTTGTTGTTAGGACACTCCTGAAAGTTGATGCCCCATTTGTTCATCCATTTGTTGTTTCTGCTTCATCCAAGTTTTCTTTCTACGCTCTAATTTTTCCTCCACAACCATTTTGGGCCAGCAATGATTATCCATGCTTTCAACCTTTTTCAGATAACTTAACAACTGAGTTATTGTTGATGCTTCCATTGGGAAAGTACCCGCTTCAGCCAATAGGATCTCATAAGGGATTGTTGATTTGACTTTAAGAGTGCTTGTGATTAGATGTTTCTGGATTCTTTCTAATTGTCTCCACCCATGATTTGACATACTAGCCCCCATACTTCACAACCATAAAGGGTAACCAGGATGACCAACAATCCAAAAAGGGTTTTCTTAGTTTTCCAGTCCCAAAGTTCAACCATCCTACACCTATTTTGAAGTAGGTAAGATGCTTTCCAACCCCCCGTATCCTTTTTGCTCTACAAGTCTCCCAACTAAGCTTGTTGTGCAAATCAATCCCAAGATATTTGTATTCTGTTACAATTTCCAATGGGCTCCCCTAAAAAAGTTAATTTGTTTCTCTTTCCTTTTTAAAGAAAAAATCATGACTTTGGTTTTGTTAATGTTCACTTGCATCCTGACTTCCTGGCAAAAAGAGTTCTAAGGCTTTCAAATGATCCCTCAATCCTTGAGTTGTTTTTGAAATTAGAATAAGATCGTTGACATATAAGAGTAACTTCACCACATAACCTGCCAACTGTATGCCCCTCCCTCGGTTTTGTTTAACCATTCTTCAAGCTTGTCAATGTATAAGCCAAACAAGGTGGGAGAGAGAGGACAACCTTGCTTGACACCAATGTCACTACCAAAACATTCTGACATACCCTCTCTAGTTCTGATTTTAGCTCTGACTTGCTCATAAAGCCTATGCATTGTTGCTCTAAACTCGTCTAGAATCCCAAGTTCCTTCATCATGTTCCAAAGTTTGTCTCTAGGTATCGTGTCAAAAGCTTTCTTAAAATCAACAAAGCAATAAAAAGCTTCCTCTCCTTGGGTATCCCATACCTTTTCAATCAAGTGCCTAAGAGTGATGCAATGGTCGATGGTTGAATGTGTAGAAACGGAATCATGTTTTCCCTTTTGCTCTTTTACCCTCGCTTTCACCCCAACTATTGATTCGATTGTTTTATCATGCCCCCAAAAAGTTTACTAAGGAGAGGATTGACCATAATGGTGCGGTAATTGGATGGATTATTGATATCACCGCTTTTAAATAGAGGAATAACAACACTAGTCGTCCACTCCAATGGGAAGTCATTTTGGTTGATCTTATTGAATATTTTTTGATGTACGGAGTGAAGACCTCAACAGCCCACTTTAAAAATTTAGCTTGCAACCCATCAATATCTTGTGCTTTACCACTTGATAGATTATGTATGCCCCATTTGATGTCTTCCACCAAGAAAAGCTCGGTCAAAGTATTAATTATGGGAGGAATATCCTTCTGTTGAGACCACTCATAGAGGATCCTCGCATACTCTAACCACTGAGCATCTGTGATATTATTTTATGTGTTTTTCTTTTGTTGCAGCTCCCTCCAAAAGCCTTTGGGATTGTGTTTTCCAAGAGAAATTAATTCTTTCCTCCTCATATTCACATAACTTTCTTTTTTGTATTGTACCAATTTCTCATATTTCTTTTTATTTTCTTTGTTCATCTCACTTTCCTTCAAAGCTCTCTTGGCAACCTTACATTCTTTGTCATACCACAGATTCGTTGGAAAAGTATTTGCAACTCCCTTTCTAGGCTTAGATATTTTGCAAGCACTTAATGCCTTGTGAATTAAAGGAATCAACAAATTATTGTGTACATAGTCACTTGTCCCCTTGGTTGCCTTGCTCTCTATATCATTTCTTGTCATCTGAAATTGTTGCTCAAGGAAGCAATGAAGATTTCTTGATTTGCTTTATTTACAATGATTTTGCCTTGTTGAGTTGTCTTTTGTATGTGGTGAACTTGTTTTCTTTGGTGTTGATTTGAGATGGTACCAAGCTTGACAAAGAGAGGTTTATGATCAAATTTTAGCTCAATAGGACAATCCCTATTTCGAACTCAAGCAATCGAGAAATAGAGCTTTGGGAGCAAATGACATAGTCCACTACACTTTGACCATTGTATGTTTTGCAAGTGATATTGCTTGATCTGGGCCAAGCCCTCATGCCATTACAAATAACCATGTCGTATAAGTTGCATAGGCCTAGAAGCTCAACCCCAAAATGTGTCACCCCTCCATTACCATCTTGAGATATTCTTTCCCAAAGTTGGTCCTCTTCTTCATTAAGCCATAAAGGATTGTCATCCCCACCTTCTTCGTTGCTCAACTGGAGAGATTGATTGTTTGTGGTCCTCGCATTAAAGTCACCCATTAAAATTATTTCCCTAAGGTATTGAACACGAAATGTCTTTTTAGCAAAGCATATGGATCTTCAGTATCTAAATTACTTCTCTTATAAGTCTTTGAACTTTTCGGTGCAAAGTAGCAAGCGGCCAATCTGATTGTTGCCTCATTATCTGATATTTTCAGCCATATGTATTGCTTATTTGGGTCCTCCTTTTCAACTTTGATGAGTCTCGAGCCATATTTCCTTGATTAACATTGTGATCCCCATGACCTTTACTGTTTCATTCCCTTCATTCCAAACTGAAATTTTCTTGTACCCTTCAAATTCTGGGACTTTGCAGCCCTCGTGTTCATGTGTTTCCGTAAGAATAATAATATCTTTCCCCTCTGCTATGGGCCCCAATCCGGGTCCTCTTCTCCATGGATACCCCTACAATTCCAACTTACTATGTGCATGGATTCTCGTGGGGCCCCGAATCCCTATTTCTTGCTTGACAATCGATCGCTGATTTGGGCTTTCCCATTCCTCAACCGTGCCCATTTTCCTGCCTCTCTTGCCTCTTTCACTTTCTCCCATTCCTTCTTTCAATCTTCTTGTTGGGAAAATGTCAAGTCTTCGTCTAGATATATATGTGTGCCTCTAAGAAGTCCCCTACTTTTTAGGATAACATGTTTGTCTTCTACATTTCTCATGACAACTCACACATGACGATCCTTTCCTCCTTCTATTCTCCTACCAATCCTGTTGGCTTGATGTATATAACCTGTCCACTTCAACTTGTCTTTAAGGAAGTCCCTTTCTAGAATGTCAGTTCTTTCCTTTTCACTGAAGTCTTTCAAACCTTTGATAATAAAATTTGTTGCTTTGTCTTGCTTGTCCCTTTCTTCTTTTATTTGTGTTTTGATGTGTTTCTCTATGATTTTCTTTTTTGTTTGATGATCCACTTACTACTTGTGACCAAGATTTGGCCTCTTCTATCCAATCCTTTAGTTGGTTTTCTTTCATTTCCATGTTTTCAATTACGATTGAATTTCATTTATCTGTATTGTTTCATTCCCTTTTACCATTTCGGGGTTTTTCTTTCGACTATTTTCAAATGCCCTAGATCTTGTTTTAGAATGACTAACTCCTGTTGTCCTCTTTCCATGATGTTTTGAAGATTTAGTACCTGCTCTTTGAGAACTTTATTTTCTCTTTCCAACTTGTATCTATATTCTGCAAATTCTTTTCTCTCGTTGTCTTCTTGCACCCTCTTATTTTCTAAAATTCCAAGTCTCTCTTTCATGTTCATGAGCTCATTTACATACAATTTTGAAGACCACAGTAATGGAGTAGATGTAGGGTTGTAGAGATATTTAGGATCTTGCACTCCTACCTCTCGTTCATCCTTGTTTGCGGTAGTCCTTTTTGTTTTGCTCAGTTTTGATTCCTCTCTACCATCCCTCTGTATTGATTGTTTTCCTTCTATTCAGTGTTCTTTGAAAACAAAGTTTCCTTTGTTGTTTGTTGTCTTTGGTAAAATCAAAGTGAAATTTTTCTTTTGAGTTTGCCTTAGCTTTTTGGCCTGCCTACGCCTTAGGATCCCCTTATATTGTTTTGCATTCACAAAGACCAACTTTTTGTCTGTACCCATTGCATAGGTTTGAGAGTTTCTGTCATGTCTGAAATTTTATTGTATGTTGATAAATGTGCCTCTGCGAAAGTAGACCTCAATGGCCTCAGAATTAGGTTGTCATATCTTGTTGGCTTGTGCCCTAGTTCCCACACACCCTCGAAAAGGGGGCCCACGTATCTCTCTATCTCGTCTTGTACCTCCAACCCTCTTACCGTGGCCACAAATATTGGTCTCCTTTACCACTTGCCCTTCCTTTCCCATGACACCTCTACAGATCATGTCGGACCCACATTGTCTTTTTCCTTTAGCTCGCCTTTACTTGCCAACAAAGTGGGGTCCACTAGAAGATAGAAAAAGAAAAATAAAAAGGAAAGTTCGGTCATTGTATACATACATGCTACCTTATACCGTGTCTAGTTAATGGCATCATAGTCGATGAAAAGCTTGTCTACCACAACGAATCCTCACTTTAAAGATAGAGATTGGTCAATGTGCAATTTTGTCTATCTCTGTTACCCTAGAACCCACAAATTTTCACCAACGGGTCTAAGGCCTTTATGTGGCTGTCTCCTTCTCGTTGCATGTTTTCCTGCCTATGTTACTTGAAATAATCCAAAAATAGTCACAATATTCTTATAGTAAAGTCGTAAAGCGTCATGTCTTCTTGTCATTGTTTGTTGTTGAAAGTTGTCTGTTACCCTAGAACCTACAGAAGAGATGAAGAGAGAGGAAGGGAGAAACATGCGAATGGAAAGGAAGAAGAAAGAGAAGAAGCGCTGAAAATAGGACAGAGCGCCGAAGGGAGACAGAACAACGACCGAGACACCAAAAGGCACAGAAAGGCCGAACAGGCTAACCAAAGGAAGAACCTGCATGCTCATTGGCTGCCTTGAGTAGCAACTCAAAGGCAGCACTGGCTCGATCTTTGAGTTCGTTGTGGTGATCAACTGCCGAGTGAACCGGAAAGAGCGTTGCGTCAATGTCGACCGCCGGAAGAAAAAATGCTTGGTCCAAAGAAGGGTGGAAGTTTTGGCGAAGGTAATTAGGTCTTGTACCGCCTGAGAGCCATTGGATGCCATGACCTGAACCAAGAGCAAGCTCGTCGACTTCCTCAACCCACAGAAGAGGATCGGAGAGAGAAATTCACCAATTGATCATGCAAACCAACCCGATGAACGACATAGATTTCATCCACAACAACGAATTCTACCACCGTTGGATGGGGTGAAGGAGGCAAAATGAGATGAATCTGAAGCAATATCTGAATCCGTTCTTGGCCGTCTAGCTCGGAAGCGATAGGAATCGCCGAGAATGGTTTCTATGGCTTCTACCTCTTCTATGAGGAATATTTAAAAATGATGGAGAGGCGGTGGCGATCGATGGCAGAGGAGTTTGCCAGTTCTCTGAATTGGCCACGAAGGGCGACAAACGGAAGCCAACAAAAGACATGGAGGCCGAAAGCGACTAACCAGGGAATGAGCCAGACAAAAGACGAAGAGGAAGAAAACACGAACGACATTTATAGAAACCAAGCCTCACATTTTTGGGGAAAACTTCTTTGGAAAGGAATGATGCAAGCCTGATCCAGTGCTGAAATGATTTGGAGAGAAGCTGTGTGTGAATAGTCGATTACAAGAGTGGCAAGAAGATCCGCCACCGAAAAAAGTGATGGATGCTCCCACACTTAAAGGAACACTGCACACGTGAGAGGCCACTTCCCAACAGCGGGGGACGAGCTGGCCGCTCGTGGGAAATTAAGTTTGACAGCCCAATCCAATCTTGAGTTGTTCTGAAGTGATGATGGTGGCAGGGTGATCGATAGCAAAATTTGCAAGAAAATCAGCCGCTTGGTTAGTTTCTCTAAAGTTATGAGTAATATTCCATGTGCCGATTTTATCTAACCAATAAAGAATTTGAGGGATAAATATGTTGATTTTCCATGAAGGGGATGAGCCTCTAGAAACTGCACATATGATAATTTGGGAATCCCCTTCGATGAATAAATGAGGACAACCTAACTGGGCAGCCATCTTGACTCCTTCCAGGAGTGCTTGGGCTTTGGCAGAATTGCACGAGCCATCTCTGAGAGGAAGGAGCCAGCTCGATAAGATTACCAAGTTCATCCCTGAGAATACAACCTGCACCTGATTTACCTGGATTCCCTCTAGAGGCGCCGTCAAAATTAAGTTTCCATGTGCCCTTCGGAGGGGGTCGCCACCTTGCCCTTTTCCTTGAATTGATTTTTCAACTTGTGAAAGTCCTTTTTTAACTATTGAGCCTAGTCTGAGTTGTTTTATGAGTGGCCAAGAATGCATAATAATGAAATCCCTGGAGGAGAAAGTTAGAGTGTGATAAACAATTAGCACTAACTCTCTCAGAAATGGCCACTTCCAACTTGTTAAGAAAAGTTGGCAGCTCAGCCGATTGTTCCCTGAAGAGACGAAGATTGCGTTCCCACCAAATGTGCCAGAGAAGGAAGTATGGGGCAATGCACCAAATAGAGCTGAGGGTGCTTGTTAAAGTTAAAGGACGGCCAGGAGAGAAGAGTCACTCCAATATTATTACAAGGAGCCCAGGCTAGATTTAATTTGTTCAGGAGCCAATCCCAGCAGCTAGAGCAAAAGGGAAAAATAAAAAGAGGTGATCAAGATCTTCCTCCGCGGCACCACACAACACACACATGGAAGGTCCAGCGTAACCCCAAGATCTCCGCCTAACTTGGGTAAGGACCTTCTTTTTCAAAACCAACCAACTGAAAATAGCCACCTTAGGAGAGATACTGGGATGCCAACAACCATAGGAACAAGGAAGCCCTTGGCGAACGAGAGATGAGAATATTATAACCTGCTTTCACAGAGTAAGAACCAGATGCATCCCCAAGCCAAATCAAATAGTCATCCTCATTGAGAAAGTGCGATTTCTGTCTTGTATGGCATCCTTAAGGAGGTTGGACTCCTGTGCATTAGCCCCGATAATGGAGACATCCTTCCAAGCCAGGACGGTGAGCCATCGGGATTCTGACGGCCATAGTCAGCAACCAAAGATCCCCAGGACAACTTGGTCAAATTCATGACTCTGTTAAGAGCAGACGTGAGATTAAGAGGGGGAGCCATTCCAACTTTCATCCCAGAAGGTGGCGAGCTATCCGTTGTTGATGTTCCAAGAGACCGACTCAGCAATCAAGGATTTGGACTTACAAAAGAAATTCCAGATGTGCGAACCTTTGGGGAGCTCTGAGCTGGATAACAATAACTCGGGGCGACACCCCTGAGATACTTATGTGAAAGAACTTGGAAAGCCTGCCGTTTGGCGTTGGAAATGAAGTTCCAAACAAGTTTTGCTCGAGGGCAGAGTTCTGGAGAGCAAGGTCCAAAATTCCCATCCCTCCGAGGCGTTTTGGAAGTTTGACCAATTCCCAGATTTGCAAGGTGAAATTTGCGCTCTTCATTATTTCCTTGCCATAAGAAAGTTCTAACAATCTTTTCAATCTTGAGCAAAATAGATTTGGGGATCTGCAGGACAAACAACATATAGATTGGAATGGCAAGGAGAACTGAATTAATTAAAAGGGCTCGACCAGCCAAGGATAGCCATTTTCCTTTCCATGAGAGAAGTCTAGTAGAGATGGAGTTTAAAAGCCCATCCCAAAGATGCGCTCTGCCATTCCCATGAAAAAGTGGAATACCCAGATATTTGTGTGGGAGAACTCCCACTGTGAAGCCGAGAATTGCTTTGATCCTGCATTGTAATCTAGGGGCAACATTAAAGAAGAAAATGACAGATTTATGAAAGTTAATAACCTGTCCCGCGAGAAGAATAAGAATCAAGAATAGAAGATAGCGCTTAGCTTCAGGGATAGATCCTTGACCAAAAAGAAAAGTATCGTCTGCGAATTGTTGGTGTGAAAGGGCTGGAAGATTGGAGGTGATAAGAATGCCTTTGAGGGATCCATCCAGAATGGCTGACTTGATGCTTCGACTAAGAGCCTCAGCGACCAAAATAAAAAGAAAAGAGGAGAGGGGATCGCCTTGTCTCAATCCCCTGCTGCTTTGGAAGAAGCCTTCAGCCGAACCGTTAACCAGAATAGAGAATCGAGGAGTGGCTATGCAGTTGAAGATCCAATTACAGAATTGCTATGAAGCCCATGGCTTGAAGAGATTTGATGAGGAACCTCCAATTGACACGATCGTAGGCTTTGCTAAAATCCAGTTTCAACATCATGCCGGCCAGGAGGAGGCATGAAGTGTGTGAATCAATTCATGAGAGATGATGATCCCATCAGTTATTGACCTACCAGGGATGAAGCCACTTTGTTCTTGAGCAACCAATTTTGACAAAAGTGGACTCAATCTATTTGCAATAGCTTTGGAGATGATTTTGTATGTCGTGTTGCAAAGGGAAATAGGTCTGAAATCATCCAAAGACTCGGCAGGAGATTTTTTAGGAAACATGCATATGAGAGTGTGGTTGAGAGCACCTAAAATCTTGCCCGTTTGCCATGATTCCTCAACTATTGCATTCCAAACAGAATTCCCAATGACATCCCAAAAGTCCTGGAAGAATGAGGCGGGGAAACCGTCAGGACCGGGCGCTTTTTCTCTCTTCATAGAAAAACAATTTTTGAACCTCCTCCTTGGAGAATGGAGAGAGAAGCAATTCGTTATCAGCATCTGTGACCGAGGCAGGGATTTGATGGAAGAAGGAAGACTGCTCACCAAGGGGGGTTGCCGAGTCACCATTCAAGAGCTTATTGAAGTAGGACACTACTTCGGATTTGATCTGAGATTGAGTGGACGCAACAGATAAATCATCCAACTGGAGGGATGAAATGTAGTTGAAATTTCTTCTGGCTTTTACAGAAGCATGGAAGAACTTAGTATTTTTGTCGCCATCTGCCAGCCATACTTCCCTGGATTTTTGACGCCAGTAAGTTTCCTCTTTTAGAAGAAGATCTCCCAATTCCTTGAGAAGTGATTTTTCTTTGAAGAAATCAGCCGAAGCATCCCATGTGAGAGTATAGAATCGTTCAGAATACGGAGCTCCTTCTCAACTCTCTGTTTTTCCTGAAAAATATTTTTAAAGCTTGAAATATTCTAGCTTGAAGATTATCTTTCAGCAAGGATAACTTTTTGGAGAGTTGGAACATCCAGGTCCCATTAACTTTGAAGGAATCCCACCAGAATTTAATCAGAGGCCTGAGTGAAGGATCCTGCAACCACATGTTTTTGAATTTGAAGGGCGAGCGTCGAGGGGTAGGTCGAAGGAAATATTAAGAGAGATCGGGAAATGATCGGAGCCATGAGAGTGGAAGAACAGAGCATTTGAGAAGGAAGTTATTCTGCAACCAAAATTCAGAAACAAGGAATCTATCGAGATGCACTGCCAAGGAACTGAACCCAGGCCTCCTATTATTCCACGTGAACCAACCCTGGCTAGGTTCCACATCAACCAAATTGGTGGAAGAAACAAAAGAGGTAAAGTCCACTTGTGAATGTGGCTGCCATTGAATACCTCGCGCTTATCAAGATCAGAAAGAGTAGCATTGAAATCGCAGTGATGACAATCTTGGAGTTGACAGCCGAATCAAGGACCAGATGAAGTTTAGACCAAAGATCTCTTTTTCGATCGGATTAGAAGGACCATAAACATTGCATAAGAAAAAGGACTCATCAGAATGTTTAATAAAAACCTTGCACCAAATGAAATTCGAATCAACGAGAATAGGCTCAAGAGTGCAAAGCTGGATTTCCATAGAATTCCAAGACCACCCGAGGCACCTGAAGAATCAGAAAAGCAACCTTCCCAACCTTTCCATCTTTGAAACCATCCATTCTTGCAACCATCCTCTGACATCTTAGTTTCTGTAGAAGGCAAATATCAACAGTAACATCGGAAGCATAACGTCTTAACAGACGTTGTTTGTTAGGGGCATTGAGGCCCCTAACGTTCCAAGAATAGAGGATCATTTGATCTTTAGAGAGGACTCGCCTCTCCTACTCATAGAGGGAAAGAAGGAATGAAGTTGAAGTTGCTTCCCAACTGCAACCTCATTTAGGGAGATTTTACTCTTAGAAGGTGACCCAGAATGCTTTTCGGACCAAGATCCATGTTAAGAAGTGGAGGTGTTGGGAGAATCGGACATAGCTGCAAATTACCAGAAGAATGAGCCTCGTGGTCAGCCTCTTGTGAACCAATGGAGTCACCATCATTAGACTGGAGTAGTTCGTCCTTTTCATTCACCCATTTTTCCAGAGAGATGGCGTTCCCTCCCAGGCCAAGAGAGATACCATCATGAAAAAGGGATAAAATCCTAGTAGAGTCCTTAACCACTGCTGTCGTTTCTTTTACCAAAGAGATGGTACCAGGGTCAGAGTTAAGGACTCAAGAGCAGGGGAAGGGTCAGAAGAGACCCACTTGAGTGGAATGAGGCGTGATTACATGAGAGGGAGCGGAGGGAGAGGAGGGAGGGGGGAGAGGATTTTTTTCTCCATTCCAGTTTGCTAGAAGTAGGGGTATTTTGCAGAATTTACGGAGTGACCAGGTTTTTTGCATTTAAAGCAGGTGTTAGAGACACCTTCATAATCCACCTTTTGCTCCCAAAGCCCGGACTGGGTGGAGATGAGAATAATGTCTTGAAGCTTCTGATTATGATCGATGGAAATGCAAATCCTAGCAAAGGAAGAGAGGGTACCTTCCAGAGTGACAGGGTCGATGCGAACAACGCGTCCCAGACTTGAGTAGATTTTGTTGAGAATGGGAGCGGACCAAAACTCACTTGGCAGTGAATAGAGTCTAACCCATACTTGTAATCCTTCCATTTCTGCTCTAGCCGTGTCGAAGTGAGGCTCCCAATCACGAATCTGCCAAGCCTGAATCAGCTAGAAGAAATTCTTTCCTCACCATGGTGTCGTCCTTCTGAGCGGCGCTACGAAATAAAACCAGGAAAAAGCCCCTTTCAAGGAAAGCGAATACGTGTCGCGGACCCCACCTTTGTGCTTCACACCAATTTTGAATGCCCCACTGACAACCGCTTCACACCAAGCTTTTTTGAATGCCTTAAAACAACATCGTCCTCAGAGGACACGGAAACTGCTCTAGCTGTTTGCCCAGGCACGGGCATGGGGACCCGGGGAGAGAAGCTGGCCCACACGAGGGGCACCATCGCCGCATCACGGGAGGTTTGGTGACCACTGCAAGGGCTAAGATTCAAAAAAAGTGACCAGATTCGGTCCACGAGGCTTCTTCCCTTTCGTCATTCTCCCATTTATGGGTTATTATTGTGTTGTTATGATTGTTTTAATTTACTATTGCCAAAATAAATCCATGACCAAAAACATGAAAAACTCATATCTCCCAATTCGATGAGATATAAATTTCTCTTTTCCTGTGCGCCTACAAGAAGCAAGAAGCAAAAAACTCATAGGTGCCCCTAACTTTTAATGGCAGAAAACCCTATATTTTTTCCCTAGCTCATGCTTTTTCAAATTCCCACCATTTTAGTAGATGGTTTGAGCTACAATTTGAGCACAAAGTCCAAAAGGCAAACCTATTCCAGAGAAGTTGATTTCATCACAATCTGAGGTGTGGAAGGCTAGTTTATGAAAATAGTAAGTCTTTGCCTGCGTATTTACTATAAAAGAAAATTTCCTAGAATAGAAAAACCCTTCAAGATAGTCAACTCAAAAATAACAAAGATGACAAACTAGGCAATTTGGGCTGAAAAAGCAAAAAAGTAAAAAAGTAAAAATCAAAAATCAACTTTCTAAAATCATCGGTGACAACGTGCATCACCAACTGCTTCAAGTGCCAGCTTCCAAAAGTTTTTTCATGACTTCATATTTGGTCTACGCCCTTATAAGCACGAGACCATTAAGGGGTTTGACACTCACCCAAAACATTTCTCAGAAGGATCCGCATACGAGAAATATCACACACGATATCGAAAGAAAGCAACCAAAATTTTGTGAGAGTGAATGATGTGATGACGATGTTTGTCATCAGATTATTAGAAAGAAACCCTCACTTAATGATGTCTCTGCAAGTGGTTTTTCTAATCAAAAGGTATGGGTCCTTCTTCATACAATTTTCAACCTTTTCCTACATTTGAGTGTCTATTTTTGAACTTTCTCCATGAAGGTTGCCACGCTACCTCAAAGCAAAAGTATCGTGTTTTTCGAGTTGTGTAGGCAACTTGTTCATGTCAATAGTAAGTTGAGCAATCGAAAGAAGAAGATGGTCGTTTTCCTATCTCTCTAGGGATTTCTCCTGCAAAAGTTCCCATGAAGATGCCAACATGGAAGTTGTATTCTCTCCTATGAATATATATGCATACACTCCAAGGAAAACTTTGATAGCCAATGTGATCCAAACACATTTCACCTCCCGACTTGCATCATGCTCCACAGATTGAAGACTCATTGGGTGAATTGTGTTGATGATTTCAAGTAAGAGAATGAGATCACAAGAGGATGATGATTTAACAAATGAGAGGATTCAAGCTTGATTGATATGAGGATGGAATTAAAGATGATGGCATGAAGATGTATGACCCGAATATCAAGTAGTGAAAGCCTCACCCCTTTCGCAAGTGTTTTAAAGAATTCGCGAGTCGGGGGATATAATGAGCGAATGAAGCAGTCATCGGAAGATAAAAAGAGTGGTTTAAAAGGAAGAGGGCTACCCTCATTACATTAGGTAACTTCCCAACTCTCCAAATTCAAGCATCCCATCACTCCTCTTCCGAGGTCAAGGAGAAAGCTTCTGGCTCAGCTCACTTGGGAGAAAGTTCAAAACGAAAGGCAATGGAACCATAATCTCCTCACTGAAAAAGGTTGCATAAAAAGGTAAGGACAACAGATAATCTTGTGGTAGATTTTGAGCAATGGGAAATTGATCTGGTTCATCTTTCAGTCCCTCAACAATCCCAAAGATTGTCATCATCCGCTATTACTTGACCGACCCTCCCGCACGTGTGAGCGAGAGAGCTGCAATCTTGGCAAATTTCGAGCCCGAGACAAGTGAGATGTTTTCATGGGTGCAAGAAATGATCACAATAGAAGCCTGCCAGATTCAAAAGGAAGCACTCCTTGACTTCTCGATTATAGCCTTAACAGTTAAAGGAAAGAAGGAAAGTTAGCTCTGAAATGACTTCTCACTTATTCAGAATGCTTTAAACAATCAATATGTAGAAGTAGTCCAGCCAAAGGTAATCAAGCCCATCAATGAAATGACCCTAGTTGCCTATGAGATGACCACCATCCCTAGGCCCAGTAACTCATAAGGGAGATGCACATTTGTTCAAGGAATCTTCCACTCACCTTCTCGTGAGGAATTAAGAGTACAAGGAGAAAATTGATCAGTTGGAAGATCAAGTGAAAACATTCACCTCGTACATGCAAAATTTCATGGATCTGAATGTCACTTCATCTCTTCCAATTGAAGAAGTTACTCCCATCAGTAGCTTCAACCTAGATTCCATTAAAAAAACATGAGGTTTCACCATGCAGGGGCGAGCAAACGATAAATGGGAGAATAATATTGTGGAAAAAGGGAAAGTGTTGCTTTTGAAGATTATCTCATTATTCAAGTACGTGTGTGCGAAAATCACCAAATTTCAAATGACAAGGGATGAAATTAAGAAAGAAAATGAACACTGGGATCAAGTGTTTCCACTGGTGATGGAGATGGGGAAAGATCAATCCCATGTATTGGTGGACAAGAAGGTATTCAATTCTCCATCTAAGGATTTGTCACAAGTATGGGCTATAACTCTTATATCCCAGTACAAGATGTTAAATCATTCTCTCAAAGAGTTAGATTCAAATGAGGAGTGTGCTTCTAAGATACAAGATGATGTCAACATCAAGATACAGAAGCTTGGAGTGCCTGTAGTTGATGAAAACACCTAAGCAGATGACTTATTGCAACCTTTTGAAGAACTTGTCAAACAAGAAGTTGGGAATCCCTTTTCCTTCAACGAGGACACACTAGAGTCTCTTACTAAGATAAGGGTTGTGATATCAAGCACTGTGAAGAAACATCAGTCTTTGTTCATAAAGTGTAAAAACGTTAATGTCATCTCGGATAATTGGGTCAAGTCATTGTTTTTTTTCACATTCCCTAAGTTGAGAAAGTTACACCTGTGGTAACTTGATATAGCAGAGAATTCAAAGGATTGGATATCTTCTTAAGGGCACTCAACAAAATTTCACCTAGGGTGAAAAAGAATCAACAAGGGTATTGTCTTTGTCGAGTATTTCTCTTTCTTCTCTCCCCCTCTCTCTTTTCCTTCATCTTCTATTTCTTCATTAGGGGGTTGCACTTTTCATTTTGTCTTATTTGACTATAGTTGATATTGTAATAAGTCACCCTCAATTAATAAAAAGGGGACTTAATTTTATTCCTAAGAATATGAATAGTCACACATGTTGTAAAAGAAAAATGAAAGGTCATGTGGGGGTATGTGAAGAGTCTTTTTGAAATCTATATATTGTAATGACTTCCCTATTCTAAAGGGTTATCAATTTTGTATGTTCAAGAGTAGATAACTACCTAGAATAAGCAAAAGATAGATAATTCCTCCATTTTCCTTTTCATATGTTCTTCCATCTCTCTCATTGTACAAATTTGCCAACATGTCAATAAAGAAAGGAGTTTTATGCTTTTCTGGATGAGTGAATAAGTGAAATTTTTCATTCATGGTTTCATCTTGTCTTGATATAACTAGCAAGGTTGTGATTCTTTCTAATTTTGTGTGTTAATATTTTTGGTTAATCCCTACAAGAATATGAATTTTCCTACTTGTAGTATTAATCCCTTCCTAATTTCCCACTCCTACTTCCCCACCTTCCTAGCAAATTCCTCCCTTGCACAAGATTGCAAGCATTTACCAACAAGTAAAATGGAGTATACTTGTTGGATCCTCAACCCTAACCCAACAATGATTTGTATTTTAGTTCACATACAATAATGGAGCTACCCCATTCAAGCAAAGGGACCTAGTCCCAGAGCGTTGGCAGAAATCCACCAATTTGTCCTATCGACAAATTTTCTTGCCAAAAAGGGGTTTATTTTTTTCTTATGTTCGCTCGTGTAGGAGTTTTGCATATTCTATCCATTGACCATTTATGATATTATTCTCTATTTATTTTCACTTTTGTTGTAACGATCTCCAAAATCCTTTGGGGTTGTGTTTACTCATATATATTAATTATTTCCTTTTTGAGAGTACATAGCTCTCATTTTTTGATTTTATCAAGTTTTCACACTCTTTCTTGCTTTGTTTGTTGTGCCCATTCTCTTTTAGGGATCTTTTTCACAACCTTGCATACATCATCGTACTCAAAAGTTAGTTGGGAAGGTATTTGCAGCCCCACTCCTAGGTCGGGACCTCTTACAAGCCTCTAGCACCTCGAGGATTAAAAGGATCAACATACTACTATGTATATGAACACTCTTTTCATTGTTTTCTTCCTTCCTTATACAAGTTTGCGTCACTGAAGTTGACGTTTAAGTGTTTTCGTGAAAATCTCTAGTTTTTTTAGTCAAGATGATCCCCTTATATTGAGCCATCTTTTACAAGTGTTGGGCTTGACCACCTTGTTGTTTGTTTGTGGGAAAGCCAAACTTCACAAGAAGTAACATATGATCAGATTTTAGCTCCTTAGGGAAATCCCCAATATCAAACTCCAATATCCTAGAAATAGAATTCTGAGAGAAAATTACATAGTCCAACATATTTTTCCCATTGTATGTTTTACATGTGACACCTCCTGACCTTAGCCACATTCTAATTCTGTCACAAATGACCATACCATATAAGCTATATTAGTGGAGGTAATGGAGGTAATGCTCTTTTTCTTTCGATAAGTGACATACAGACCACATGTCACTTTTTTGTACCATTGTGTCATTTTCCACTTAATGCAATGTTTTTCAAATATTAAATGTCTTAATTTCCACCAACTTGTAAAGTTCTACATTTTATTAGATGTGTAACTTTTAGGAATTACTATAATCACATTATGTGTTTTAATAGTATAAATGTGGAAGATAAGTCAAACATAAAACAATAAACACAAATGAAAAACATGTTATATCAAGAATACATGACAACACATATTTTTAGGATCACATCAAAATCACCCATTCATTTCGTATACTAAGAAAATGTTACCAAAAAGAAACTTGTGTTGAGTCGATTCCTTTTTGAAAAAAAAATTACAAACAAGGTGCTTGAAATGAAAAAGCTTCTCCACAAGGTTGAACACGAGAATTGCCAACACACATTGGGATATCTCACTATAATTTCAAGTGACAAACTCTAGGTGGGAAGTGGTGTAATGGAATAAAGGGTAGAGATAATTATATGCTTTAACATGTGAAAGTTGAAATCAAGGACTGTTTCGTAATACAATTAGTTGTCTCTTGCCTTACGACATTGGGTTCTCAACTATGATTCTTAGTGGGAATGTTGGCGAGTGAGTCGAGTGAGAAGCTTTGTCCAAATACCACCCTTCACACAAGGACACCGACTCAAGGGCATAAACATCCACAACTCTAATGATAACACTTGACTAATTTTTTCTACATTCTTTTGTCTCTTAACAAAGAGGATAAGTTAGACAATGAAGATGAGATGATAAACAAAGAGGAAAGGGCATAAATGTGAGAGGCCTAGACATATTCAAGTTTCCTACTTGCATGTGATGGTGAAGGAGACAATGTGAAGCCTCTAATGGTGGGGAGAATGTGTCATCGGGGTCAAAATCTACAGGTTATGGCAAGAAAGGGAAAAAGCATGAGGGACTCAAACACAAACAAGCTTCCTATCTATATGTAATGGTGAAGGAGACTTTACAAAGCCCTCAAGGGTAGAGAGAATTTGGACACCGAGGTCAATGTCCTTAGGCCTTCCTCCTTAGGAACATGTCTTTGTGGACCCTTGATAACTTGCGAGGAGATCAAATTTGGAATAAAGAAAAATGTTTTGAAAATGCGTTGCCTCCTTAACTAGGTCTATGCAATGTGCAGACAAAATTATGATTTTTGATGGGAATGTTGGTGAGCCCACTTGTAGCATCTCGTGGATTTGTTTAAGGTCCTCCAACTATCTTGTAGGATAACATCTCCACTTCATGTTATTCTGAGAGGGACTCACTTGTGTGAAAATGAACACGAATTTTTCTTGCCCTTTTTAAAATCTACACCCGCATCCTCCTAGTTGTGCCAAAATAGAAGTTTAGAATAGGGCACAGAAACCATCAAAGCATAATAGAATATGGATTTCGTAAATTTGGTTATTAGTGCTAGAGGTGGCATGACCCCAATTGTCGAGTCTTTTATTCCACACATTGCATAAGGTTGAGGAGGAGCAAGGTGGAGACATTCCAACCTATCAATTACCTTGCTTATTGAGTAATCTTGGGACATTCTAAATCATTATTTTCTTAATTGAAGAAGTGTAACCAAAGCATGAAAAATGTATTTTCAATCTCTTCAAGGATTTTAGGATTGCAGGTTAATATCAACAATAATATAGTAGATCCTTTCATTGCAATATTTTGGGGATGAGAAATGATGTTTGAACTTGTACAACACGATACTAGTGTTATTTTATAAATTTAATGAAGAAGTGGTTCATGTGATATCCAAGTAGCAACAAATACGAGACAATGGGAAATGTATTAATGTTGTACATTGTCTTTTCCATGGTAGCCAAAGGGACTCATACTTCTTGTCAAAAAGGAAAGAAATACATGATGGGATCTCCATGGTTTACAAAGGATTGTTTACTTCTAACGTAAGTAGAACAATGACACTTTTTAATATATGTAGACACAAAATCACGCACTTGGGTACATTTCTAGGTCCTAAAAGAATACTTACATGCATATGATTCCTAAGAAGGAAAACTAGTAATTGATAACTATCTTTGGCCTCTTTGTTTTGCTTCTTGTCTTCTTTATGGTCTTTTACACCCTATAGCCCATTTGGTACTTTTCTTTCTTATCTTTCATGACCTCTAGACACCAGCACCCAGGCCCCCTCGTCCCCTTTGGGTTCCCTTAACCTCTCTCCACCTTACTTGCTCTTTTTGGCCTCTTTTATATTTTGGGCATCTTATTTTCTTATGGGTCGGCCTTCTAGTTGTCAATTACAAAATTCAACCAAGGGAATCATATAAATACAAAGCTATGTGACCAAAATAAAGGACCAAGCTCTAAACATCTATTATCATCACCTAAGGTTGCATCCAAAGGCATCTAAGAGCATCAAAGGCATCCATCTAAAGCATCCATACAAGGGACAAGGGATTGCATTTTCTACATACACTACATAGGAAGGGGAAGTTCATTATTCCATCCACACATCTATCTACATTGTTACATCTAGCTACTACTTGTTATCAAGTGCACTTGCACAAGGGCATCCTAGGGCACGATTCTTTCACACACTAGTGTAATGCTTGGTCATAAGTTCACTCGGTCGGGTGAATTTGACTTTTGGTTTAGTTTGACTCCCATATTGCATCTTTCGTTTTGGGTTTGATGTGGTATTGTGGGTTTTACAGGTGAATATTTTTGTAGGTTACAGGTATATCCAATGATCAAGGTGTGACATACAAGCGACCAACGACTATCAATGAAACTTGTGTGACACCAAAAATCAGATTTTGACCAACTACGTAGTCACGGGTGCCACAAGTAGAGACTACAGCACCTAGTTACCCGACCGAGTCTAGGCACCCTAGTCCAACTTTATCCAATAGTTGTAGAATTTAATTTGGGTATTGACAACAAATATCCCTTCTTGTCCATCGGTTTTCTAGTCCATATCAGTTCTAGGATCAAGCGCAAATCAACTAAGTCCTCTCTCTCTCTCTCTCTCTCTCTCTTACACTTAGGGTTTCATATTTATTAGCTTATTGCTTGTGTCAAATTTGTACTTTAGCATTTATTTATCATACATGACTCTGCAATTAGGGTTTAACATTATTCTATTTTTGTTAAATCAATATACTAACTTTATAGGTTGGTTTAATTTTACATCTTTATTTTTATATTTATTTGTGAGAGTGACAAATTCAAGTTCATATTTTGACATATACCAAGGTTTGATTAAAATATTTTCCACATTGAGGAGAGAACAAGGAGATAATCTATGAAGAAAAGAGACTCACAATGCAACTAGTCTGCCTTAGCATTGAATTGTTTAAAAGTAATTAGAGTTGAATCATTTTTTAAGTAATTAACATTAAATTGCTTTAAATGTATAAAATGATAAACGATTAGGAGTGAAAAAATAATTTCTAAAGTGATTGAAGATTTTGTTCCAAATGAGGTACTCCAATAGGGATCCGGTATTGGGCATTGAGTTAGAGGTGAAATTGTTGTTATACAAGATATGAACCCTACACCTTGCTCATAAAAAAGATATTGTTCTTAGCTTGGTAAAATTTCATGTGTAGGGAATCTAATCTCGCACAATGTTGTAATTAACAAATGTTTGAAGATATATCTCTTGGGTTTAATTATTATAGTGACAAATGCCAATGATATATGAAAAATTATGTTATGGTGGGAAAAATACTTATTACGATGATCATATGCCTTACAATGTGAAAAGTGTGTATCTTGGTGGGGTAGGTTATGTACACCTCATATTAAAAGAAAATTTAGGTGCCTCCTTTATACCTTTGGGAATATGATGTAGGGTACGTGTGAAATGTGATTTAATAAAATATGAATATTTTATTAAAATTTGATTTGAAGATATGTTATAAATTATATACAATGAAATGTTAAATAATTTATTTAGTTTTAACTATGAAAGGAAATGAGAGGGGTAATGTACTTATCTTAATTTTGCTTATCCGAGGTGAGTCGGACTAGAGAATTATGATGAAACAGAAACATAGGTCATCGCAATGAACCACAAAATAATGTAACAAATGTGGAAATGGCTAGACTGGGGTGCTTGGAGAGGGACAGGGGCACCTGCGGGCACCCTAGACATGTATTCTAGGTTCCTAGGTCCGTGGAAAAGGTCGGATCCTAGTTACGATATGGTCATCATGGATACACTTGTTTGCCTTTGGTCGCTTGTATGTCAC
This sequence comes from Taxus wallichiana var. yunnanensis, assembly GCA_018340775.1. Lineage (NCBI taxonomy): Eukaryota > Viridiplantae > Streptophyta > Pinopsida > Cupressales > Taxaceae > Taxus > Taxus wallichiana. The sequence continues at coordinate 675,006,771 of CM031244.1, read as the reverse complement.
ACTTGGATCTCCGAGTTACCTATAAACCTGCACACACCTATACTCTTGCAAAACCCTAAAAAAGACATCAAATCCTAAAAAAGAAAGATTAAAAATGAGGGGTCAGATTGTCCTCCACTATCGCAATGATGAACTTATGATGAGCACTACACTACATCTCAGATCCAATGTAGTTCTATGTGCTTGTGTGTGCAATAGTGCTCCTAGGTTGCCCTCGCGCCAATGACACCAAGATAGTAGGCAATAGCTAGATAAAATGTAAATGTGTGGATGGAATATAATGAACTCCCCTTCCTATGTAATGTGTATGTAGAGTAATGTGCCCAAATCTAGTCCCTTGATGTATGTAGATAGCTATCCTTGATAAGAATTGTCCACCCTTATAATGGTATGTATGTTGTGTTTATATAGGTATCTATTGCTTGAATTTCAACACTAATGACCCGACATGCCGACTAGTACCTCAAGATATGAGAGGTAAAAACTGAAAAGATTGACATTGAATGTCAAAAATAAGATCAAACATAAAGAGGACACATGCACCTAGGATGGACAGGAGCACTTGGCGCTCGTGTCTAGTCCTGAGTTCTAGTGTCCAGAGATAAGTGACAACAAATGAGTGAAAATTGTTGTGAGATATTTGTGTGACTCGACCAAAGCTGTGTGTATGAGTGACAAGTGTGACAAATAAAATCAATAGGAACCAACAAGACAAACCAATGGACTTTGGAATGGGTCACTAGTGAATACTTTTCTTACACAAGATCCATATATAAAACAACATACTTGGCGATATAGTAAATAGTAGTAAGTGCATGATTTTGTGTTTACACATTCTATTTGAAGTACAACTAGGTACATCCTATGTACTAGGAGAATCGATTACTCCCATATACTATAAGATGCTTGAAACCCAAACATAAATTGTCCAACATCATGGACAATTAAATCAATTATTATTATTAGTTGATGGTTAAATAATGACATATTTGATCATATTTACGGTAAACAATGCATCCATGCTTGAAAATAATTTTAATGGATATGTATCGTAGTTTGGTTTCTCGTCATTTTAAATTGCTTTACAAATTTGGTTGATCTTATCTTGATAATTTTGGTGGATAATTTTGTGTAAATTTCATTATAATGCTTCTTATTCAAACAATATTCGCAATGCGATCAACCCCTGTTATAGTTGAAAAGCTTGTTTAAGCACATGTTAAGTTGAGTTATTTTACGGATAGGCATTTATAGGTATCTACTTCCAAATATATTGTCAAAATAGAAATTACTATTGTAAATGTCTCTAGTCATTGCTTTCAATGTTACAGGGGGACTTGAGTTTACTCCCATTGTTTTCTCTAATGAGAAAATAACCCCCAAAATATAATTGGTATCATCATTGACTCTAAATGGTTGCACTCCCTAGCAACAATACTATGCAATTTCTCCCACGTATAGTGATTTCACAACATAAAAGTAGGCCTATGTTCTCAAGAGGAAGAAAAGTGATCATAATCCTTCTTAGGATTCCTTAGATAGAATTATAAGTATTGCAAATCCCTCTTAAACTCCAAAAATTTCTTGCAAATAATCTTCCTTTGCATTAGAAAACCCCTGTTTTGAATGCTCTAGTCTTTGTATCTCTTTGGACTATTATGAAGCTTGATAAATCAATACACCTATGAAGCTCCTAATCCACTCCTTGATTTATTCATTAAACTACTTTTTCCCCTTCATCATATTTGATATTTAAGTTAATGTTATTGTTTTTACAACCATTCTTGGATGAACAAGCTGTAAAATCAACACTTTGCTACATGACTCTTTTCATATTAGTTGAAAGAGTGGCGACTCATGTTAGAACATAATATTAAGTGCCTATAAACTTTAGTTTATAATTAAATAATTTAGAATAGATTATATTATTAATTATTTAATATAAAATTTAGGTTATGTTTAATTGGTTATTTAATAACTAATTTATATTAAATCGGGGTATGATTTAATCATACCCCATCACTTAATATGTTCATGACCCGTAGGGTCATTTTTATATGGTTACGGATCATATTATTTATCACCTTGGGTGAATGACTTGGAGAGAAGTGAGGAGGGAGATGTTTTACTGGACTGTAATGTTTCTCATTAATGGAATATCTCTTTTCACCATGGTTTTTACCCCTCGAGGGGTTTTCCACGTAAATCTATGTTCACAACGTTATTTAATTTATTTGCATAGTTTAGATGTTAGTATTAATGTTTGGTATAATATATTATTTTAATATGGTTAGTTTTATCCCTCGGATTCTGACATGGTACTAGAGCGTGTAAAACATTAATCTTAAATTAATTAACCTATCGGTGTGTATCTATTGGGTGGTTAATTCGTTGGAAATATTTAATAAATACCCCTCCCTCCGTGACAAAAAGTTTTATTACCAAGATACCAAGAATGTGCACAGGTGGAAAAGTCTTCGAAAATCATTTACCCCGCATGTGAAATCTTGTGTGAAAAAATTACTGCAAAAAGGTAAGGATTAAATATTTATGTAAAATATTTCACTATATTTCTATAGTTTCAAATGTGTGCAGGTTGAAATATTTTGGGGTAAATTCAAGTGTAAAATGAAGGTTAAATAGGAGGAGAAAAACTCCGTCTGAATAGGGTGTTCATTTTTTTCATTGGTCGAGTTAAATTTCTCGTCTCCTGTTGGTAAAACTTCATGTTAAAATTTATTACCCTTTGAATTCAAAAATAAAGTTATATTGGCCCCCTTCATTCTTCATTTCTTTGCATATTTAAACTTTAGGTGTAAATATTAATACTAATATGTGTTATATCATATTAATTTCCAACCTAAGTGGTTAATTAACTTATAATAAATTGTAATTATAAACTATATATTAAACCCTATCCTAAGTCCTATGTGGCCTATGTTTTTAAAACATTTAAAATCATACCCAGTGGTTGACCTAATTAATATTGCAATATACGGTGTATTTTGTTGATCCTTGAGGTAATTGATCTTACTATTCTTCTTCATTGTTTCTTTAAAATTTAATATTGAAATTTTTGTCAAGAATATGATTTTTTTGCTCTTAAGAGTAAAAGGAAGAGACTACTTTATTGGTATGAGCAGGTGCTTGAGTTGGGTAGTTTGAATTGAAACATAGCTTGCGAGAATTATTTTATATTGGGGTTTTGTTATCTCATTGTGCGAAACAAATGTGTTTGTGTGCCCAAAAGGACCAAATAACATGAAACATAGAATAAAAAGTTTGAACTAGTTTTATAATTATATTCAAGTGTGAAGGTCACTATTTTGGACAACGTTTTTAAGCGTAACAACACTTCTTGTATACAAAAAGACACATCTAGAATATACTATTTAATGACACATTTTTTTCACAAATTGGCGCTATATAGGTTCACCAAGATAAAAGAAACTGAAATTTTTATTTCAATGCATCAAATGAATTGCTTTTCCCATGAATACTTCGCATTTCAAACATCATCTAAATCCTACATGATATGATCACAAAATCTACTACCTAAACCTTACCCTCTGTGACCTACGTATGGTTTGTAAACATGTTAAAACTTTGTTCAAAGACCATATGCATATGATTAAATGTTTTAATAAAACTTGGTTTCCCTCTTTGCTTGGCCTCAACGTGGAGGACCCTTGTTTTATTCTAGCTCCCTTTGACCATCCTTTGTGTAGGCCCCATGTGGCTCGGTTTTCCCCCTATGTCGATCAAACCCCGTGCCACGTGGTTGCAGCTCATACCATTCTCGTGATTTTTTTTGTAAGGGATGCTTTTGTCCCACATGCATAACTCGTTGAGTGACAACATCATTTAAAAGTGGTGGGTGTATGTGTTGTAACATGGCTTCGACCACATCTATCTTGGCTTTTGCTTGGATGGTTAATGTTGCACCTTTGTTGTGAGTTCGTCCACATGCATAATGTGTAGCGAGTTGAATAATGCATAGTGTATGGTGGTGATTTAAATAATGCATAGTTTGTGGAAATTCGGTTTAGTATAGCAATTGGAAATTATATGTGAGTTGAGTTGATCATAATTAACTTGACTCGCCAAGTTGGTAAACCCAACTCGACCGAGCTAATGAGGATTCCTAACCCTTGTATACGGAGTTATTCTCCAATTTTTTTCATAAATAAGCTTTATACTTCTTTTTTAATTTTTAATTAATTTAATTTACTTTTTAATCTAATAATAGAAAATTTGTTTAAATTATTGTCTTTAAATTAGATAAATAAAATTTTTGTAATGTGAAATTTTCTTATGACACAACGACTAAGTCATCGTCATTTTTTTATGTAAAACTAAAAAAAAATCACTCACATTTTGATAAATCATTGCTATTGTCAAACTAATATATTGTATATTTAGACTATTTGTTTAACAGGTCCTTTTGAATAAGCTAAAATGTAAATAAAAGCCCAATTTGAATGCTATAGAAGAAAGCGAAATAAATGAATAATTAAGTACATCAATAAATACCCAAGTAACTAAGCAATAAATATTGAAACCCTAATTACAAAGAGAGGGTAGAGAGTCTTAGTGATTCGTAGAAAATCCTGGATTGGATTGAAGCTTTGACTAAGCTGAATAGAGAGGAATAAGTTTCACACGAAGCACCAAAAATGCAAATTTGGAGGAACAAACTAGATTGGGGTGCACAGAGAGGGACATGGGCACTCGTGGGACCGGACAGTTGTGTTGAAATTGCACCTTGCAAGGGGAAGGGAATGTGCTTGGTAGAAACCAAATCACATGCAAAAAAAGTGGCTAAAAAATAAGTGTTAGTAAAATAAAAGATAATCATGCATGTAAAATGTAAGCTAACAAACAATGTGTAAGCTAAGACATAAGTAAAACACGCAAGAAGACAATGTAGACCAAAAAAAGTGAGTTACAAGCATGGAACACCACTCACGATGTCCTAAGACAATCAAGACCGACTAGGCGAAACACATACAAGTGTTCACACAAGACAAAGGGAAAAGACCGCAAACAATGAAAAACAATGTAATAAACAACCATACAAGCAAATAGACCTGCATAACAAATGTTGCACATGAAGCACCTATTAACATGTTAGAAAGATAAAAAGTATGTCAAGGCATGTATAATATGATAAAATAATGTGTTATGAAACAAAATGAAACAATAACATATATAGTGTACGAAAGTGGATGCCCCAAAGAGTTGTTGTGTGAATGGTACTAGGTTTTGCACTAATCATCCATGGTGCATGTATACATCTCAGTAAAATCTGTGATCACAACTAGAAAAGTAAGTGACCATGCATATGTGTATGCTAAAGATAATGACATACAAGATATCTATCTAGTATGTGTAATAAGATGAACATGCAAAAGCATAAGTAGGTAAGAGTAAAGTGCAACCAAGATATGTAATATGTTGTGAATGAGGTGGAATGGAATGTAGAGTGAATGATAGGGGCAATGTGACCCCCAAGTGGATGTCTATGTATACGATGAGGTTCATTTATTTATGCTCCCATAGCAGTCAAGAATGAACCGTAAGCAAGAGTGCGTCATCGAGAAATGGTTTGAATTGTGTGTACAAGAAAGATGTGATTGTCAAAGTGCAAAGTGTAAAGTGTGTGAGTGTGGCGAGGTCCATTTGAGATGTATACCTTTAGAATTTCAGTATGGACCACGTAACTAGAGTGTATCATAGGGTAGTATGCATTGTATAAGTTGGATATAGAATGTGTAGGATTTAGAAGAGAATAGTAAGACATGCTAGGAGGATGTGTTAGAATGATATAAATAAAATATGTATAATATGTTGTTGGAAGATGTGACATTAGGAAGATGTCACGTGAATGTGTCCAGTGTAGAAATGTAGAGTGTGTAGTGTGTCTTTGTGTAGTGTGTAATGTGTGATATGTAATGTGTAGTGTAGTGTGTGAGGTTCATGTAAATTGGATGCCCTCAATAGTCAAGTGTGAACCAAAGCACAAGAGTGTGTCATCGGGTAATGACGATACAAATGTATCAATAGGTTTGTAATAATTCTTAGAGAAGATTATTCACTAAGCAAAAAGTGTCAAGTGCATGAGAGGATATTGAAATTTGATAGAAATGCAAGGGGAGGAGTTATGATGCCCCCAAGTATGTAAGCGATGGAGGTATAGTCAAAAGATACTAAGTGGATCAATGTAAGGAGTAGTTTCCTTAACAAAAGTGATGGGATGCTGAGGTGGTAATGTCGTAGGATTATTGAGTAGTGGAAGTTGAAAGAGGTTAACTAGATTTTGGTGGTCTTATGTAGCGAGTGGTTGCTTATTTACCGTAGATGACTTGAGTGGAGGCTAGGTTGAACTGAGATTTAGAGGAGGTTGCTTAGATTGACTTGGTAATGTCACAGATAACTTGAGTGGAGGAGTAGGACCATCCATAAGAGGAGGTTGAGTGGATTGAATAGGTGGCACTTGAGTGGCCGAAGAAGGCACCTTAGAAGTGATAACATGATGCTCATTAGACGTAGAAGGAGCATATTTAGGAGCCCATTTGGATGTAGCATTTATAGATGGGCATGCAATAGAATGTTGTGCAATGAATGAGATAAAGCCTTGACGCTCAAGATGCTTGATTCTTTGTTGTAAAACATAGCAATCATTGTCATTATGTCCATTGATTTGATGATAATTGCAATCTAAGTGATTGTGATATTTTGCATGACGGTAAGGAGGATAGCCTTGAGTAGATGGTAAAGTGATCAATTGATGACTAAGGAGCTCAATAAGAATGTCATGTTGTTTAGTATTACAATCAAAGGTGAGAGGTTTTGGTAATGGCAAGACTTGAGGTTCACTGATATGAGCACATGTAGAAGACATAAAATGAAGATGTGATGTAGAAGGAGAAAAACACGAGCACGAGAAGCATCCTTAAGAGTTGGATCTTAGATTGTAGGGATGTAATCATGGATTCCATACCCTGAAATTTTTCATAAAATAGAATATGAAAAGATTGAATTGACTCCAATATAGGTTGATTGGATAAAGGATCATGAATGCTAGGGTCATCAGATAAATGATAAAAAATAGGACTTATTTCATGTGGCAACATATCCTTAGGAAGATACATGGTGCCTAAAGTTTGTTGCAAGATAACTTGGCAATTGGGATGCATCTTAAGTAAACTAGAATTCCATGCAACACTTGAAAAATTACGCTATACAAAAAATCACACTACACTAGGAAGCCTAAATTCAAAAAGCCTACAAATCCATGGCATTATAAAATTCCACGAATACCTATGTTTCTATAGAAGCCTAAAATTTTGTTGATCCCTACATTTTCACGGAAGTCTAAAATCATGCAACACTAGAGAACCTACACTACACTTGAAAATTCCATAAAAAGTCCAAAGGCCACACAAAAGTGAAAAGCCACAACAGGAAAGGAAGATCATGGAATAGAAAGGAGACTCCAAGATCTAATGAGGAGTTAACACGTCAACAAGGGTGATCCAAAGGTTAAATTTGACAGCCTTTTGGCCATCAATTATGTAGAATGACATAAGGATCTTTAAATGCTCATATCTTTTTATCCAAGTCACCAAATAATACAAAATTGGTACCATTGGAAAGTTCTTAAGGAAAAATACACGTTAATAGCATATTTGGGTCCTAATAAAGTGTATTTTCGATTTGAAAATGTGGAAAAATACCCATGGCCATTTTTAAGGTTTGGGTCTGTAAAATCTCTAATGCCCGTGTTGGGTCCGAACACTTGAATGCTTTGATTATTCCTTGGTGGTTGAAGAATTGGATGGTATTTTTGATTTGATTTACTCCTCCCCTTCTTATTCTCTTATAAATGTAACCCAATTTTAATTGAAAAATATTCTCTCTCGAATGCAAGGTTATGTTGCCCCTTTGTGTGGCCAAACATTATGAGTTCTGAGACTTATGCGTTGATCTTATGCTGATGTACTTAGTGCCTTCTCCATTATTGTAATAGATTGTACATACTCTAATTAATGTTATCTTATTAGTGTGGATCTCCTTATTCTCTTTAACTTGCATTAAATTATGTTCTTTCCTTCCTATTTTGTTAAGGTATGATGTGTGTGAGCTATATTTGTATGATTTCAACCCTTTGGGTCACTTATGTAGAGAATCAAAGTTTGAAGAAATTGCAAAGTTGAATGCAACTTGTTTTCTTCCTCTTAGCTCTACAATTATCCCACTCATTCTTAATCTCGGGAGAGAATATAGTTTCAATTTGTTGTATCAACTTATCTTTCATTCAATATTTCATCTTCCTGAACCCTGGTTCCTTGGAAATCTTATATTAGAACTAGTTAGCAGTAGATTATAGTGTTGGTTAGATGAGTTCTGACAATGGAGTGGAAGGAACCAACATTTACCATATAAATTGACCTTGAAGGATCCATTGTCCCACACTTTTAAGGTCATTTAATGTTTCGGTGAGGTGTTGAGCCCAACTTCAACAAAGGGTGCACTCTCAAGTGATGATATGTAGTTGGCACTCTCTTGATGTGTTCATCTTCTTGATAGTATTCAAAATTTTAAAGACAGTTTTTCAATTTTAGATAAATATTTGATAACAAAAAGATTGGATTTTGGAACCTCCATTCTCTAAATATGATTTCATAACATAATTTCTATGGTAATAAAATTAATTTCCCCAACAACCAATCTTAGGCCCTCAATTGCTAAGCATAAATATGATAATCGACCAATTATTGATATAATGGAATTATGGCCTAGCTTGGTGAGAGAATTTTCATCCTAAAGAAACATAATTAAGGAAATTGGATTTTTATCGAATGAAAAAATGAAAGTCATGTGAATTTTTGACAAACGGATGGGAAATGTTAAACAATTATTTAAGAAGATAGAGGAAATGTTGCTTTGCACAAAGTAAACAACACCTGTAAACATGGTTAATACATGAGAGTAAAAGATGCGAACACATAAACTCATGGACATACCACAAAGTGTAGCTCACAATTATTATCGGTAGGGAATAAATAAAAAAATGTGAACTTTTCTTGTCTCACAATTATTTTCAATGTGGAATAAATGCACAAACAACACTTTGATAACCGCATCACTCAAAGTTAGGTGTTTAGTTCACATTGGGTTTGATATTGGTAGACACTCGTAACCCTTACCTCTATAGGTGTGGCAAGGTGTAGTAATGTCAATTTTCTTGACATTTATGCTACAAGATCGGAAGGAACATAAAATATGTTGTACATGACATGATGGATAGAATGGAATTCCAATTTACAAATGACATGTCATCCTTTTTAGAATAAGAAAGAAATAGGTAAGTAGATTAATGTCATCTAAGAGGTAAGTAGGTTAATGGAACTTGCAAGAATAATGAGTTCTGATGGCACATGAAATAGAATAAGGTAAACAAAACAAGAGGGAAGGATCTTTGCGGTGAAAATATTAGTTTAAAATAGATTATATTGTTTATATTGCTTCATTTCATCTATATTGGAAAATTAAAAAAACATAGTTTAGTTTTATTTATTTAGATTATCTTGTTGTTTGCTTTCATAATTAATTTGCATAAATGCACACATGACCATTCGAGGATTGCATGACAACCTAAAGAAGAAGAATACGTTGCTAGAGTCTTTCAACAAAACATAACTTATATTGAGACCCGACATTAGTACGAGCCTTGATTATGGTCTTTAGATCCTCACCACTTCCACCCATCACCATCACACAATTGCATGTTCTTAACAAAGAAGCCAAAAAAATTCTATAACTTTTTGGCGCAACCCGGCAAGGCGAACTAGTGCCCATAGCCCACTCATTTGTCCTTATTCATCCGTTTTCTCTAGTATTTCCATGACATGACCTTGTACGAGAAATTTCTATGAGGAAAATGAAGGAAAATTTCCACGCATTCCACAACCAATTGAGAGAGTTTCACACATAGACATTGATAGAATCTTATGTGTGTGTATCATTCTTGATTGTACCATCACACCCGTTCAGGTTAGAGAGGCTTTTATTTCCCTAGACGAGCAGATCCCTTTAGTGCCCGTAGAGGACATTAGATTGCCCTGATAACCTATTGATCACATTCACCCATTTTTGAGTATTTCATCTCACATATCCATCCATTCATTCCACATCAGTTGTCAGCCACGACCTTGGGAGGTCAAGTGCACTTGAAGGTCGCATGGTGATTTTCAGTTGTACAAATTGGTGAGCCCAACGTGAAGGACTAGTTCCTTTTCATTTAAATTTTTTACCTTCTTTCATCCACCCTTCTCATCTCCCATTATTCTTCAAGTATTCACATACCCCCGAATATGTCGGGTCAGATTTGTAATGCCCACATTTTACTCACACAAATACAACAATAAAAATACAGGAATAATTTTTTTATTTCTCATTGCTCATAACATGACACCACATGGGCTCAAAAAGAAAAAAAAGTCAACATCACATAAGACACTTACATAAGCATGGACCCACATAGATAACATGATAACATAGGGTACGCATCAATGTCTTACTCAAATGACGTAAGGCAGGACAAAAACACAACTATTGTAAGACACACATGATAGACATACTCCACAACACGGTTTTTTTATTGTTAACAAATTTATTAAATTTAGTTTTCCATTATATAACCTTATAGGTTTCTAGTGAATTAAATTGGTAAGGGTGTAAAATTTCCTTTTTGTCTAAAACTTCAAATACTTTATTTTCGTATAACATTAGCCTTTAAAAGAGAATGCATTGTTGGTTCCTTTCTCAATTTCCATTAATTATCCACAACTCATTTGTTAATTAAATTCATTTTAAACACCTACGAGCCTCCTAATATTCATTCTTACGTTAAAGGTTTGTTTCTCAAAATATGTTTAATTGACGTTAAATTTTATCCTCACTACGAGAAGAAACTAACAAGATGCTAAGGTTATGCTTTTCGAGACGTATATTTGATGTTTAAATTTTACCTTTGCTAGACAAGGGGAACTATCATGAGGTCAAGGAAGATATATTAGAGTTTAATGGATGATTTAGATTCAATATATCTCTTCCCATAAACATCCTTCCATCATAGTATCATATTTTTCCCATTACAGATTGATATAGTTCAATAACTTGTTTGAATCCATTCAACTCTTTCACATCAAGAAATTTTATTTAGATTTATATATATCTTTTTTCTCGAGAAAGTTTGATATCATCAAGGGCAATTCATATTTATTTTTACCACATGAAAGTGTCTAGTTGAGTTTTAAGGACTTCGAGCATGACATTATTCCTAATCCCAAAATCTTGTTAACTCTTGTACTCTTTACACTTACGTCATACTTTGGCCTCACGATTGGCATTGTTTTTAGAACAATTGTAATTCAAATGACTCATAATTTACACTAAGGGGTTCATGACTACAAGGAGTGGTGACTATGCACCTAACTACTCATTTCATTGCTCTTAGACCATCAAGTATTAAATGCATATTACATGACAAACCAACAACTATATGATTTTCAAATTTCTTCCAAGGAACTATTTAAATTGTTTAGTAAAATGCATCAATGTTTCTTTCACCAATACCCTTAAGAGAGGCTCCATGATCTATTAACTTTAGCGAAATCATTGATGGGGGAACTACACCCTATGAGAGAGCACATGGTAATCTACTACTAAGGGTCACAATTATCTAGAGGGACAAAGGGAGTTCAAATACAAAAGTTATAAAATTTTGTGTTTCAAAATCCTTCTAAGGTAATATTTATAATCATTGGTGGCAACACATCATAGTTCCTTTGTTCATTAGCATCATAAGAGGTCACTCGATGTATTACATTCATTTCTACTCGAGGGTTTCTACACCCTACCACAAGTCAAATTAAGAGTAATCAAGTGTCCATGTCTTGCAAGGCATTCGTGCCACTCGAGGTATCCGAGAATACATTTTCTCACTTTTGTTTAACATTTATCTTATAAAGGGTTCCATTAGCTTTGGTTCGTTTATTTGACTACAAATAAAATATATTACTCGATAGTTAATTTCAAATATCCTATCATATACACATTTTAGGTTTGATTCTTAAATGGGAAACTATGTTTTCTTATTCACTTGTTCTCGCGTGGATCAATTCACATCCACCTTCACATCATAAGAAATATTTAATATGTTGCAAGAAATCTCCATGACCCTTGAAATGATTAGATCGACATCCCAAGGGTATGTTCCCAAACGAGGGAAAGTTACAAATTTTCCTTTACAATTAAAAAATTAATAGGATGCACAACCTAACTATCTTTGTGGTCCCACCCATTGTTCATTACATTCCAATTTTAACGTTATTTAGTCTCTAAAAACAACCATGATATTTCAAGCTCAACATGTCATCTTGTATGCCATTAAAACAATGTTATGCCTCGCACTAAGGAATCTTACACACTTTCATACCTATGTGAATGCTCTCAACTAGGTTTCTAGGGAGGAATACAAAAACACATACAATACCTCTAAGTCTCTAAGACTATGAAGGATATTTGAAGCTAGCCTAACTTGGAGCTTACTAGAGAGGGTCATTACATTCAACACGGGTAAATATTTTGAGCTATATGAATGTTTGGTTGCTTTCCGCTCAATAAGAAAAACACACACAAATGTAAGTTGATATTTTTATTTGAATATTAAGTGATTTCCTAGGTCATTGCAACACTAGCTAGATAGGTAAAACCATGTCATTTTAAATTACTTGCTAACAATTTTACTGGCACAATCATATCACAATTACGACGACACTAAACATTTTAAATGAAAAGGTTCCAGTTTCATCCTCCTATATTTATTTTGACACTAAAAGAAGGGTTCTTTGACATCATTTTCCAAATCAACATGATACAATCAACTTCATTTACTTAATAGAATATACACCATTACCACCAAGAGTAACAATTGTTAAATAGGCAAAATTACAACTAATGCGACGACATAGTACATTTTCCCAATACGCAACACTATCATTTTCATCATGGAAATAATGAAAATAATACATCTTATTCATAAAAATATCACTGAAATATTCTAAACAATTACATTGCCTTCAAATAACATGCTAATAAAAGACACAAGTGTCATTTTTACTACTCCTTTTTGCTCAGGTACCTGCAACCAATGTTGCGTTAGTCCTAGGACTGAGTATGGAAAACCCTTACACTCAAGCACAAACAAGAAATTCATCATTTCAAGTAATTTCAAACAAAGTACAAAGAGAGGTAGAGATAAGGAGAGAGAGGAGAGATAATTTCCTCACACATTCATTTATTTATTTATTTTTCAAGAGAGAGAGAGAGAGTAGGGAAAAGAGAGAAACTATAAAACATTTTCTTTGCTATTCATAATATTTTGACCATTTCTCAATTCATACCCATTTTCATATTATTTAAAACTCATCTGCATTTTAATCCATTCATGTTTCCAAGACCAACCACAATTTCATATTTATATTAAGAGATAGAGAGAGAGGGAGGAGAGAAAGAACACTTTAAATTACAAAATCCTTTCATACAAAGTAATTGATTAAATAATATTCTACACACACTGTAACACTATAAAAAGGGGTTCACAAGTAATTTACAGAACCTATGGGATTCTTAGAAATAGTTTCTAGCTTAAGTTGTGAGTGTGTGAAAATTGACTAAAATAACTAAAGTACTTGCAGTATGGTTTCCAAAACCCCTCGTTTTAAGCTCAAATATCAATTTCATCGATTCCTACCTAATCCCCTATAAACAAGGAACTCATTGGATTCGATGGAATTCAAATACGTTATACATGGCTCAATTTATGAAGGTGACTTCGAGACCAATTTTCGTAAACACATCAAACACTTCTCTTGTACGACAACCGATGGGCTCCAACATCCACTTGAAACTCTAACTTACGAAATTATTTTTATGAAACTGAGAGTTGGTTTCAATTCTCACATAGGAGTGTTAGAGGTATGTGAAGGTGTTTTCTAGTTACACCAAATCAATACGACATTTGTAAGCCAAAACCGATCACAATTTCATAAGGTGGAAATGTCACCAAAAGTGAAGTGTTAAAACTTCATGTTGTCTTGGGTTGACATGGATCTTGTTTGAGATTTCGTTTCCCATTAACTATTCGACGTGGTGTTGATCCATGCGCATGGTTCTAAAGGTCTATTTTTTTTCTAAGTTTAAAGAAACCTATTTTTGGGAAAGGTAAAATCCATATTATTCATTCTATTTTGCATTTTTGTTTTAATATACAACATACTAAAATCCAACACTAAAAAAATGATGAAATGTTTAGTTTGAAGCAAGAGGAAGAGTGATCCACGTTAATCCCACGATCCCAACATCGACAAGACCACATCAGATTTAGGAAATCCAACAACAATTTGCATGCATGCAAGAGAGAAATATAGGTAGGGGTGTTTGAAATCTTGTTTTTTTTTTTCAAAATGTGTCGAGCCACCTCCAAGAAACAATTCTGCTAGCACAATAATGAGTCCGTGTAAAACTAAAAATTAGATCTGGATCTAGTTTTATTTCAGTGAGCCAACAACCTAATTCGGTGAATACCCACAAATATGCAGGTAAATATATGACATCCATACTAGATAAAATATACAATAGAGTGGAAAATAACAAGCAGTTCAGTCTAGTCACCCAACAAGATGAGTTGACCACCACAAGGTCATCCCTACAAACCCATTTGTGCAAAGACCAACAACCGTGTCTCTCCATGAGACCATACACATTTTTTTAAAGAATTTTGTTTCCAAACAATTCTCGTGGCTTGTCTAGATTCCCTATTTTTTGCAATTTGGAAGAAAAGTAGCAAAAGAAAATTAGTTTTCCAATATGCTTTGCTAGATGTTTGTGCCTTGCCCCAAGGCGCCTCAACAACAAACATTTGAGTATATCCTACAATCAAGCCATTCCCAAAACCTTATTTCCCTCAGGAATTTTTCATATAGTCCACATGCCTTGTGTTTCCTCCACATTTCCCATACCATCTACCGATTGCTTGCATCTATAGCAAAAGAAAAATATCCTTACTTTTCATTGTGCTTTGATGGAAGGCCGCTTTTGATAAACCTATTGCATTCATATCCTACAACCTGGGCATCTAGACGCCTCCCAAACACTTACGCATAGGCCTTTTGTTCATGCCCATGCCCTCAGATAGTAGTAGGCCCCTATTTGCACATATATCTACCAGGATAATTACATCATCATCGACAATAATTTTTTTCCATTATGGTTGTCGAATGTCCACAAACTATTTAAAGATCTTATTTTGGCATGGATGGGAGTGTGTAGATGTAGGTCTGAGAAGGATTGGATATTAACAAACCTCCTCTTTACGGTTTCCTGTAATGTTCTATTTGCCGCAATAAAAGAGGGATGCCTGAAAATGATATGGAAATTTGGTATGGATGTGGTGTCTTGTCTTTACAACTATCAATCAAAGGAATTCTCTCGGATATGCGTACTATCCGTAATGCCTTCCTCGAGCCCCAAAACCATATTTTCTTCATGCCACCACATGTTGACCAAGTGTCACATGTCATTTAAATTTTTTTATTTATATGTTTTACCCAAACAAAAACTCTTTAGACATTGACATCTTCTAGGAGGGGCACTACTACAAGATTACAATAGACCCATTCTAGGTCTAGAGGTTTATTATCGCTAGATGAATATGTAGCAATCACCCTCATTATTAAGGTGGGCTAAAAATTATTCTTCTAACTTACCTTCACCTTACACTCCTCTTCCTCAAGGCACCAACAATGGTTTGTCTGTTAGGATTGAGGAGATTGATTAGCTAGAGTTCTCTAACTCAAACAATATGACACTCACTAGAGAACAAGGCTTTTATCCTTGGGTTTTGTCAAGATCCCAAGTCAGCATGCAGTCTAATCCTTTCTCTTCCTACCTCTCATCTAATGATGAAATTTTAGCATACTTCACCCAAAGTGAGGAGTGTTTCAATGCCATGGACCAGTCCTTGGAAAGGATGCAAGAGTATACGATGCTCTGCTTCAAAACAACACTTCTACCCCTCCCTCTACAATGGAAAACATACCCAAAGAGGGGTGACCTCCCGAGAAAAAATTATAGCAGGACATCACGTACCTCTACATCCTAATAATGCTCAAAACATGCCCAAACAAAATGCAACACCATCTTTTGGCAATGTAATCTCTACGTTGGTAGATAGAGTTAGGGAATTGGAGCTTGCCTAGTTGTCTCGTGTCTCATCTTTCGCTGGGCAAGGCAAGGTCCCACTCCATGCTCAAAACCATGGTTGTGTACCTTCTGTGTCATCACCCCCTCTAGTTTACACGGGTGTTCCGGCCCCAGGAGATCTCCTCACTAGGCCGGTCACATTAGGCATGGCCCCTCACACCTCATATGGATACTGCATAAGCGCCGGCTAGAAGTACGTTCTCGAATGCCATCCCAATTGCAATGTGACGTTCCTTGGTTTTATGTCTCCCATTATGTAGTAGAATCTTTGCTCCCCATATTTACACATGTTTTCCAAGTTTCCTTGGGGGACATGTTTTCTTTTCTGGCTCGTAGCCTCGGGGGGGATACCTTATGCCCCTACAAATGCTTACACTACACCTTTTCAACCTCTTGTTCCACCTCCACCTCCCCATCAAGGGTCGTCTATGGTAGAATCATACGTTGTGGGAACTTACTCTGAATATCTTAAGGAGCCCCTCGATTTTTCCATACGAAGTGTAATGCTTCCATGATGTTGCTGATCTCCTAAAATTCAAAGGGAGGGAGATCGAACATGCACATTAAAGCATACACAACTTCCATTAGAGAGCTTCTTCCGTGGGATGCAATGGTTGCTAAAATATTCCCCAAGACCCTTGAGGGGATCGCTCTTGATTGGTATTACAAGATACCTGAAGCCTCCATACACTCCTTTAAGCAACTCATATCTAAGTTCATAAAGGCGTTTGACATGAAAAAATTGTTAAGAACAAGAATTAGGGAATTCCTTCACATAAAACAAGAGCATAACGAATATGCTGCCCATTTCATTCAAAGGTGGCGGCAGGTCCTCTACTCTTTAGTGAGTTCTCCCAATATGGATCTAGATGGAGATTTGTGATCTATTCCTTCATTCCCTTAACAGGAAACAAAGGAAGAAGTCCAAAAGTTCCCCTTAGGAGCTACGAAGAGGTACTTAGAGGGTGCTCTCATGATGATCAAGTAGTAATAAATAGTGGTCGAAAGACCTATGGTTCAAATGGGAGACTGATCACTCCCCAAGATAATTCAAATTACCCCAACAATTCCAACAACAATCAAGGACCTAAGGTCCTCAATAATAATTGTGGTGTTACAACAGATGACATAACTGATCAAGCCAAGAAGTTGAATGTTGTTAACACTTCAAGTGCAAACAATGTCAATAATAATGTGAACAGAAATAATCAAAGGAGTAACAATTTCACTCCTTCCATCAACATAGTGGATTTTAACCATCCTCCACCTCCACAACAAGTTTAGGCCAAAGGCCCCAATCAATACCCAAACGAGTATCAAAGTCAATATCAAAACCAAGGGCAAAGGCATCCGAACTTTAACTACAACAATAAAAATTAAACAACAACCATTGGACTGCAATAAAACACAAATCAAAGACCTCAAGATTATGATCCTGACCTTTATTGTGGCTTCCGTAGGGTTTTAGGGCATGATGCTAGAACTTTCGTGGCATGTAACAAGTTCATACAATGCCTACCAGAGGACCAAAGGAAACTCTTCATCGAGATATTTTTGGAAAATCCTCTGCGCCAACACAGAATGCTAGCATGGGGCTTGTTTCCCCTCAAAACACTCCTCTTAGGATATTTAACGACCCTCTTCCTACGTGTCCTGACAATGAAAAATTAAACCCCCACTACACAAGCAAGGGTAACCCAACAGAAACAATGACCACGAAGCTTCCACTTCTTCAAACCCATTAGTAGCACCTCTCGTTAGATGGTCGACAACAAACTAAGATCATGGGTCTCGTCAAATTAGATACTTCGAACGATCTATGGAGGGCTTATGAAAGAAGAGAGATATGGGCGTAAAGAATAGAGATGATGATATAAAGAAGCTAGATATGCAAAACTCAAATAGATGGATAAGATTAGATAACAATATGTGGGTTTCCTGGATAGTCCCGGTTCCAAGAGGATATTAACTCCTTGGAGGATGTCAACCCCGTGTCGACAAGATAATAATAGATCATGAACAATAGTTATCATGCAAAAAAATGGAATATAAAATGACAAGTAACTAAAATGATGAGGGACTTAGCTTGTGCTCTACTATGGAGATGAATCGGGCATCAAGATGGTAAGATAATGAACCATGGAAAAAGATTTCTCCTCAAACTTGTAGAACTTAATTAAGCTCTTTCTTCTCCTCTCTAGGCTAGGTCTCTCTAGGCTTTTTTCGGTCTTTCTCCTCTTTAGGTCTAGGTCTAGGTCCTTTGAAATATGGGGAAAACCCATATTTATAGCTGGAGGTGAGGTTAGATTAGGTTAAAAGTAACAAGGGGGGTTGTAGAGTAACCCGAGTTAAGAGATATGATGTGATCATGTGGGGCCCATGTTTGAATTATTAGATGGAGTGGGGAGCATGATGATGACATGGTAGGTGAGATGATAGATTCCATTTGAAATTTAGAAAGGGGTGTCGGATGGGTATATTAATACCCATGGATTGAATAATTTGTGAGAGATGGGGGATAATTAAAATCTAATTATCAAATGGGTCCACATGGAGCCCATTTGATAATTAATTAAATAAGGTGAGAAAATAGATGGGATTTATTGAAATTTAAGAAAAAGAAAAGTGAGAATGGAAATTGCATGAATGTGAGATGACGGAGGGGCGCTATACCAAAAATTGGTGTCTACATTTGCCCTTTTTGTTGAGTGGTTTATGATAGCAAGCCATGAGACAAAAACAAAAAGGGTTAGATGAAATATGTGTCCGAGGATGGATGAAGACATGACCAAAGGCAAGATGCCCTAGAAAAAAAAAAAGGATCGCAATAACAAAAAAAAAAGTATGGTGGTGACTCCAATATCACATTGGTAGAGGACAATTGCGGTCTCAATGGAGACAGATGACAATTTCTATAGACTAGTGAGTGGGTGAAGACCACTGTAGTATGGATGTAAACCAAGATGACCAATGGGTCATAGGAAAACATCAAAATATGTGCAATTGAATGCAAAAATATGTGTGAAATCCTTTTCTGCGAGGAATCATGTGAAAAATCATGCATCCACAAAAGGGACGAGGATGAAGATAATGATGCCCCACACAGGCACATGAGAAGGACACAAAGTGAGTTATATGTGTTGACAAGTACAAGGATGAAAAGGTTGCCCCAACATAAGACATAGATGGATGTTGAAATAAGATATCCTAGGGGAATAATCATAAATGTGCACATGATGAGTAGATAGGATAGAAAGGTGAGATAAAATGCCCTAAAAGGGTGATAAATATGATGGCAATCATGTTTCATAGGAAAGATGCATAAGTGTTAGAAAATTAGAAGGTGTAAAAAGAAAAAAGTCTTTTTCTTGATAAGTAGGATAAGAAGTCAAGATACTTTTGTGACAAAACAAAAGTAGAGAAAATATTCATGGAAGAGAACAAGATCAGATAGGTGATGGCCATTATGGTATCTTCCAAGACAAAAATGTCAAAGGAAGATGGGAAGAGATTCTTAGAAATGGATATGATGATGTCCCTGTGAGAGGACTGATGAAGATAAAAGATGTGACAGGGTTCTCAAAAAGAGAAGAGGTCAATGTTACAGAGAGAAGAACAAGAACGGTAATGAAATAGATGGTGGTACATAAACGGAGAAACATTGGCATTGACCATGAATGCTAGGTGTGAGGGATGTTGAGAAAGAGAAAAGGGAATAGACATGAGGATTGGTTGATTATGAGAAGAGTAAGAAAGATCGAATGTGAAGGTGACAGGGTATGGAATAGAGGGACAGAGACAGAGGAGGAGAAAAGAAGGAATGAAAGGGGAGGAAGAAGATAACAAAGAAGGATTATAGAGAAAGGGGGAAATGAAGAAGGAAAAGCAAAGAGAAGACAAGAAAAGGACAGAGCAGAGGGTGAAATTATGAAAAAAGAGAGAGAGTTATTTAAAATGAAAGGTGTGAAGGAGGATGAAGCAGAGGAAAGCAGAGAGGTAATGGAAAATGAAAGAGATGATAGAGAAAAGAAAATTGAAGGAAACAAATCATAGTGAGGAAATCCAAGGAAAAGAATATGGAACTGACCGCATGGAAATGCATGTGGATGATGAGATGATAAAGGAGATGGGACAATGCTGAAGAGTCAGGTTATCGATGGGGAAGTAAGGAGGAAGTGTGAGGTAAAAAAATGAGGAGAAGGATGATGTAGAGGAAGTGAAATAAGATGAGGATAAGAAAGGAGGAGAAGACAATGAGAAAATTATGTAGAAGGAAGGGAACCAAGAATGAGAGATATTTGATAAAGAGTGAGAAGCACAAGGAACGTAAAGAGAAGCTTGAGGGGAGGAATGACATCGATTGGAAAAGATGTGGAGATGCATGAGATGAGGATAAGTTGATGATGAGAAAATAGAGAGAGGGTGCATGATGAAGACAAGTGAAGAAATTGGCAAGGAAGAATGGAAGATGGAGAGATGGCGAGGAAAAAGAAAGGAAGGGATAGGAGAGGCAATGCAATGATGAATGGATGTTAGGAGAAATCCACCGATAATGATCAGTAGGAAAGGATGGGACAAAAGATGAGATGAGGTAGAAAGTAAATGAAGAATGGAAGGGGGAATGCCAATGAAGGGACGTTAGGAGAAGTCCCCGATAATGATCAAGAGGGCACAGAGGAAGGAAGGAATGAAGATAGAATGGAGGAGGTCAAAGAAAAGGATTCAAAGTTGTGTAGAATGGGGATGAGTGATTTTTAGGAGAAGTCCACCGATAATTACTAGCATGGAAAACAAGAAGATGATGATGAAATAATGTTAGGGGAAGATCAATGACAATGATGGGTAAGTATGGGGGTAGATATGTGGGAGAACTCTAGAAGATGGAGTGGAAAGAGTAAAGAAAAGGAGGGATAATGATGATGTGTAGGAAGATGAAGATGAGGAGAGGATGAAGTGGATGAGAATGAATGAGAGAAAAATGAAGAAACAAGACATAAAATGAATGGAGAAGCAATGGTTAAGTAAGATTACCCAAATGAGGGATGATGGAGATGAAAAAGGGACCAAGAGGAAGTGGTGTTTGTGAGAATGAAAGAGGAGGTGAGAGGATGTGATGATGGGGAATGATGAGAAAATGTAGATGGAGAGAATGTGGGGTAGTGGGTGAGTGCAGGATGATAGATCATGCTTAAGAGGGACTCTTAAGTAAGATCGCCATGCCGCAGAGGAGTTAAGTAAGATCACCAAACCAGTAGTGATGATATGGAAGGAGAAAGACAACATTGTATTGGATACAGGTGTGGAATGGTTGGTTGGAGTGGATGAGTACGATGAGAGGTGGGAGATAGAAGATGAGGAAGATATGATGGGAGGTGGAAGGGTCAGATGGAAAACCATTCTTAAGAGGAACTCTTAAGTAAGATTTCCCTGCGATGGGGATGGTTAAGTAGGATCAAGCCAAGCCGAAGAAGAAGAAGGATGATGAAAAGATTGAGCAAAGTGTATACCAAAATGGAACAAGAGATGAAAGGAGGTGATATCAAAGTGATAACAAGGAAACAAAGGAGTGTGACATGAGTGGATGGAGGAACATATGTAGTGTAGATGGAGAGTGTAAGGGAAATCCTTAATTGGGATGCCCACGTGGTGGGAGTGATGATGCAAGAGTGTCAAGCGGAAAAGGAGGAGTGGAAAGATGTTTGTGGTGGTGATTGTCATCTATTGAAAGAGGAAATGGTGGAGAAGCTTCTATAATAGGAGGATCCAAGGAAGAAGATATACCTTAACTAAGATTCTCTGGCTATATGGATGGTTAAGTAAGATTGTCAAACTGAAAGTGGAAGAGTGAAAGGGAAACTCAAGAGGAAAGACAAGTAAGATATCGGCATGGTGAAGGGGACAAAAAGGTGAGAAGGATGATGTGGAGACAAATGGTGATGAGTGGAAATGGAGAGCAAAGAGCAATGGATCAAAGATGTTGTTGAACATGTTGAGAGATAAGGAGCTGCAGGATAACGAACTTGCCTTGAGAAGGATCCTCAAGTAGGATTCACAAAACTAAATGATGATCAAGTAGAATTCACAAACCAAAAAGTGTATTTGTGAGTGCATTCATGGATATTATGGATAGATATAGAATTCATAGTGTGAAATTTGATGTGATTTTGATAAAAGATGACCTTGATGAGATGAATGGAACATAGTTGTAAATAAGGGTGTACAGGGAAACTATGTTTTGAACTGGATTAGAGATAAACAAGAAAGGTTACCACTCAAGGCATTGCACTTCAGACCAATAAAGCAGTGTTAATACATAACCAACGATAGTTAGTTATACCAAAAGATCATGAGGGAAATATGGATGAAAGATGCTCATAATCCTAATGTTGACATGACAAAGGGATTGAGATGTAACTTGTACATGGGAAGAAGGATCTCCAAAGGTGGTGTTCCTTAAGTCTATGCCCAACTCTGGGAAAGGGAAAGAACAATAGAAGAAAGTTGATCAATGTGGGAAGCTTTTAGAAAATGTTGATAAAATGAAGGCTAATCAATGTGAGAAACCTTCCAGATGCCATAATAACAGAGTAGCCATCCTTCAAGGGTATGGTCTACTTTATACATAATATGGATGGCAAGAATAATATGATAGCCATCCTTCAAGGGATCGGTCTATTTCTTTTGATTTTTGCTTTGATTTTGATTTGTATGCTTTTTTTTTTTTTGCATGAACAACTTGTCCTTCGAGGGATCAGTCTATTTTTGATAACTTTGATTTTCCTTTTGCATACATGAATTTGAGCTTCACATGGGGGAGAGCTGGGAATAGCTAAGTAAACCACTTAGAGGGGATAAGGAATGTACAAGAGACACCCTGGACCCTTTGCATGGCTGCAATAGGAGAATGAGAAGGTGATGGATGTAATGGTTATGGGGTCACATCAAAGTAGTGAAGGTGGACCACATAATTCAGATCATTACAATGAAAATGAAAGGGGCTAAGGATGGAGGAATGATCTAAGGATATAACTAAGTGCTCATTGGTAGATATGCTAACAATAGACTGGTCACAAGTGCAATGCATTAAGAGGTTACGTCTCTGGTTTACCACCAAGAGAGGGAAGATAATGTTTACAATAAGATGAGATGATAGACAAGTAGGAAATAAAACTATGTCCTGAAGGAAACAAACATATGACCACAATGGTGGATTTAGATGAAAATAAATGATGCCCCAAGAGAGACATAAACATAGAAGGACAATCATGGCCTCAAAGGAGGACTTGATGAAATAAATGGTGTCCCAAAAGAGACACAAATATAGCCACAATGGTGGACTTGATGAAATAGATGGTGCCCCAAAAGAGACACAAATATGGCCAATGGTGGACTTTGAGAAAAAAGGTCCCTCAATGGAGAGACAAACATGGCCTCAAAAGAGGACTTTGAAAAAAAAGATGATGCCCCAAAAGAGGCATAAATATGGCCACAATGGTGGACTTAAAATGAGTGAGGATTTGGGTAGAAATAGTTTAGATTGGATGAATGTGAAGGAGGTAGACAAAACAATGTCAAAGAGTGAAGTCCCTAGTAACAAGGGAGTTGTACGGATGAGATGCTCAAGGGTGAGGGAAGGTTGTTCCCCAATAAGTTAAATGTGAAGGAGTTAAAGGATTTGAAAGAGTTTAGATGAGATTGTTTTAGATTTGGATGGGATAAACGATTGGAGACCAGTGTGTGTTTAAGTAAGATAAGCGGTATTGATGAACAATGGAGGACCTTCCTTAGGAGGAATGTCATGTGTAGGAGGGATGTTAAGGGATGATGTGGATGAAGGAATCATGGGAGACCCGATGAAGATGGGATATGAATTGGATTCAATGTAGATGGAGAAGGAACTTTCCCCGAATGAGGAAATCATCTTTCTCAATAAGATTGTGGATGATTGTCCTGAAATGCCTTACAATGTTCGATGTCATGGCCTGGGGTATGATGATAAGTGCAACTGCAATTAGGATTGAACCATGATGGCTTGGGACCATAGGGATTAAAGGCTTTAATGGGAGGAAGTGTGATGGTAGATATTCAAGTTAAATGTCGAAGGATATCTACGTAAGACCCCATTGAAGTGTCATGGGGAAGGTAACTCTTGTGGGTTTTGATAGGATATCTCAGCTTGGAGTTAGGAGAAAAAGTGGATGTAGATAGATGGGTGAATTTCATGTTTTGGAGGACAAATCAAATTTTTGGATTTATTGTTTGAAGGATTGTTTGATGTGGATTGATTATTGCAAGATGTCATAGATGGAGAGACTGATCCTAAAATAGATGTTGTGGCATTGGATTGTTGAGAAGAGGGAAAACCTTTGAATGTTTTCGAGGATGTGCAGGGACTATCGGGATGTTTTCCCGAGCCTTAGACTTCAACCGAGAAGATTTACCTCTAGCAGGATGATAATAATTTCAACCGGAGGATCTGATAGTGGTGGTGTGGTTATTAATGGAGAAAATGTCCTAAAACAAGACGAGGATGTTAATGGAGAGATAGGTGTTTGTATGATGCGATTAATGATATCTATGTGAGATGTGGATTGTTTTGGTTTTGGCATGGAAAGAGTTGATTTTGTAGAGGGAGAAGGTAAACCATCTTTATTTGATTTAGGTGGATGTGTTGGTTTAGTAGATGATTCAAAGGGTATCTTTGATAGGTTACAGATCGAGAGGATTTGGTTGGTGTGATAGAAAATTAGGTAAAGAGTATTGGGGTAAGATTTGGTGATGTGGCCATGGGTGAAGATATAGGTAAAGATGTCAAGGTAGGGATAGGTGGATTTGTTGGTATGATAGATATAGGGGTAGTTGGGATAGATAGGGATGTAGGCATATTTGGGATATTTGGAGATGTGGGTGATGTGATAACCGATGGAGTAGACATTATGGGTAATGCAACAAATGCAGAGCATTTTTGGTGTAGAAGTAGATGGGACTCGGTTGTTTTCATAAATGTTTCGAGGGGTAAGAATGATATGTTTGCTAATGGGGTTGATGTCAAAGGTGGGGTTGTAAGGGCATGTAGTAGAACTGAGTTTAGTTGGGATGGTTGTGAGTAATGTAGGTGTAGTAATAGGTGTGTTTGATGAAGATGTGGGTGAAGGAATAGGTGTGAGAGATGTAGGGATATGTGTGGATATGAGTGGGGCTGAAATAAGTGCTAAGGATGAATCTAATGTGGTAGATTGGGTGTGTTTGAAGTGGTGGAAGTGGATGGTATAGTTCAAATTTGATGTGGATGTGATAAGGATAGGAGAAGGTGTAGGTTCAAGACAAGTAGTAAAAGTTGATGTAGGTGTGACAAGTTCAATAAGGGATGGGAATAATGTCCACTGTGGGAACATGTGGAGTTGGTGATAAGATAAGATCTTGATGACTAATGTCAATCATATAAGCATTTGATAGTTGAGATGTAAAGGGGGTGGCTTGATTTTTTGGTGGTTGATTAGTTTGCATTTCATAGTGGAGCTATCGATTTGGATATCCCCTTGATTTATGAGTTGTTGGACATGATCTTTGAAGGAACGACATTTCTCAATGTCGTGACCTTTGACTCGATGATATTTACAATAGTGGGCTTCGTGATACCAAATAGGCTTGGCTTGTGAGTTGTCCATGGGTCGTATGGGAGGAAGTTGGATGGAGTTTATGGTCATCAATTTATCAAATATAGAACTATATGATTCTCCCAAGGGAGTGTAGTTGGCTGTTGATTGAGGGGATCATTGTTGAGACCATGTGTTTGATGTAGATGGGGATGAGGGTTTAATGACCACAGTGTTGGCCGCACCCTTAAACTTGTCATTATGTGTGAATGGTTTAGTAGATTCAACTTTAGGTTTGGCGATCTGAGTTTGAGATGACCCTTGCTCAATGGCATGGGTTTGAGTTTATGAGCCATTGTGAAAGCTTCATCAAAGGTTTAGAATGATTGGATCTACAAAGTAGATGATATATGTTTTACACATGAATGTGAGAATAATTCAATGAGTTTGGTTTGTGGGAGAGTGAAGGATAGTTGGTTTATAACACCATGCCATCATGTGACGAAGTCGATGGGCTCGTCTTCAAACTGTCAAATGGTATATAGATCAAGTGATAGTGGTTTTGCGTGTGATATTGATAGAAAAGTGTTCTAAGAACAACTGTGCAAGTTGAGTGAAAGAGAATATGGAATGTCGTGGGATACTATTGTATACCAATCCAACCCGAGACTAGACAAAGACATGGGGAAAGTGAAGAAGTAGATCATGATCATGTGCAATAAGACAACATGCATGTTTAAATGCGAGGAGATGTTGTTGGGGATCTTCCTTGTTGTTGAACTTAGTAAATGTGGGAAGTTTCCAATGAGGAGGGTAGGGTTTGATTGGAACCGATGGATGAATCGGTTCATTATAGATTTGTTCATAGGATAAGGTGTTCTTGGGTGCTACGGTAAGGGTTTCTAAACTAGCTAACCGATTCATTAAGGTGTGAATTGGATCACTCGAGGTGTTGTAAGGTTGAGATTGGATTGGTTGTGTGGTTTGAAAAGTAGTTTGATAAGGTGAATGATGTGTTTGGGGTGTGTGGGTAGTTTGGGGAATCATCTGATAAGGTGGTTGATAAGTTTGTGGATAGGATGTTTGTGGAATGGTTTGATAAGACAATTGATTAATTTGTGGATATGTAGGTGTTTGGGGAGCTGTTGGTAAGGACTAACATGTGTCATGGGTTGGGATTGTTGCATAGGATGACTTTGAACAATAGGGACATGATGTGTTTGTTGAAGTAGGGTAGGTTGTTGTGGTAAATGATAAATGGGGATATGTGTGTTAAGATTTTGAGACAAGGTTGGAGCATATGATGGGTAAGAATGTAAGTGTGAAGAGGTTGAGATGGCTGGACATGCCTATTAATAGTGGATGAAATAGAATTGTCAAAATGGGATGTGGGTGGAATGTGATCCACCAATTTAGGAGATTGGGAGGATTGAGAGATTATAGGAGATTTTTGGAGTAAGAAGTCATATATGGGGTTAGGAGGAGGCCCAAGTGTCTCTGAGAGGAGTGGGAGATGGTGGTGCGATTAGTTTAGGAAGACTAGCTTGACGAGGGATATGAGGGTTGGTGTCAAGGTGGGGACAATTTTGGATGACATGGTTCTCATGAGGTGAGACCATGGAGACTGGAGGTTGGAGTAACCGAAGGCGTGGTTTTGAGTTTAGAATCTTGTTGGGAGAGATCGTTAGAGAAGTAACTTTATTGGATGGAGTAGATTGTTGTTTTGTCTCGATTTGAGAGAGAGTGACAATAGGTGTGAAATAGAGAAACATTTGTTTATGTATTTTGTTGACAAACAAATCAAGCAACATATTTTTTATCATCATGATTAATTTGAGATGTGAAAAAAAAGTAAAATGGATAATGAAGGTGCCTAAAGAAGTCTAAGGCTGGTTTTAGATAGTTTTGGATTGGGAGATGTCTGAGATGGTTTCTGTTGGGTGTTTAAGTCCCAATCAATTAACTAGGTGAGAGGAATGTTTTGATGTGTTAATTATGTTTGTGTAGTCTCAGGAAGTGTGTGATAAGTGAAATGTAGAGAGTTAAACCCCTTACTTAGGCTATGTGAAGCAAAGAAGAAGGAAAGAAAGGTTCATTTTAGACCAAAATGAAATGTGACATTTGATGTAGACAGTCACTTAAAAGGGAAAGTTCAATGCAAAAAGAGAAAATAGAGAAAAATGAGGAAAAACCATTGGAGAATCACTTTTCCTTGTTATTTGATTGCACGTGTGATGAGTATTAATTAATCACCAATGGTAGTGGTCCAAAATCCGAGTACCTTAAAAGTGCACCATTCATGACTGGAAGAGGGATATGGAGAAATAACTTTTAGGCGTGTTTGTTGTTGTTTTTTTTTTGTTTTAATAATTGTCTTTGACAACGTAATGTTGGTGATCACAATGTTGTGGAGTTTGTAGATTTCACCTACAAGAGAGAATAGATGTAATTAGCTGATATAATTAAGAAAATAGGCATAAATGTCATAAGTATTTTGTTTACAACAAGCGTCATCTAATAAAGTAAAATGATTCTAATAAAATCATAATTTAACTCTCCTTTTTTATTAGAGTAACTAAGATATGAAAATAAATTGATAAACTGTTATCTAGGGAATAAACTAAAAAGTGACAAATGACAAAATGAATGATAAAAGAGATTATGACTTATGGAACATATTACGAATCATATAAAGACGTTGAACTAGGAAAAATTAAAGAGAAAATAATAATAAAAGTTATCTAAATAATGAAGCAAAGCATCATGCTCTAAACAACAATAGTACCGATTGGTGAGATAAATGATCAGTAAGATACCAAGAAGCAAAAAAATGTTTTGATGAGGGATATATTTTAATTGAATCGATTAAAAATGGATATACGTATTTATACGTAGGTAGATAATGTCAAACCATTTTATTTAATGTGGTTTATCCAATATGTATTTATATATCAAGTCTATAATAATTATTCATTACAATTATCTAACACGTAAATATACAATTTGATATACATTTAAATACAATTAGATATACATATTAGATAATTACGTATTAGATAATTATATACATATACAATTAGATATATGTAAAAATAAACAATTAGATATATAGATAAGTGTATTTTAAACGATGGGCTTTGTAATTAGATATCAGCTGCCTGGAACTTACAACCACCTGAAAAGAGCTAAGCCTGTCGGAAAATTTTGATTTGACATGCAACTATAATTTGACAGTCTTGGTTGGAAAGCACAAAGAAAACAGATCAAATCTTTCTTTTAGGAAAAGCAACAAACATTGAACTGTTGTTGGAATGAATTTCTGCACATGGACGTGGCTTTTCACCTGTTGGATGACATAAGGAGAAATCAGAAAATCTAAATGAGTAATATATAATTGGCTATGGTTATGCTGCCACAAGTGTTGTTTATAAATGTTTCCAGAAGAGTTGGAAGCCATTCGAATTATAAGGAGACTGCATCATTAGCAAACCCACATCTCTTGCATGTGAGTTGAAACAAAGTTGGAAAGAGTTGTTAGAAATCAAGTTTATTGTTGTTTAAAGAATGATATAAGCCACATGCTACAAGGAGACTGTACATTCACTGCCCACAACGTTTTCATGAATTTGAAACTGATCTAGAAACAGTTGAATGCATCAAGCATTGGAATCATGTGATCCTATATTAAATAGTTGATTAAATTCAATTACCGTCTGAGGAGACAACTTGAGAGGCATCTTGGGAGTCAGATAGGAAGGTGGAATTACTCAGCGAGGAGAATCGAGTAAGTTGATCTGTGTGGAGTTGGGAGGAGGGGCATGGATGAATTGTCTGTGTAAGGATGGGATGTTATGGATAGAGGATGGGAGATCAATCACAGGGGATTGAGAATGGATAGGGAGAGATATGGTGGGTGGGTAGGTTGAGATGGTGACCGGGATGTAGAGAGCTTAGGTGAAGGGAAGGGAGCTTGATTGAGTGGTTAGGAAGAGTGTGTAGAATGGGGAAGAGGAGTTGGTTAAAAGGAAGGGAGTTGGGTGGGATTGTGGGTCAATCCGGTGGGAGACTAGGTGTTAGAGTTCATGTGGAGTGGTGGAGATGTGAAGGTAGAGGAAGATGGGAGAAATGGTGTGGAGCTGGTGGGTGGAGCTTGATCGGGCTGTGGAGAGTGGGGAGAATGGTGTTGAGTGGAGAGTGGGAGAGAACTGAAGAGAGGGAAGGGGATGGTAGATGGAGGAGTGATTGAGGAGAGGGGAGAAGGCAGAGTGATGGTGGGAAGTGTGAAAAGTCAAGTTGTGTGGAGTTGAAGTGGGAGGTGAGTCAGGGTGTGAGTAAGGAAACAATGGGAAGTGGAGAGAAGGGAGGTAGGTTCGAGAGGAGGAAAGGGAGTTGAGTGGTGGGAAGGTGGTGGGAAGTTGATGAGGAGGAGAGGAGTGAGAGTGGAGAGGGAGAGTCGAGGGAGGTGTGTAGAGGGGACATGAGGATAGAGTGAGGGACCGGATGTGAGGTGAGTGGAATATATTCAGGAGGAAGGGATATGTGAGGTGAATGGGTGTGAGGAATTGGCTCGGTGTGGGAGTGGATGGATGAGCGAGTGAGTGGGTAGTGGGAGTTGGTGTAGGGTATGAGCTCGTGGGTGGTTGGGAGAAGGAAGGAGTATGGGGGATAATAATAATATTATTATATTATCTTTTTTTTTTTTTTTTTATTTTTTTTTTAATTTTTTCTTATAACGAAGGTTATATTATTATATAAAATAAAAAAAAAAAGATTATTATTAATGATTATCCAAAAAAAACCAAACAATAATATCATATTTTATGATAGATGGAATGAATTGTAAAATTAATCAATATTAAACTAATATAAATTTTTATCCTCCAAATATAATCTTTAAATGATGATTAATTGTGATATTTATGATATTTAAAAAAAATAAATAAAAGTAATAACAACAAGATATATATTTATTGCAAAACCAAGTTCAAAAACAAACGTCAAAGTCATAAGGTCAATTTCGGATTCATTTCCCATGGGTAGATTTAAATAAAAAAAAGAGCACGTACCTCTGAGAGAAAAAATGATGGATGCTACACTGAGATCAATGAATATTAAGACCATGCAAACAAGCAAGTTAGAAAAGATGAGTAAAATAACAAACAAAAAAATGACCAGATCTAGGATCCGGTCCCACCAAGCGTGCCAAATGTGTATAGAAACTTCATTCTCGAGCGGGTGAAAGTCGATACTGGAAGCCACCAACAACTTTGAATGATGGAGGGCTTAGGACCTCAGATGCAGATGTGGATCTACAAGTGCAAAGAAGATAGATGCATGATATAAAGAAGCTAGATCTGCAAAACTGAAACAGATAAGATTAGATAACAATATGCGGGGGTTTTAGATAAAGTGCCGGTTCCAAGAGGATATTAACTCCCTTGGAGGATGTCAACCCCCGTGTTAGACAAGATAATAATAGATCATGAACAATAGTTATCATGCAGAAATAATGGAATATAAAATGACAAGTAACTAAAATGATGAGGGACTTAGCTTGTGCTTTGCTATGGAGATGAACTGGGCATCAAGATGGTAAGATAATGAACCATGGAAAATATTTCTCCCTCAAACTTGTAGAACTTAATTAAGCTCTTTCTTCTCCTCTCTGGGCCTAGGTCTCTCCTTCTTCGTGGTTTTAGGTTTCTAGTTGCCTCTAGGTTTTTTCGAGTCTAGGTCCTTTGAAATATGGGGAAAACCCATATTTATAGCTTGGAGGTGAGGTTAGATTGGGGTTAACAAGTAACTGGGGTTGGGTAGAGTAACCCGAGTTAAGAGGTATGATGTGATCACGTGGGGCCCATGGTTTGAATTATTAGATGGAGTGGGGAGCATGATTGACATGGTAGGTGAGATGATAGATTCCATTTGAATTTAAAAAGGGGTGTCGGATGGGTATATTAATACCCATGGATTGAATAATTTGTGAGAGATGGGGATAATGCAAAATCCTAATTATCAAATGGGTCCACATGGAGCCCATTTGATAATTAATTAAATAAGATTTCATTTAATTTAAGAAAAAGAAAAGTGAGAATGGAAATTGCATGAATATGAGATGACGAGGGGGCGCTATACCAAAAATTGGTGTCTATAATTACTTTAAACATGTAATGATTGACAATGGGAAAGTTATTAATATTGTCCCCTTTTCATTTCTCCAAAATTTAGGCTACAAGGAAATCAACTGTTCCTCAACTAGAAATATGTTGAGAGGCTACGACAGTCTCAAAGCAATGTCCATAGGGACCATAGTACTCCCAGTTACTCTTAGGCCCAAGACGATTCTAATCGATTTTTATATTATAGATAGGAAAACAAATATAATATGATTCTTGGATGTGACCTTGGATCCATCGGATGAAGGCAATCCCTTCCACACTATTCCAAGAAGTCAAATTCTTGCATTTGGGGAAAGTCTTTGTCGCTCAAGGTGACCCAAAGCCTTTTGATATTCACCTAGCCAACTTAAAGAAGAAACCGGGGTCCATACCGAGTTCGAACTCCCCACCAATCAAGTGAACAAACCTAAAGATACAATGCCATAGTCTAAACTGATTCCCACGATAGAACTGGAAACCTCCATTTTAATTGAGGGGGTTGTTGTAACTAAAGATGAAACTGTTGTTGTTGAGACAGTATCAATGGAAACCACAGCTAAGATTGTTGAGTTGTTGGAGAACGACTTTCCTATTCTCCTCCCTTTTAACTCCTTGGTCATAAGACACGTTCTAGGTTTCAGATCTCTTCATGCTAAAGAGATTTGTGTGATTGAGGTCTCAAAAGTGGAGGAAGAAGATAATAGAAATGATCAAACATCAATATTTAGTAGTAAATTTTGGATGCTCAACTATGATGGGGCAAAGTGTTTTTGGTGGTGGAGTAGGTGTGATCCTCACTTACCCGGAAGGGAAGGTTATTCCTTTTGCCTTTAAGCTCAATTTTAAATGCATAAACAATGGTTCCAAGTATGAGGCTCTTCTTCTTGGTCTCATTAGTAGCCAAGATAATGGGTGCTTACAATATTAGAGTTTTGGGTGATTCCCAACTAGTCGCCAACCAAGTTTCAGAAGTTTACGAGACTAGAGCAAAGCACCTGCAACTCTAGAAGATCTGCTGTACTTAACCTAAGTAAAGGGAATTTTACTTCATATCCATTGAAGCTATCCCACGTGAACAAAAACTTTTAGCTGATTCCATGGCTACTTCCACTTCTCACTTTTGTCCAAGCGAAGATTTGGAAGATACCGAATTCACTGTTTCAATATGAGCCAAACCCTAGTTTGAAAAATGCCTACCAATCCAATTCTAGCATACATTAAAACTAAGAATGAGCCTACCACTTTAGATTATGTGGAGAATGATGAAGCTATACTAGGTTACCTTAATGTGCACACTGACCTTCATCCCACACATCACAAGAGGGGCTTCGCTCTCATACCTCACTCTTCCTCCTATTTTGGAGATCATACGATGGGTCCTTCCTCATCGAAGGCCTTGATATCTATGAAGTAGAGGAGGAAGGAGAACTAGAAATACCTCTAACCCCACCGAGTTTGAAGAAGGAAATGCCTCTTTAATCAAAGGGACCATCAATATAAATATCGGGATGGAGGAAGACCCTAAGATATTGAAACTTGGTTCTTCTTTAACTTCGAAAGAAGTGGAAATTCATACAAAGGTTCTCAAGGAGCATTCAAAATCCTTCATATTCAACTACAAAGAGATGATAGGAATTACTCCTAAAGTTGCAGTCACAATCTCGTAACCAAACTTGACGCCAAGCCCATCAAACAAAAGTCAAGACCTATGAAGCCAAAAGTGGCTTTGATGGTCAAAGAAGAGGTTATGAAACTCCTACAGGTGGGATTCATCAAACCTGTAGATTATTCAATGTGGGTATCAAACATAGTCCCTGTTCTCAAGAAGAATGGGAAAATTCGAATATGCATTGATTTTTGGGACATAAACAAGGCATGTCCCAAGGATGATTTCTCATTACCTTCCATCGATGTTATCATGGACACAACAACTAGATATGAGCTATTATCACTCATGGATTGTTTCTTAGGTTACAATCAGATTAGGATCTCTGAGGAGGATCAGAAAAAGACCACTTTCACTACTCCTTAGGGTACTTATTGCTACACGGTCATGTCATTCAGTCTTAAGAACGTTGGTGCTACCTATCAATGGGCAATGACCTATATATTCCATGATCTTATTCACAAGATTATGGAATCATACGTTGACGATCTTCTAGCTAAGGCCAAGAAGTGTTGTGATCACCTTGAGGTGCTTCACATCATCCTCTCTCATCTCATTGAATATGGTGTCACATTAAATCCAGAGAAGTGTGTATTTGGAGTGATGGGAGGGAAGTTGTTGGGTTACATCATCTCTTCACGAGGGATTGATGTAGATCAGAAAAAATTCAGGCAATCTTAGAGATGACTCTGCCCACAAATGAGTCAGGCATCAGGTCCTTTCTTGGAAAGCTCAGAGCAATCCGTAGGTTCATACCTGATTTAACCTACATTATTCATCCGATCAACAATTTGTTAAAGAAGGATTGTTGTAATGTATGGATGACCGAGCTCCACAAGGTATTTGAATCAATTAAACGTTTCTTATTATCTCTTCCCACACTCATGCCACCTAAGGCAAATCGTCCTCTCATCTTGTATTCTCAAGCTACAAACGTCTCTCTAGCTTACATGTTAGCACAAGAAGATGATGATAAACATGAATGAATAGTTTAATTCATTAGTCACACCTTGCTAGACTATGAGATGTGCTATATGTAGGTAGAAAAGGAATGCCTTGCTATAGTGTTTGCAAAAAAAAATGTTAAGGCATTATATGCTTAACCAAGAAATATGGGTGATTGTCAAAACATACCATCTTGAATGTTTCTAACATAGGGTTCCTTGTCCAAGAAAGCTAGACACTTCATGACCCTAATGGGTGAATTTGAGTTAACCTTTATTAATCAAAAGTCCGTCAAAGGACAAATCATTGCAAATTAGTTAGAAGACAACCCATTATATGGTGGAGATCTAGTAGACTTGGATTTCCCCAATGAGTGTGTATACTACATTGAAAGCATGCCTCCCATTGTTGCGTGTCCATGGTATTTAGACATTGTCAATTTCATTATGGACCACACATACCCTGAGGGGGAAACCTCATAACAAAGAATATGGATACATGTCATAGCCACCAAATATGTGATTATAGAACAAGTTATTTATCGCAGAGCCTTTGATGGAATGTTGTTAAGGTGTGTCGATGAAGAAGAGTCGAAAATATTCTCTTTAGAGCCCATAGTGGAGTCTGTGGGGGTCACTTTGGAGGGCATGTTAATACTTGCAAGATAAACCAAATGCTTTATTTTGGCCCACCTTAGAGCACAACATTGTGGAGTATGTGCATAGGTGCCACAAATGTCAGGAATTCTCTCATGAGATTCATATACCTTCCTAGGCTCTACAACCTATTGCAACACCTTGGCCCTTTTCCACATGGGGTTTAGATTTGATAGGGAAGTTTTCTCCCTCATCAACAGATGGCCACAATTTCATAATTATGGCCACATAATATTTCACAAAGTGGGTTGAGGCCATGCCTCTTACCACCGTTCCTGGGTCTATGATCACAAAGTTCATCTTCAATCAGATCATTTGTAGGTATGGGGTCCCATAGGTCATTATCTCAGATAATGGCACATATTTTAAGAATGAAGAGGTGCGTGAGTTATGCACAAATTTCAAGATAAACCACCACACAACCTCTTTATACTATCCTCAAGCCAATGGATAGGATGAGGCTATGAACAAGATGTTAAAATCCATTCTCCTAAAAATGGTCAAGGAGAATAAACGCGATTGGCATTTGAAGTTATTTCTTTCGGCCTTGTGGGCCTACAAAACTTCGGTAAGAATGCCTACGTGGGCAACCCCATATTCCTTAGTGTTTGGATCTGAAGCGGTTTACTTGCTTGAAGTTGAGATACCTAGTCTTTGAATATCATTACAAGGCATTTTAGGTGAAGAAGGATATCACAAGGCATGACTCGTTGAGCTAGAAACCCTCGATGAATCTCAACTCAAAGTTGAGCATGACATAATGTCTACATTGACTGGATGAACCGATAGTACAAAAAAAGGTATACAAATGTGACATACTAGTAGGAGATTTGGTGTTAAGACTTGACAACCGGATCGATAAGAAAACCAAGGAAGGAAATTTAGGCCCAAGTGGTTGGGCCCATATCGAGTCATGGAGGACTACAAGAATGGGGCATATCCCTGTGTACATTAGAGGGTGAAGAATTTGGTGAATCCATCAACTCACTTCACTTGAAATGTTACTATGCATGATCCATCTGCATTTCCACATGTACATTATTGCATCTCGCATTGCATTTTCATCTGCCAGATCATTTTGTGAATTTGTAATCAAGGAACTTATCTTTCAAGCAACTTTCAAAAACTTCTAAAAATATTGGAAAAACATTCAATCACATTTCTTCAAATATCCGTAATATTATCATCAACATTTCTAATCATTTCATCAATTCAACAAGTTAAGACATAATTTTGAAATTGATCCTACCAAGGCCTACATACTTGGTTCTACTTGTATTTTTCTTCCAGCTTAGGTGTCTTTTCCCATAGTTTTTCTAGAAGCTTCTTAGTGTCACATCTCTCTCAGAAAAACCTCTTTGGTAGCAAAATCATTCTAAACATTTTTACCGGATCACTTGTTCTCTCTGTCTTCTCAAGCCTTGGTGTTGAGCCCTCACATCTTACTAGTTGCATGGGGTTGAGGCTAGGGGAAAGTTCTCCCTCCCAAAAGCACAACTCAAAGTTAAAAAATGATATAAGTTAATCAATAAATGCAAAAATCTTTCATTTACAAATAAAACTACACTTTCTTGCCCCACCAATCTTTGGTGATGAGCCCACGTTTCTTACTGGTGATGTGAGATTGGGAAAGGAGGGAAGTGCCCTTACTCGCTTATGCCTTTTCCTCGGTGATGATATCATGCTTCTTACTAGTAGCATGGGACAAGGTGTAGGGGGTCTCTTTGAATTAACTAGTAATCTATAAGCAATCTAGCAAATAAAAAGTTCTTTGAAACTTCAAAATTCCAAGAAAGTGAATTAGATTTCTATGTTCCAAAAGAGTTAAAACATAAAAATCAGATTTTGTCAATAAAGAGGCCATATACGGGTCTAAGTCTAGATAAAATTACAAGCAAATCACATTCTAGACTGTGTAGTAAACTGTGTGTAGAGTTAGGTTGTAGGTTTCTAATTGGATTTCTGTCAAAAAATTGTCTTTCTCTCATCGCTTCCATATCAAAATTATCGTCACTTACGGATCTTGGTGTTAAGCCCTCACATCTTACTAGTTACATGGAGTGGGCTGATTTTCTTATCATGTCACATTCATCATAATTTACCAACTAAATTAGAGGTACCAAATATTGTTTGAAAAACTAAAGTTTAGACATTACCTTGTGTTTTCATAAACATCATATGAAACAAAATAAAAAAATCATTCTGTTAGCATATCATTGTCATAACATGCATCCAAAAAGCATATAAAACATTGGGAATTATGAGCATCTAAGGGTACACAAGCAAAATAAACCATCAATGAGCTAACTCTTATGCAAGAATGAATGAAATAAAAAGAAGTATATGTATATATATCAATAATAAGTCAAGTTTGTATAAATGCCATCACATGTGCAGTGTGGTCAAAACGATCACAAAGAGCACAAAATTTCAATTAAAAATCACACACACACACACACATATATATATATATATATATATATATATCTCACAAAATGACATCAAAGTAATAAATGCATATGGCCTATCCCTCCCTACGGGATCCTTGAGAAGGTGGGCGGCTAGGGATCATGTTGTCAGGCTCTATGGCATGAATGTGAGCCGCCATACATTGAATGATGAGAATGACTATGAGATGGGGCGGGGATCTACCAATAGTCACAACCTTGCTGTGGGAGTGGCTTCGCCTCTCCATCCTCTAAAGCTAGCTAGAAAGCGGTGATCTTAGTCCTTGTCTTAGAAAGAATATCTACGGCTTGCGAGAATGGTACAAAAATCGGTGTTTGTAAGCGAGATCCTCTCGGGTCTTCCTCGTAGGGCTAAGCAATGTATCAACCAAGATCTTGAAAATAAAATATTTCCATCCATCAGCAGTGGCTATAAAACACAAGTTAAAACAACAATGAGTTAGAAAACTATTAGAAAACATTCAAAAATACCAAAGAAACACAATGTGTATCTTACTAACAATTATAACTAATAGGATCAAGAGAAGAGTATCTACATACTCGGATCTCCTAGCACTTAGGAAGGGTTAGCTGGTGGTGGTGGAGCCATTGTAGGCACCTATTGAACCTCACCCTCTCCTGAGGCTATGTGTTATCCCATCATGGAAATCTCAACACCACCTCCCTCATGAGAAAGTGGCTCCTAAGAAACAAGAGTCACCTCCTCTACCTCCACCTCTACTCTTGTAGAGTCAGAGAAATCACATGTAACCTCTTCACTCGAATCACTGTCCTCCTCCCCTCGACCTCCTCACCGGCCTTGCCCTCGGTCCCTAGTCTCTATAGCTATGTGGGCCTCCTCATCCTCTTCACCGCTATGAGGGGGTGCAACCTAAATCGGAGGAAGAAGACTACTGGTGCTCTGGGAATTGGGATAACCTTCGCACTGACCGATAGGTACCTGTGTGTAATAGTTATCGAACCATGCGGGCCCTTAGGACCTCGGCGAGCCTCTCTCGATGCCACGATAAATAATGGGAATGACATAAAGTGCATCGTCATATATAGAATCCCCAAATGCTAAGAGACCATATCAATAGGATGGATCTCCACCCTAGCTGTCCTATCTACTAACTACATCACACTACCACAAACAATCAAGTATAGTCCTGTCATCACCCCATAACCCAATCATATCTTGGTATGGCCTCACAATGAAGTCATTTGTGGTCAATGTAGCAACATGATGATACACCCCCTTGAGAGGGGCCATAACTATCCACCTCACGAATTTGATAGACCCTAGATCTGATATGCCAACTCCCCTCTAGTAGGGGATGATCCTCTCGTAGACCCAACTCATAACCAATGTAGGGTGGCTCAGGGACTTCCCTTGTAGCTTAACAACGTGGTATAAGTCATGATATGTGGCTCCAAGAATGTCCACACCCCAAGCATAGATCCTCCCATACTGCTCAATAGCTTGAATAATGGGAGCCCAATAGTACAAGAGCTTGTCCCCGCCCTTGTCTCCCACCAAACGTGAAGCCAAAATACCAATGATGGCCTTACAAAGGGTAGGGATAGGTGCGAAGGCAACAAAAAGTAACCGCACGCCCTTCTTGGTGCCCATATTGGGTGCCCCATCATCTCCCATGTATGTTGCCCAACTCCTAGATAAAGTAGTCGATCCCACACTATCTAATGTCAATTGTCTTCCCGTCATGAACACCTAAAATCTTGTGTGAACAACGCCAAGAGTGATGATCCACTCTCCTGTAATACCAGGAAATCAGAAAGTGTTCCGGACGGCATCCTAGTAGCTCAGTAAGTCACATAATAAGTGTGTGGCTGACGCTATTAATGTTATATGTGAAATCCTTTATATGCCAACTCTATGTAACAAGTCCCTCTCTACTTAGGACAACCGATCAATAATCCCTAGAAGCCACTCGTACTCTCTATCCTGGCTCCACCAAATGTAGGAATCCTTTTGTGTTCAACAAAACAAGCAAAAGAGTAAGTTAACAACATGATTTAACACAAGCTCGTAAAAAACAATATAAAACAACTTAAAATACAAAAAAATTAGCGTAAGTTAGTTAAACTAGCCTCTACCTCGATAATTACGCAATCGCTACCCTGTGTAGAGCGGAATTTGCATAATTTTCGTGGCGGTCACATCTAGAATGGATGACCCATCCTCATGACCTTCAAAATTAAAAAAAAAGACAAAAATGGACCATTTTGGATGAAATAAAAGCTAAACCCACCTAGATGACCCCCTAGGGAACATTTTAACCAAAACATTTGTGAAAATTACCCCCCTAGGTGTAGATTTTTCAATTTTTCACATTTTAGGTTTAAAATGAATAAATTCTAAAATACTAACCTTTTCTTAGTTGTTGCTCCTCTCGCTCATGGGGCCATGATCATGTTGTCGCACTCTTCGATTTGTTGTACTCTCACTCAAAATGGTCACAGGTAATCTAGAGCTCCAAATTCTCTACGAGGGTGAGTGCAAATGATTTTGAAAATAATGGTTTTAGATATATATATCTTGTTTTAATCTCTATTTTGAGTGTATGCACTTTTGTAGGGTTGGAGCGTTGGCGTAGGTATGTTTCTATCCCACATATATGGTAAGTCCTCTTATCATTTTAGTTTTAGTATGTTTTGTCGATTTCATATCTATCTACACTTGAGTCTTGTTTACATTTTGCAGGTAGCAGGAGCTTGGATGGTGTTACTTTGGCACACGGGCATGTTAGGTATAACTTCTAACTCCCCATTTTGGGAATGCCATACTCGGACTCTACGTTTTATGCCTCTTCATGGCTAAAACGCTTCTCCGAAGGGTGATACATATGCACCCAAATTTTCACATGCTACATTGTTGGAAATGGTTCAAAATTCCCTAATGATGATTCATATATTTTCCAAAGGTGTTTGAGCCCCTTTATCTCTTTACAATTTATATTTGTAGCCTAGAAAACCTTACTTATCCATTTCTTGTTTTCCTTTAGCTTTCTGCATTATTTTTCCTTAGTTTTTGGCCTAAAGTTACGCAACTACCAGTCAGGTTGGGTGGTGGTGACACAACCACCGGTCTACCTGGGAAATGGTTGCACAAGCGCCGGTCTGTCCTAGGTGATGGTCGCATAACCTCCGCTCTGTGTAGACCGGTGGGTCTTTGCGAATGACCGAGACTTCCCAGGCATGATTTAGACGTGTGTTAACCCACTTAAGTTCACATGCACATGTTCCTCATCAATTTAGATAATTTAAAGCTTGATTGATTCATATCAACCTCCTCTTCCATTTCTAATTGTTGATTGAGAGTTAAATTGCCCCTCCATGTTGTGATGTGTGTAGTCATTTTTATGCCCTTAGAACAACCATTTAATCCCTTGCGCACCAACCTATCATCCAACGGGCGTTAGGCACTCACTTGAGGCACGCGCAGCGCTGAGTCCCCTCTTTTATGTGAGTTTTGTGAGAATACATCCCCTACTAATAAAATCTTAGATGCAAGAAGGGAAAGAACCATGCATTCATTCTGAGGGTCTTAGGATGAGTTACTATATAAATGCATCTATTTAGATAACAAGGAAATATCAAATGATAACATATCTGATAATACAGAGAAAAGGCACTAGGGTTTATACCGTGAACAATGCATATATTTTAAAAGAAAGCCATATATTCATATTACTCTCAAGTAACCACATTACATTCCTTAAGGTCATTATAGACCAAATGTCTTAATACGAGATAAGACTTATACATCAAAATCCTAAACTATGCTTTCCAAATTACAAAGATGTTCATAGACCCATCCCTCTAGATAAGTCATCTCTCTTATAACCTCCCTAGAACCCATTGCTATTTCTATAGAGCTTTTCCTCTCCTCTTCTTCTTTTCTACCTCTCTTGATATCTCTCTTGACGCCCTCTTCCCAAAGATCCATCCCTTCCTTCAACCCGAGCATCTACTATATATAGCTTTTGCATCCACCGCCATGCCTTCTTGAAGTAGTAGATCGGTTGCCAAGTGTCCATGTGGTCCTTCAATGGAGCATGCTTCTTCCCATCTGAGCTCTCCACTTTCTGCAATGATGTCTTTTTAGATCCTTCCATCGCATGGAATATTCCTTCCTTGACCATCGAGTTGCCAGGTTGGCACCTTATCCACTCTGCATGCTCAGTCGGGTCACACTTTTCTCGTGTGCCTCCTAGGACACCAAATATGGCTAAGTCTTGAAACCCCTTCCTTTGCCTTGCACACATGCCTTGGGTTCTGCTAAACCCTTCTAAAACCCTTTCCTACGCGCTTCCCCCTGCATGCCCACGTGCCTTCTTGTACTTAGCCAATATTTTGAGGCCCAACAATGTGACACCCCATGACTTCTAAGTGAAGCGGACCACTACCCAACCATTCTTCTATAAAACCAACACTTCTTCTGAAGAAAATGGCCAGAGATTTTTATTGTGATTGTATTATTATGTTGCTGAAATCTTGCTAGAGACTACACAACCAAGCACTTTGTTCTCTTACATTGTTCTTCTTCTACCTGCATTGCTACCAGACCACTTGCAAGCCACCATTGCTCCAATGCCTTCTTCTTTGCTTCTTCTGCATTCCCAACTTCCTAGACTCACATGAACATTGAAGATTGGAAAAGATAACTGAGGGGACACAAGAGTAAACCACAATCTGGATTTGCCTCAACACTGCAAATTCCAGGTTGGGGTTGCAATTGGATTTCCTTATTTCTTTAATTCTTTATTTTGAATCTGTACACACATTATTTACTAGAGTAGAAAATCATTTCCATTTAAATTGTTGCAATAGATAGATCAAATACTGTAGCTTCCATTTCTTCTGAAAATATTCTTGTGATAGATAGGTGATAGAAACTATATATTTGCACAACAATAAAATTCTATATTCATTCGGGATCTATAATGTAATTATATATGAGGAGTCATTAATTACCTCCTTATAACAAATCTACTAAAGAAGAATGAGTTGTTCCAACAACTAGTAACAACTCACAAATCACTTACCCAACAAACTAACACATTTACAATATGATGAATATCAAAGTATGAGAGCACTAACTCGTATTTCCTAACATTCCCCCTTAGTGCGAACATGGGGAAAACATCAATTCAATACTGCACCTGCTTTCATGATGGTGTGATTTTCTATTGGTTGATCACAAACCAAGACAAAGATGGTTTTCTATCGATAACTAGAAACCGAGAGTTGTGTGATTTTCTATTGGATTATCACAAACCAAGACAGAGATATGGTTTTCTATCAGTTGACCAAAAATCGAGACAAAAGAGGTTTTCAAATGGTTTACCCCAAACCATATCACGATGTGCAATACTACTTTAGCTCTCATTATATTGACACCTTCAGAGATAACATAGAAAAATCATACGTATTAAATGGAAACATTGTGTCATTTCCCCCCACAATGTGAAGTTTCCATAACACATTATTCTGAAAACACCACACTGAGATAAACACACACTTACACATGTCACCATAGCAGCGGTCCTATCATGGCATGATGATGAGAGGAAACCGTATGTCCTCCATCCTCCTATGCCTCCGTCTTCTAGTGAATGATGCTACTAGCTCAACCAAATTTTATCATGAAGCTCATTAATTTATCTCGAATGTTAGATTCAACCGAAAATGTGTCCGCGAGGTAAATTTTTTATTTTATTTTTGGACTTTTGAAAATGACACTTTTTACAATGGTATTGACCGACAATACACCTTTAAAAACTACAACAAGTAAAATTTGACACTTGATACTTTATGATGAAAATGATGATTTTGATTTAGTTACTCTTTGATGCAATAATAACTAAAGACAATGCCATATACTAAAACTAGCAATCGCAAATGAGTTGCAAATTACGTCGGAGATACTAGCAATATTTAGTTTATTTGAGTTGTATTTCACGTTGATATTGCACGAATGTCTATATCTTTTTGTTGCAAAGCTCTTATTTTACTATTGTCCATATTTTTGTAAGACACAATTATGATAGTTGCCAAACTAAATCACGTTTCATCATTTGGTCAAACACTGGACATTTATCTATTAAAACTTTCGAATTTCAAAATTTTTGAATAAGATATATGACCCATATTATTTTCCAAAAAGAAAACTATAGAATTTACTTTATGAAGACTAAAATCAAAATGAAAATCGAAAACTTTTGAATCTCAAAAACTTTGAACAAGATATATGACCAATATTATTTTCCAAATAGTAAACTATAGAATTTACTTTATGAAGAATAAAATCAAAATCAAATATCTAGGATAGTAAATATCTAGGACTATAGAAAAATATCTAAAATCCAACAACCTTTAAAATATCTAAAATCTAGCAAGACAATAAATATTGGAGCCACCGGAATTTGACACTTTCCAGCAAGGGAATCTTCAAAGTAGAAATAGTAAACTATAGAATTTACTTTATGAAGTATAAAATCAAAATCAAATATCTAGGATAGTAAATATCTAGATTTGTAGAAAAATATCTAAAATCGCAACCTTTAAAATATCTAAAATCTGGGCAAGACAAGTAAATATTGGAGCCAAGGAATTTGACACTTTCCAAAGAAGGGCATCTTCAAAGTAGACACCTACCAGTGAATAATTACAAACAATATCATGAAAACATTGACAATATGAAAACGACACAAACTTAATGGAATGATGATTATAATGACAATTAATACAACACATCTAATGATAACATAAAAATATAGTTTACTATTTAATCTTATTGTTAATACATTGACTCAAATATTAACTTTAACATACCTACGACAAAACATACAAACTTATGAGCCAAAACTCAAAACTTTAGTCAAACTACTAATACCATTTTCCTTGGAGAAAGCCGCAAGCTCATTGCTGTTTTAGAAAAGGTGTATTAGTTGTTT
This sequence comes from Taxus wallichiana var. yunnanensis, assembly GCA_018340775.1. Lineage (NCBI taxonomy): Eukaryota > Viridiplantae > Streptophyta > Pinopsida > Cupressales > Taxaceae > Taxus > Taxus wallichiana. The sequence continues at coordinate 674,961,991 of CM031244.1, read as the reverse complement.
CTTCGTGAATTATTTAGAGATATATCAAATATGTAAAAAAATCCACGTCACTTAGTTGAGCGTGCACAGGAAATTGAATAGGTATGGAGCGTAAATATGATGGTCAATGAATACATTTGATAGATATATGGAGGGTCTAAACATAGATCACCAATCACATTGACACGTTGATGTCTTGGTTTCTATGCAAGGAAACTCGACACGAGTTAGCGATCAAAAAACTGGAGGATCAATGTTGACCTATCAAGATTCTCAACAACCGATGTGATGGATCTGCAAATGCCGAGAAGCTCCTAAGGATGGATTTGATGCTATGTGAGTTGAAGGGATTTGAAACGATGAGGTATACAAATGTCAAAATTCGATCCCATGCAGTGATATGATCTCGTAAATCATTCTACAATTGAACCCAAGACTATCTGCATGCAAACTCAATGTAGATATGGCGAGTTGAAGAATGGACAACTGTCTAAATTATGAGGTCAATTCACCACAATATCATGCTATGAAAAATGAATGCACCGCATCCGGATCTCGAGATGAAAAATGTTTGGATGCTTTAACAATATCCCACGAACAAGGGTGAGACTATCTATACATCCGCCCTTGCGATTCTCGGCATCCATCACTCGGTACCAAATGATAGAAACCATAAATTTGCACAACAATAAAATTCTATATTCATTCGGGATCTATAACACAATTATATAGGAGTCATTAATTACCTCCTTATAACAAATCTACTAGAGAAGTAAGAGTTGTTCCAACAACTAGTAACAACTCACAAACCACTTACCCAAAAAACTAACACATTTACAATATGATGAATATCAAAGTATGAGAGAAAAACTCGTATTTCCTAACAATAGCTTCCCTGCTATCCTTGTGGGTTTGCAAGGGAAGTGTGTTTGGAGGAAAGCTTATGTGTTAATTTAGAATCAACTACAATATCATTTCATTTGTAAAACTTCCATTAAATCCTTCTTTACTTTTGTCAGGGAAGTTGCAGGGGAAGAAAAGCTTATGAGAAGCTTTGATTTCTTCTGTGCCTCTGAGGTAGAACAAAGGATTCACATCCACAATTACATTTTGGAAAAACTTTATTTTATTAGGATAGATTAGATATATTGTTGCACAAATAAATAGTTACATCCGACTGTTTATTTGTTTAGGATCTTTTAGTTAAGTTAGAAGAAATTTCTTCATTTCTTCACTTTTCTGTTTTATTCCAGAAAGTTCAAAAATACAAAAAGATTAGTTTAAATTAGATTAGATTGTTTATATTGTTTCATTTCTTCTATATTGGAAAATACAAAAACATAGTTTAGTTTTATTTATTTAGATTAGCTTGTTTGCTTTCATAATTAATTTACACAAATGCACACATGACCATTCAAGGACCACAACAACCTAGAGAAGAAGTTTACGATCCTAGAGTCTTTCAACCAAACACAACTTATCTTGAGACTGACATTGATACGAGCCTTTAGATTATGATCTTTAGATCCTCACCACTTCCATCCGTCACCATTGCACAATTGCAAGTTCTTAACGAAGAAGCTGAAAAAGTTTACGACTTTTGGCGAAACTAGCCTAGAGTAGAACTAGTGCCCATAGCCCACTCATTTTCCTTATTCATTTGTTTTCTCTAGTATTTCCATGACCTTGTCCGAAAATTTCTATGAGGTGAATGAAGGAAAATTTCCACGCATTCCACAACCAGTTGAGAGAGTTTCACAAATGACATTGATAGACTCTTACGTGTGTGTATCATTCTTGACCGTACCATCACACCCGTTCAGGTTAGAGAGGCTTTTATTTCCCTAGACAAGCAAATCCCTTTAGTGGGCCTATAAAGGACATTAGATTTCCCGATAAACTGTTGACCGATTCACCCATTTTTGAGTATTTCATCCCACATAGCCATCCATTCATTCCACATTGGTTGTCTCGGCACAACCTCGGGAGGTCGAGTGTGCGTGAAGATCGCATGGTTATTTTCAGTCATATAGTGACTCATGGTTTCTCTTAAGTATTTTATTGAAAAACTATGTAACTCATTAAATTCACCGAAACATGGGATAAAGTAGCTATGAGAACCTTTATAGCTGTCAAAATATTATTTTTCAACTTAAAATTTCCAAAAAATCATTGATCAATAGAAAAGGAGTAATTTTTTTTTAGTATTTTATTAGTTTAGAAAATATGATATTTGTATTTAAACATTATAAATAGTGTCAAGAAGAAAAAACATGTCGTTTGATTGGTTGGAGAAAAGCTCACTAATCGAAAAGTGGTTACAATAGTTACCTTGCCTATGGTAGGGACTAATAAGTAATTCGAGGTGAAACTAGAAATCACATGTGAATTATGCAATGGAGATGCATAAGGGGATGCAATGAAGAAGTTAAAGTTAAGGGAGTGAAACCTTTTAGGAGGAGGAGAGGAGACATGGAAGAGGTTTAAGGGAGGTTAAGGCCATTATAAGGAACATTAGTGAAACTTTACTTTCATGCGAACATGTGCCATATTTGTTAATCGCTTGAAGGAAAAAGTTGGTGTAGGTTGTTGGACATATGGCAAACTTACAAATGAGATTTCTAATAATGCAAACATGGATTGATCATTATAACCAATGTTAATAGTCAATGATTCCAATGTTATCCCTCATTTATTGGGTAGTTAAAAGAGACTTTATCTTAATAGCAATTTACTTGCACGTCACACGAGACACTTTAGAGACAAGGATATGTGGAGTGGACTAGGCATCTTAGGGTGGAAATTTCATGCACATTTATAATTAGGGTTTATTTGTAGCTAACAAGGTAGTAATTATAGTTACCCTCATCCATGATCCCGATGATGTAAGCCATCAATGATAGCCGACATAAAGTGGGATTTTCTATTGTTTTATTTTATTGGTGTACGTCGTTTAGGTATTTTATTGGATGGCATATAATTTTTAGGTAGGAAAAAGATGTGAATGAAAATTTGGAAATATAAAGGCACGAATTTAATACTTTCATGTCCCACAACTATTCCACAACTTATTATATTGTTCTTACCTAAATAACATATGTTATATGTGTGCCACTTTTCATCTCAACCTCTCTCATGGTATTCATGTGAGTGAAATTTGTACTTAAAGGGGCTAAAAATGGTTGAAAACAAATAGGTTTCAAGTTCGAAGCCCAACGACAATGTTTGTTTTTTGTATCACTTTGTATGATAATGGTAGTATTTATCACCATTAGAACTTTTCTATTTATTAATTATTTTTATTTTTATGCCATTAATGTTTTCAATCGGATGGTGTTTAATTTATTAGACTAGTTAAAGACACAAACAAAAATAGTTTTTTTAATAAAATACATGCATATTTGACACCTATTCCACGAACATAATATTTCTTACCCAACTAATATATTCTATGTGTGCTTCACTTTGTCGTCTTGATCTCGTTCACATTTTCCTCATGAGTGTTATTTGTGCTTAAAGAATCCAAAATGAAAAATGGAGAAAATCCAATAGGTTCGGATTTAACACCCAATAAAATAAGTGACAAGTAGATTTTATCTACCAATCAAGTTTTACTATTTTCTTTAATTGAACATGCCATCAAGGTTTCAATTAGATGATGTTTAGTTCAATATATAAGACAAAGACATGAATCTAAAGATGAGAAAAAAATTATTGGAAATAAATACATGCATGTCCCACTCCTAATATTCCATGGCTATGATTTTCATACATAAATAATAACTATAATATTTTCTCCACTTTATTATCTCGATCTTGCTTGAACATTATTCACATCCTTGAAATTTACACTTAAATGGCTAAAAAAGTGGAATATCCAATAGGTTCTAGGTTTGAAACCCAACCACAATGTTTGCTTCTTGTAGAACTTTGTAGGCTCCCTTTTCAGTTTAAAGTTAGAGTAATTACAAGAAAATAGGTGATGCGTGAAAATTATTGATAATTGAATCCCCCTCTTCAATTTATTTTCCTTGATGAGCAGGATTTGCTATTTTTTACAACATCAAGGTTTTTGATTGACGACGTTTAATTATTCGAAAATAGGAAGACACAAATGGAAAGTTGGAAAACATAAGGTTAGAATTAAATATCCCCATGTCATGCATCAATTTTATAGATGAAATTGTTCCTACCCAAATAATATATGCTATATTTTCTCCACATCTTGCTCACATTATATGCATGGGTGCAATTTGCATGTAAAGGGGCCAAAATAAAAAAATGGTGAAAATCCAACAATAGCTAGGCTCAAAGCCCAACTACCATGAAAATAGGCAATGTATTAACAATCAACGATAGGTGAGCCCCTATAGTTTAAGCTCAAGTAGTTTTAATAAAACATGTAATGTGTGAAGAAGCACCGATAATTGAGCCCCTCCAATAGTTGGTTATATAATAGTTAAGTAAATTTTATCTATAAATCAAGCAATTATACTTTTTATGTTTTATTTTTATGGCATTAAGATTTTCAATTGGATAAAGTTTGATTTTTTGGATAGGAGGAAGACATCAATGGAAATTTGGAAATAAAAATAAAAAATAAATACCTACATGTACTACACCTTTTCCATGGCTCAAATGGTAACACCCAAATAATATATGTTATTTTTGTTCCTTTTTCTTTTCTTTTTTGTCTTGATCTCGTTCACACTATTCATGTGAGTACAATTTACACTTGAAGGGATGAAAATAAAAAAGTGGGAAAAATTCAATAGGTTACAAGTTCGAAGCCCAATTGCAAAGTTTCCTTCTTGGAGCACAATGAAAAGAGGTGATGCATGAATAATCATGATACCTAATTCCCTCTAGTAGATGGCCATACATGTTTGGCGAGAGAAATTTTTAAATTGAGACTCCATTATCCACATTAGGTAATTTGAGCTTAAAGGGGCCAAAATAAAAAATGGGGAATATCTAATATGTTCTAGGGTTGAAACCCAACCACATTGCTTTCTTCATGTAGCACTTTGTAGCCCCACTTTTTAGTTTTAAGCTTGAGTATATGCAGGAAAACATGCGATGTGCGAAAAACCATTGATAATTGAACCCCTTTAACGAGTAGTCATATAAGTGAAAGGTAGATTTTATTTTCCAATTAAATTTTTTGGTTTTGTGATGTCAAGGTTTTTGATTGGACAACATTTGATTTGTTAGACAAGAAAAAGACAAATGGAAATTTGCAATTAAAAAAGTGAAAATTAAACAATTTTATGTACCGCATGTTCTCTATGGATCAATTTGTAACACCTAAATGATTTTCATTATTTTGTTCCATTTTATGGTCTCAATCTTGCTCATATTATTCACATGAGTGAAATTTTTTCTTAAAGGGGAAAAAGGATGGTTAAAATCTTAGGCTTATAACCCACCATAATGCTTGCTTCTTGGAGCAATTTGTAGGCCCCTTTTCAATTTTAAGGTTGAGAGATTGCAATAAAATAAGCGATGTCCAAAAATCATCAATAATTAAGTTCCTCAAGTGGTTGGAAATACATATCTTCCAATTAAAAATTTTATAATGAGACTCCATACAATTTATTACGTTGTTGAGTATAAATTGTTCTCTAATTTATAAGGAGGGTTTTTTAAAATTATCACTTGAGTTATTATGTTTGGTTGTAATGCATGGATTGTATGATGTTTGGGCACACATGAATAATATGGAGAAATTCATTAGTAATATAGAGGACAAAATGACACTCTGACCAAATGACATATAAACAAGAGGTGGTCTTTGACAAATCCCCATTTTCTTATTATCCATGTAGAATCAACTAAGGACGACAATATTACTAATGAATTTCATGGGAGAGGAATGGGAAAAACAACTACTACAAATGATGTTGTCAAAGGTTATTGATTTGATGTTGTATGCTATCTCAAAACCTTTGTATTAAAGGAAAGGAAAAATTATGTTTTATGGGTTTGATTAGATAGAAATAGGGGCTTACATCCCCTATATCAAGTCTACTTTCCCCTCATTATGACTATGAAATATGCCAAGGTCTATAATGGGCACAACAAAATGTCACCAAAACACCAATTGTCTTCACACAAAGATTCTCCCTGTTTAAAATGAAGGAAATGGTTCCCATTTCTCTTAAATTTTCTCTTGAAACAATCTTGGGGGCAATGATCACATACCCAAAGGTTCTTAACAACTACAATAGTTACTCTAGGGGGCATGTTTAACCAACCAAATGTAGTTACCAAATTTTTACAATGGTGGTACAGAAATAATTATTTTTCCTCATCTTCCACATCATTAAGTAAACATGTTTAATATGAAAAATAACATGTTGCCTTCATTTCCCAAACTAATTTCTTCAACTTTACATAGATCTCCTCTATCTATAGATGTGATATGTCTCTTGGCCTTCAATCCAACTACATCTAGGGATATTTTTAATTCCTCTATATTTCATCAATATTCGTATCATTTGAACCTCACCTCACTTGCCCACTTCTCCATAGATGTTTGAGAGAAGAACATAATTTGCATCATTTTCAGGATCCAAACAAGAATGCATTGTGGCTGTAAATACTCTTAAGCCTATATTCATATGTGATAAACATGAACTAATAAAACACTTCCACATAACCACCATAGGTTTAACTGACACCTTAATAATTAAGTTTAGGGCGTCCTAAAGATATTAGGATGGGAAATAAGGTCAACCATGCACACATAATGATCAATGCAGCTGTAATTGATCATTATGTGTGCATGGTTGACCTCATCCAATAAACCTACATGGATTGGTGCCACCATGTGATTGAAGTATGTACAACCCTCATCCAATAAACCTACATGGATGCATGCACATAAAACACAAGAAAAGGTTGTGGAATTTGGCTTGACACCTACCAATTGCATTTGCTTGAAATTTTCTAAAGCCTTTTCAACAAATCCATTTTTTCCATAGCCTGTAATCGTTGTTCATGAGAAAACATCTCTTTCGGGCATTCGTCAAATGGCTCATGTGCCTTGTCTATAATTCCACATTTTGCATACATGTCTACTACCTCGGATCATTGCAACTATAACATCTGAAAATATTCCTTTATCATTTATTCTTTGATTGATGTATATTCCCAATTCTAAAGTTCCCATTTTGGCACAAAGTCGAGAGGATGGTGATTAAGGTTGTGGATTTAGCTTTATACCTGCCAATTACATTCGCTTAAAAGTTTCTAAAGCCTTTTCAACGAGCCCATTTTGTTCATATCCTACAGTTAATGTTGTCCATAAAACCGTGTTTTTGAGGCATTATGTCAAATAGTTCACATGCCTTGTGTAAGGTTCCACATTTTGCATACATGTCTAAAGAGCATTTGTAACTAAAACATCCGACAAAATTCTGCTATCTTTTATGCTTTGATGGATGTTCATACCTGTTCAAGAGCTCTATTTTGAAACAGGTTATGAGTATGCATGGATGTCTATACCCTATTTTAGAGCTTGTATTTTGGCACAATCCAAGAGTGTGCTAGAAAATGTAAACCGATTGAGTTGGACACCTCTTTATTGCATACAATGAAAAACAACGTGTCTATCTTGAGAGGGAACCCATGGCTTTTTTATATTGCCATAATCATATTCCATGAGAAGTTGTCTCATTTTTCAAGACTATTGCAGCCCATTCACCGATCTTACATTGAAAAAGGTGGGCATAAAATTTAACTCTTGAGAATCATCTCCCATGGAAGCTATGTGAAGGTAATAAACATATGCAACTTGGAGGGTGTAGATTCATTTGGTTGTTAACGTCCAACCTTCCCCACATCTGTCAATTTTTTTATAACTTGTTAGAGTTCATAAGGTTCATTCCCCTTTGGTGAAATTCCTTCGTCGTAATAATAGTAAAAAGAAAATAAGTACATATAAATCCTAGATGAAAATGAAAGGGAAATTCCTAACAAGAGTTTGATGTGGGACATGTGTGATGGAAGAGCGTCACCTAGATTCTTAAGGAAGGATAAACTAGCTATAATAAGCCTTTAATGCATCTTTAACATGTATTATAAGTGTACGAGTTTTCCTCCAAAATTTATAGTCTTAAGTATTTGAATATGTGATGTAAATTCTCCTTGTACAAGTGTGAAAGTAGAAATAGGAGTATTAGTTCAAATATGAGTTGTCATATCACCAAGATCTACGTGGGAGGAATGTTGAAATAGTCTAAAGATATTGTGTTAACAATATTTAGTTGTCAAAGGTCATAGTTGACCAACCAACTCCTTGGTTTGTACTTGTAAAGTGGAGAGTATCTCACAAAAATAGGAACCTAGGCCTAGATAAGGACTCTCATGACTCGGTCAAGACAAGGAGAGACGAAAAGGATGAGAGGTCAAATTCGTTGAGAGAGAAGAAAATAATGTAATGGAAGTAATGCTAAAAAAGAGGAATAAAGGAAAACTGATTCAAGACTATGTTTTAATATATATTTTACAATTTTATGCTATGTATGTGATATCACAATTGTGTAAAGAGGATATCCTCACAAGAGGATGTCGAGGATAATCATTTCTTTAGTTTTTGAAGTACTTTCAAGGTTAAACAATGATTCTCTAATGAATGTTGTGGATGCATAATGATAAAGAAATGCAAAATAGGGGATTGAGATGGTTAAGATAGGTAACATTTGTCTAAGGGCTTGTTCATAGAGTTCATCCCTTTAAGAAGCCTCAATAAGGGTGAATGAATGTATAATTCTGTAATACTATAACATTTATGAGCAAACTCAAGTATCCACTTATGTATTAACAATTGACCATTGAACCTAGAGTCTTGTGCAAGTCTTTTAATGGTGAAAACAAAAGAAATGAAGTTTGATATTGCCCTCTAGTAATATAAGCATGATGGATATGTGCATATAGGTCTTCAAATAAAGTTTAAGTGTTGGAAGCAAATATATAAGCAATATATAAGGATATTGTTCAAATTTTGAGTGTGATCACTGTTTCCACAAAGTATAATCAAGGAGAGAAAAGGCTAAGAATGTGGAGTAAAGACCCTCACCGACCCTATTGCTAATATTATAATGTGTTTCAAATAAAAATAGACCTAACTATGAAATTTGGGACCCCGATTCATAATATGTTAGAAGATATTGCCAATTTTAGGCTCTCGGGCTAGACTGTAAATCATAGTGAAAAGTATGCTAGGGAAAGAGATTTGAAGCATCAAATCAATGTTTTTGGGCCTTAAATTTTATATGAACAATTTTGGGTGAGTCCTTGAAGGGATTCAAAAAGAATTTTAATTTTTCATTGGTTATATTTTTAGATTTTCTTGACAGTCCTAAAGAGAACCAATCATCTCAGTCTAAGGCCTAATTTAGAGGGCCACTTTACAAAGGAGTACCAAAAATATGAAGATACGGTCAATGAAAAATTTCACCTATCTTAAAAACCTTAATGGGGATCTAGAATGATCATTCTTTCCTAATGAAGTCAGCCCCAAAATTTACAATCTTAGATAGTTGTCTTCCATAGGCCTAGTCGAGGGTATTTGGAATCCAAATATAAAAAGAAAAATATAGGGATTTCTAAATGAAATCAAGATTTGAAACTTGGGGAAAATGATGATATAAGGGAGGATGAAATGATGAACCTAATTTAGGATTCTGGGAACTCATGAAGGCCAAAGTGGACACCCATTCCAAATAACATAGCTTTAAGAAGCTAGCGAGGACAATATTGGTAAGAGTTGTGAAAGGAACACTTTGTAAGATTAGAGGGTATTAATTGGGATGGTAAAAATAGGGTACAATATTTAGTAGAAATAAGAAAGGTATAAATCTCATATGCATCTTAGTACTATGAACAAATGCAAGGAATAAGGTGCATAAAAGGTAAGTAAACGAGTAAAATACAAAAAGGAGGCCACACGGTGTTGAGTCAAGAATTAAGAGTTAGAACATGGCATGCATCTTGGGAATGACCTAAAGGAAGAAACAAAGTTAATAGTCAAGTGGGGATAAGCTCACACCACTATGAGTATGACTGTTCTAATTTACTTGGTCTAGGGGATAAGGAAGGTCATTTGAACTTGCATGGTAAACTTAATGATGGGGCTTCTTAGTGCTCATTCTTGTGATTGATTCAATATTTTTTAAGTGTATAGATAGGAGAAGAAGGAAAATGAACCTAAGAGAAATCAAAAACCTTACAAGTAATAATAGTTAGTCATGAATAAACAAGGTACGGTCTTGTGCTTACTAGGAAGAGTAATTGCTAGTGAAACTATTTGAATGTGGGCAATCTTCGAAGGGTAAATGGGAATAGTATAAACAAATATAAGGTAAGATTAACTCGAGGATGAACCAATGGGACACCTTTAAAAAACTCAAAGTAAACGTGAATGGAAAGGTTGGTGGTTTGTAAAAGTAAGAATAAAAAATGAAAAACCAATACATGGAAGCCATAAATGCTTCAAAATATAAAGAGATGGAAGGGGGATAGATATTTAGTTGTCACATCAATTTAATAGGAGAGTATTTTCAATTTAAAATGAGAGTATTAATTAATTTAAAATGGATTGCATATATACAATATAAGTCAAATAATAAGGAGACAACTTGGAGTTGATATGACACACTATTTAATGAGCATTAATAACCTATGACATCATTTTTCTTAGGAGAATAAGGAGAAAATCTACCATCCAATCACACATCAAAATTATATATATATATATATATATATATATATAGTTTAGACTATATGAAAGAAAAACGTAAATTTGTTTGGCTAACAAAAATTCAAGTAATAGAAAAGTGAATACTATATTAACCATGTCTTCGGTAGGGACTAATAATTATTGAGAAACATGAAACCACTTAATAAAAAATAGTATCGAGTTTAAGAATAATGTCATATTGTGTCTATTTTTAGACATATATGGCGGGTCATTAAAAAAACAAAGTTAATTTGTCTATCGTCGATAACTAGCCCTTACACACCCGAAAGAAACAAATTTATTTTTCAAACAATTCACATTGGATTAGTTAAGTTCAATACATGATCTCAATTAATGATCATGAGTTTGTGGCTTGGATCTTATAGTTCCTAGTTCGATTCACGGTGGATAAGTCTTGAAAATACTCATATACTCTCCACTTACCTTCATTTTCAAAATTTACCTTGTTTTTTTGAAAATGACTATGAATATAATCATGATCGGATTTTTACCCTGTCAAATTTTAAAGATGATTTGTTTTGTATATTAAAAATTTGTGTGTGTGTGTGTTATCTTGACCATCGAGTAAATATTCAAACCATTGATTGGATGAATTGCTTTGAGATGAAATAAATGGTCTTGCATCCCACTCCATAGAACCTCGGTTGTTGACTCTGTCCATATTAGGTGTATGCCCAAAATAAATTACCCTTTGGCATAATTAATTAAAAAATTAATAGATTTATATTGGAAAGATATACATACAATTATAAAAATACTAATTTTTGATTGAAAAGCGTATTTATATATATAAACAAGAGATATAAAATGTTTATCATATAAAAGATGAGCGGAAAAAGTCACATGCCAAAATTCCAATCACATCCGGCCCTAGGCCTCGAGAAGGAGGCCAATTACATCAAAACGACAAGAAAAGTGTGAACAATAATAAAAAGAGTGAACCAAACAAGGATCTAGAAAACTTGGGCGCATCGGAAAACATCGTAGACAGAGGGATCTCGGAAGCTTGTCACCTAGTTTGAAACCAGGATGAGTTGAGTTTGAGATGGGTTCCCACCCACTTTTATCTTCTCGCTACTACTCTGTTTGAGATTACGTAAGACAATGCGAGGGAGAAATTGCAAGAATGAGTGTAAATTTTTTCCTTACATAAAAATACTAATTTGTTTATAGAAATATGAAAATTAATACCCTTACATTTTAAACATGCTCATATATAGAATAATATTCAGCTAGTGTGTGGAGAAAAGTATTTCTTTTAAATTGTTTTACATGGAGTGAAAATAGCTGGTCATAAACAATTTTTAAATTCACATGCACGATTTATTTGAATTTTAGGTACTTCTTGGTCATGTTCATGCCATTCACTAAGGTATAACGATACTTTATTGTTTTGGTATTGAAATAAAAAAGAGTTATTTACTCATCCATGAAATTTGAATGGATGCAAGATGTTTATATTCCAATCAAAATTTTTTTCTTCTTGTGTAGGGGAATTGGCAAGTTCAACTTGGTAGTGGATTCTTTTTAATTTGAACCAACTACCATTAACATTGCAAGGAAAACTTTATTACACAATCATTTAAGACTTTCCTCTCCTCATCCATTTTAGATCTAGGCAACCTCCATAGGAAGAATGGATCCTTGATGAGTTTTTTTATGGGGTATGAAATTTTAAAAATGAAATGATTTTAAATATGTCTACAAATTTTGTTATTTAAGGTTATTTTTTATTTAAATGATATTTCTATTTGAAATCCTCTCCATCTCATTAATTAAAAAATAATAAAGATATAAATATAAGCATCGGTTTATAATGAAAAGGTGGTCGATATACTTGACTATTAAATAATAATAACAAAAATAACTATCAAATTTGATTTGTGACATCAATAAAAAATTAGCAAAGCATATTCAAACACATGTAGTGACACTAATTGGAAAGATGAATCATCCATTGGAGGGACAAAGTCCCAAAAAGAGGGTTCCATCGATAAGGGATTAGGAGCCTCCCAATTGTCTTGGCCATCGTGTTTGTAAATAACTAGAAAAACATGTATGTCATTGTTACAAGCCACATACCAAACAAAACCCAAGCATCACACCCTTTATTGAAATATATGTTGACTTGTTATATGTATTTCTACACCCACATGTAATTGCTTAATTAACATAGTAATATGAAGAAGAACATTAAATAGTCCTTATGATGGATTTGAAAGGAATGATAAGAAGATTGTTCCAAGCCGCAATCTCAGATGATAATAACACACCACATTAGATTTGTAAAATAGAAGAGCTAAAATACCATATATGGAAATCCATCATAATCCATATGCTCAATATATCACAATACAATGACTTGAATTACTCAATTAGAAAGATGTACATATAGGAGGAGGGAAGTGAAACTACTACCTAAATTAGTGGTGAAGAACTCTCACTGATTGATACTAGTAGTTAAGTTAACTCTAGAAGGCTAATAAGCTAACTCCACATAAATGAGAAGTTAACTCAACACAACTAGTAAGCTAACTCCACACAACTAGTACACCTAAACAAGCTAACCCAATAAGTGTAGGGCTGAAAAAAGTGTAAGAATTATCCTAATTTAAATAAATAAAAAGATAAATAATAACCTACACTAACACCCTTCCGTAAACATAGCTTAGGTGGGTGAAAAATAAGGTGGGTCCCGATAACAAGGTCTGATGAGGTACCCACATACAATAACTGGGAAAATTAGACACCGTAAGGTACCCAAAACTAGTAATAACAAAGTAGAGAGCAAAATCCCCTTTGCAAGATATCCTAAACCCAAAACCAAGTAATAACAAATTAGAGAGAGAAATATCTTGCTACAAGATATCCTAAGAATATCGGCTCCAAAAACTCATACAATGTTGAAGAATTTTGGTGCAAACTGTGGTCTGAATCCACTGCTTGATCATAGAACTAAAAATAACTAACACTAGGCTTCACCAAAATAGCTCCATGCAAGGAGAATGTCAATGGAGTGATGTCGAAAGTGCAAAAAAACACCAAACATAATTTGATCAACTGCTACAAATAGGTGTGCCACTATCCAAGAACAACCAAGGTAACAAGGCAAAGACACGCGATCTAAATAAATAGGAGTGTCATGTTACAAGAAAATCTAAGGTAATAAGGTAAGGACATGAAACCCAAAGAAGCAATATCAACACGTAACAAGGCAAGGACACGAAACCAAAAGAATAAATATCAACACCACACCCTCCCATACTACTGAATGAGTAGAGTAACATGACAGATCTCGTATGAGTTTCCAAAATCAACTACTTGAACACTGATAAACTAACACCTGGGCTTCCCTGCATAGCTCCCCCATAAGAGAGACTGTCAACATGGAAAAAAAGTGTCAAAAATACAGATCCAAAATATCTCAACAAACAAGAGAGATATAAATGTATACACCCATAGATACAAGAATGCAACACCCAAAAGTTTAGGATGTTGGGCTCAATCGAATTTGCATCCACAAGTGATTACAATACCCTCCACAATTTGCCATTTTATAATTAAGTGCATGAAAATACTAAAATGAGTAAAAGTACCTTTTACATTTGAAATATGTGTATAAACATTTCACCAATGCGTAGATCTCGAAAAAATACACAATTTCAAAAAAAAGATCACCTTAATTTGAGCTACGGATCAAAATTTATGAGCTCTAGAAGGTTTTTCTATTAAAATAATTTTTTAATGCTGATGTTTTTAAAAAGGTACACGTGACACCCAAATGTCCAAAGGGTAAAAGAGTGCATCCACATGATACAAACTTGTGACCAAAGGATAAAAGCCTATGCCCAAAACCTAAATGTCCAGAGGGTAAATCATTGCATCCAGAGGGTACATGTCTATATCCAATGGATAAAAGAATGCACCCAAAGGCTACAATCTGTGTTCAATGGATAAAAGACTGCATCAAAAAAAAATCCAGAGGGTAAAAGAATGCATTCAAAAGGTACATGCTTATATCCAATGGATAAAAGAATGCATCGAGAGGGTACAAATCTATGTCTAGTGGATAAAATACTGCATCCAAAACATAAATATCTAGAGGGTAAAAGAATGCATCCGAAAGGTACACACTTATATCCAATGGATAAAATAATGCACCTAGAGGGTACAAATCTGCGTCTAGTGGATAAAAGACTACATCTAAAACAAAAATATCTAGAGGGTAAAAGAATGCATCTAGAAGGTACACACTTATATCTAATGGATAAAAGAATGCACCTAGAGGGTACAAATCTGCATCCAGTGGATAAAAGAATGCACCTAGAGGGTACAAATATACATCCATATTTCATTGTCTCAAAACATGGTCAAGTTTACAATTGATTCTAGGGTTTTGACACCTTCCAAATCCAATGGCGCACTCCGTTTTGCATAAAAATGCATACTGCAGAAAAGTGCTAGAAATTTTTGAATACATGAAAATAATAAACCCTTTCTTGCAAAGAAAAACTTATAGATGGATGTCTACATCATCTATTGCTTTGATACCATGAAAGTAATGATAAGAATATTGTTTCAAGCCATGTTCTTAGATGATAATAGCACACCACATTATATTTTCAAAACAAAAGAGCTAAAATACCATATATGGAAATCCATCATAATCCATAATGCTCAATACATTACAATAAAATGACTTAAATTACTTAGTAAGAAAGATTTACATATATGAGGAGAGAAGTGTAACTTCTACCTAAATCAGTGGTGAAGAACTCCCACTAACTGATATGGGTAGTTAAGTTAACTCCAGAAGACTAGTAAGCTAAATCCACATAACTGAGAAGCTAACTCAACACAACTAGTAAGCTAACTCCACACAGCCTAGTACACCTAAGCAAGCTAACCCAAAAAGTGTAGGGCTAACACAAGTGTAAGAATTATCCTAATAAATAAATAAAAGGATAAATAATAACCTACACTAACCTATTAGCTTGGTTATTGTTCTTGGATCGTGACACACCTATTTCAGTAGTAGTTGATCTTGCTTCTTTGGATTTTGTGTCCTTGCCTTGTTACCTTGGCTTTTCTTGGATCGTGACACTCCTATTTATTTGGATTTCATGTCCTTGCCTTGTTGCATTGGTTGTTCTTGGATCGTGGCACACCTATTTGTAGCAGTTGATCAAATTATGTTTGGTGTTTTTTTTTGCACTTTTGACATCATTCCATTAACAGTCTCCTTGCATAGTAAAATGAAGAAGAACATACAATAGTCATTATGATGGATTATAATATTGTATCAATATATGTTGGACGTGGACAATATTTTCCCCATTCTAAGAAATATCTCCTTTTTATTTTGTATAATTCTCTTTTTCTTTCTCTTTGTTTGCTTTAAATCCCAACTCTCTTTCACATATGAAATTTCCCTCTTCTTAATCCCTAGTGGATCCTTTTTGACATTCTTGGAAAATGCCAACACTTCTTCACCTTCCCAAGATGCTTGGGGAAAATAAAAACTAATAATTATTACCTTTGAACTATTAATATGTATGCATACTAACAATTTCATAACCATCTCTTGCATAAAATGATGATTTTGTCATTTGCTAAATAAAAGTACTTATGACCTTAGTAAATGACTAAAACCACTCTCTCGATAATTTCCAAAAGTGTTTGAATCTCGAGTGTTTTCTAACCCAACAAGATCATCTTCCACATGAGTGATAATATCATAAAATAAAATATCACCACCGCAACATGTACACAAAATGCACTTTATTTCTCAATGATGCATGATTGCTTGTCAACTCAAATGCCCCTACTTCAACCTTGGATCCAAGTTTTCAACTAATGATAAGCTACTAATACTTATTATGGGGACCACCATAGACTATAACCATTGAAAGAGGGGCCATTTCTAAAACCATCACCAACCTATTTGTGAAATGATGTGAAAATCTTGAACATTGTCCAAATCTTTGTTGTAAATACCCAAAAATGGAACACATCCTTTTATAATGAATTTTTAAAGTGATTTTGTGCACATGGCTTCATTAACTTGAATAAAAATATTAATTGACACAACTTAACACTCTATTTAACTCTATAATTCTTCCATAACCATTCCCAAACAATTCACCGATCTTCATTATTCTATTATTATATGCTTTCTAGGATCCCCACCTTCTAGATTTTGTTATTTGTCATTTAATTGTGTTAAGGAAAAATATTTCCATCTCAAGACAAAAATGACCATTGGTTTTTCTCGAGGCCAACAATTATGTCCTTCCTTCATTTTTACTTAATCTTACAAAAGGTAAATCTCTTCAAAGTTAACCTTTTAGTACTTTTGTATTGTATTTTGTGTCAAATATATGCCAAAAGGTTCCAAGTTTGAGGATTGATCTCTATATAAGAAAATTACATTGGGAACTCATTACAAGATATTTTTAATAGCTAACATCTAAAGATCATTTTCACATTCAACTATAAAATTTATTACACTTATTAATTAAATATGGATTATCTTATTACATCTCGTGCCACTAGGTTTAGGGAATGTCATGTAACTTTTCATTATTTTCACACATTCTTACACACCTATTAGGAGGGATAAATACATGGGACTAAGGCCTCTTTAAAGTATCATTACATAGGAAATTCTCATCTCAATGGGGATCAAGGTAGCTCGGCTAAATGAGACTAACCCCTTTTAGGACGTAATGAAAAGAGCTATGGTTTTTACAAAGGATAACATTTATAATGACTAAAGTGCAATTGTAAAATTCTGAGCATGGATCTTAGTCCCAAAGACATAGACCTACACTAGGTGCAAGAATCAAATTTCTGGAGGCTGAAATCAACCACAAGAGGTCATATACACCCAAGTTATTTTTGCCCAAAGTGTGAGAAATTCCATCATACAATCACCGTACCTCCCCATATTTTACAAGTACATTAATGACACCCTTCACAACCCACTTCTATAGTTTCATACCATTTTCATACTATCATAACCCCTTTTTGAAACCCTAACCCTAATTTCTTTATCTAATTTTCAAGAGTTTTGTTTGATCATGTCTTATTCATACATGATTTAGAATTATCGTGTTTACTCTATTCATGCATTTATATAATGAATTATAATTTATATTGAAGTTATTTATATTAATTAAATTAACACCTAATTTTAATATTAAATTTTAACCCACTTTGTTTATCAAACACATTAACCTAATAATTTGTGCTTCATCACTAGGGTTTCAATTTATTTCCCTTATGGTTTTGATTTCACATTTGGTTTTATGCTAGTACCTCTCATTCTACTAGGTCTCAATTTTCTGATATAGCTCCATAGCCATTTATTCCTTATCATCTATAAGATGTTCTGTCTCATGAGGGTTGCACACAATTTTGATTCTAATTTTATCTTGTGAGGGTTTCACACTATTTTGGTCATATAAGCAATCTTATGTTTTTGAGTTCTTGATTCCATGTTTAGATCTTGGTCATCTTGATTTTATAATTGAACTAGGTCTTCTTATTCTTCTTCAAACCCCAACTTTCTCTCTTTCACTTGAAGACCTAAAGAGGGGGTAAAATTTAAGTGGACAAGTTTCCTCGACCGCCATTGAGTTAAGAGTCGCTTACATGAGAATACTCTAAAGATGCCTTCGACCAATGTAGTTCTCCCACTTGGTGAATGTGTGTAAAATGTCTAATAACAATTTGTGTTTAGAAATGAAGAATCCAATGGGACCTTTAACACTTGGTGATGATATTTGTTATGGAATATAGCTTGTGATAATGACCTAGGTATCTTTGCAATAAATATTAAGACTTGATAACTAGATAGTGTTCTTTAAAGAGTTATTTTGTAATTGGATGCTTTATTATGATCTACCAGAAACCCAAATATGTGAGAAATGAGTCCCTTTGAATAGATGGGGTAAGACAACTTTTATACATGACTATTGCAAAAGGTTTTCCTACTCAATTGACACTAGGTTAACTGGGCTAACTTGTGCACTTGAAAAAGGTCCATTAAGTGAGCAGAGTACAAAATTATTGTTTTCTTTTATTCCTCAAGCAACCGTGTCCTACAATAGTACAAATTTAGTTCTAATAGTTGAAGAAGTTGGTAATATGTCTAAAGATGTGTTCTATATTTAACATATATGTTTTTAAATGGTCAAGGATGTGTAACAAGTGTGACCTAGTGGCAATGGAGAGCTCAACTAAGTAATATGTGCGTAGGAATTATTTATTTAATCGCACAATAAGAAATAGGTTGAGATAAATGCCAAAGATAATTTACAAATTCTATTGGTTCATTTTTAGGGTACTCATTTTTGCCCCCATTTTAATCTTATAATTGAAAATAAATGAAGTGTAAACATACACCTCCCATAAGGATAAGGCATGTGCAAGACTAGATCATGTGTACATGTTTCATGTTTTTACTTTTATTTTATGTTATTTAGTTAATTTTGTATAAACATCTTGATTGGACATCAATACATGCTTTCTCCCATTCCAATCATGTATTGATCTAGTCTTGATGTCTAATTAAGATGTTTATACAAAATTAACTAAATAACATAAAATAAAAGTAAAAACATGAAACATGTACACCGTATGCCCTTAGTGCCATATTTAAGGGATGTAGATGTAAAAATATAGGAGTATAATAACAATTGAGCTTGTCATAAGAAGCCAACTATAGTAATTAAGCTTGATATGTGAAGCCATCTATAACAATTGATCCTGCTATGCGAGCTATGTGAAGTCGCCATGTGTAGATTTCAGCCTACCACGGGCCAATTCATATATGATCATGTAAATGACATAATATTTTGTATTATATCTAAATAAATGTGTGGTTGTCATCATATAGTGTCATATGAAGCATTTTATATGTAATTTGCATGAATATGTTAGAAGAATCCAAAAATATGGTTTCCTTTTGAGACAAGGGATGTTGTAAATGACCACTTAACGTAAAAGAGAAAGTATTAGTCATGTAAATTTGGATAAGAAACACCGATGATATAAATGATATGTAGTGTATCAAATAACATGGTAATAATGTGTATAATTCGCAAGATATAAGGATTTAAGCACCAATGATGTGTATAAATCATAAGATACAAGTATTTTAAATTCAAGTGTTTATGTATTATCGAAGAGTGAAACATGTCATATGAATGTTTTAGAAATTATGAAATATAACATAATAATGATAAGATGAGTAATATGATCATGACACAAAAATAAAGGCCTAGTTGATCCATAGTGACGTATGACACAACATGACATGACAAGCCTTTTATAAAGAAACATAATTGTAGTTGTTAGCTCATGTGTAGGAAAACACATATGCAATAAGTCATGATATAAATCCAAGTGTGTAAGAAGTAGTAATTTAATCATGAAAACATAACAAACAATGGTCATAGAGACATCGTGTTGAAAATTAGTGAGATAATCATCATGTATAAAGTAATCAAATAATCATCGTGTATTAACTAGTGAAATAATAGTCGAGTATTAGGTAGTGACATAATCATGAAGTATAACCAATGGGAATAGAAACATAATGTAACAATAAAGGTACATTGATAAAATGTGTAAAGGAAATAATCATGATGTATAACAACTAATCAGCCTAGATCCAAAACGTAATAATAAAGGCATAATGATCAATGTGTACCGAGTAGTGATATGATTGTTAAGTACAACAAACAAACAATGCCTTGAGCAATGTGTAACAAGAAATTATCTAATCATAAAGTGTAACAACCAAAGGTGTCATGAGAAATGTGTAATGAGAAATGATATATAAATCAAAGTGCTCAAATCTATTATGTAAGAAGCGATACAAATACGTAATAATCATAGTGTAAATCAAGTGGCCTAGAGCTAGAAATACAATAAAGTATTGTGTGCTAAGAAAATATGTCAATAATGTATGTGTTCTAGAAATGTGTACAATATGTAATGTGTGTCAAAATTGTTAGGATTAGTACACATGTTTTACAGATAATATATAAGTTCTACGCATACATGCAATAAAAGCGACTATTCTACCGGAAGAAATATACAAAACAAGAGATATAAATCAACACCCGATTTAACGTGGCTCACCCAAGGTGGGATACATCCACCAAGAAACATGCCAATATATTATCCAAAGCTTTCAAAATATATACAATGAAGATTTAAAATCTTCCACACCTCTCACAATGTACAATACTTTCTTTCTCTCAAGCTTCTCCTTCTTCTCCAAGAATTCTCTCTCACAATTATTTTCACAATAATCATTAACTCTCTCTTATAACCATAGCTTTCTAGCTTATAAATACCTTATACAAACTTAGGGAACTTAGCCATGCAATTACAATCAATAGATATGATTTAATACTAAAATTAGATCTAATTCTCGTGAGTTAAATAAAACACTCATGCACAGGTAACCGATGTCGGTTAGCCCTAACCGATGACGATTCCTACTTGCCTGACTAATTCCGGTCATAGGTGACCAATGTCGGTCCCTACATAACCGATGCTGGTTATTGTGTTTTCCAACAAGTTGATATAACATGCTAAACTAAAGTAATTGATCTCCACATCTCAACAATCTCCCACTTAAATTACTGCACTATACCTGTATAACGTCATCCTTGGATCCTTTCCTTAGCTTTGTTTCTTACTCTTCAAGTCTTAAACTTGAAGACCAATAGAAGTGGAGTGTAGCTCCAACTTCTCTGTTGCTAATGGATTCATTAGCATATCCATAGGGTTTTCACTTGTATGAATTTTCTCCAATTTGAGCTACCCATCCTCCAATACCTTCTGTATGAAGTGATATCTCAACTGAATGTGTTTCATTCTAGAAGGAAATGCCAAGTTATTTTCAAAATCAATTGCACTTTGACTATCTTGAAAAATTTGCAATCATCTTGCTCCTTTCCCAACTCTTCCATGAACCTTCTCATCTATATCATCTCTTTGCTAGCCTCTGTAGCGCACAACATACTCGCCTTTGTAGTAGACAAAGCCACAACCTTTGTAATCTCGATATCCAGCCTAATCGCTGTCCCACCTACTATAAATATGTATTTACTAGTGCTCCTTCTACCATCCAGATCTCCACCACATCCGAATCAACATAGCCACATAAATAAATATCCAAACCTCCATAGCATAATTGCATGTTAGATGTCCCTCTCAAATACATGAGTATCCATTGGACTACTTTCTAATGCTCTTTACCTGGATTGGCCATAAATCTACTCACAACTCCCACTGCTTGTGCAATGTCTAGTCTGGTACAAACCATAGCATACATGAGACTCCCAACTGCTGAAGCATATGGCACTTGTGTCATGTATTTGACCTCCTCATGTGATGAAGGACACTGATCTTTTCTCAATTTGAAGTGTTTAGTCATAGGTGTAATTACAGGTTTTGAATTCTACATTTTAAACCTTTCTAACACCTTGTAGATATAATCCTCTTGAGACAAATACAATTTCTTGTTCTTCCTGTCTTTGTGTATTTGTATGCCAAGGATTATTTTTACAGCTCCTAAATCCTTCATAGAAAATGTGTGAGCTATCTTTCCCTTAAGCTCACCAATGTCCTACATACTAGATCCTGCAATAAGCATATCATCCACATACAATAAAAAAATAATATAGCTCCCATTTTCAAGCTTCTTGAAATAAACACAATGGTCAAATTCACATCTCAAGTAACCATGCTCATGCATGAAACTATCAAACCTCATGTAGCATTTCCTGAAGCTTGCTTGAGTCCATATAGGCTCTTTTTCAACCTGCACACTAATTTCTCCTTACCCTTGACTTCATACCCAAGTGGCTGCTACATATAAATCTCTTCATCCAAATCACCATGAAGGAAAGCCGTCTTCACATCTAATTTCTCTAAATGAAAATCATCTATTGCAACTAAGCTCAATACAATACAAATAGAAGTCATATTTACAACAAGAGAAAATATTTCACCAAAGTCAATACCTTCTTTCTATGTAAATCCCTTTACTACAAGCCTTGCCTTGTACCTTTTCTATCCACCCTCTTCTTCCTTGATCCTGTAAATCCACTTGTTCTATAATGTCCTCTTACATGTTGGCAACTTAACCAAATCCCAAGTCTAGTTTTGTTCCAAGGAGTCCATCTCCTCATCCATGCCATGCTCCAACTGAACGTGGGTCTCATCCTGCATTACTTCTTCAAAACTTTCTGGTTCACCATTAACAATCAATAATAAATAAGATAGAGAAGGTTTAAGTCTTTCTAGAGGTTTACTTACCCTTTGTGACCTTCTCACAGGAGTTTGGGGTACCAGAGGCTCATTCTAGACCTCCTGGACATTTGTTTCCATTCTGATCGTGATCGACTCAAATCACTCAGCAATGGACGCTGGTTCCGCTAACCAATGCTAGTTTGACTCTTTCGTAACTAATCTTTGGTTTAGCCGACCAATGCCGATTAGGGGTCAACTCGATACCGATTCTTGTGTAACCATGTAGGTATGACTTTTAAGTTCAAAAGTTCATTTTCATTCACAAACTTCTAAACCGGTTCGTCTTTGGGTACTAAATTGAGTTTTATTTATTTACAGGTTGTCTATGACATTTTTATGCATAAAAAAGATAATATAAAGTAAAAATATAATTTACATTAATACTTTGCATATAATATTCATCTACTCATTCTAAATATTCTTAGAATGGGAAATGCCCTTTCTAGTACAAGCAATATTCTTAGAATGGACATATGCTCATCCTCAAATAAAATGTACAATATTTACAATTAGGTGTTTGACATGTTTGGAAACAACGAAAGCGAATGGTTCGGATCTGGAAGTATGAATGGTTTGGAGTTGGAAGTATGAATGATCCAGAGCTGAAAGTATAAATGGTCTAGAGCTAAAAGTGTGAATGTTCCAGAGCTAGACGTATGAATGGTTTGGATCTGGAAGTATAAATGGTCTAGAGTTGGAAGTATGAATTACCCAGAGATGGAAGTACGAATGGTCTAGAGCTGGAAATATAAATGGTCCAGAGCTAAAAGTGTGAATAGTCGGAGCCGGGAATATAAATGATTTTCTAAGTTTGGAGCTAACCAAAAGACAAAATAATGGTTAGGAGCTGGGAATATAAATGGTTTTTTAAGTCTGGAGCTAATCACGAGAAAAAATATAAACATTTAGGGGCTAAGTGTGGAGCTCAATCTAGAGCTTCCTATAAGGTTGAATATTCTTAGTTTGGAGCTTAGTTCAAAGATGCCTTTAAGGAAAAATATACGAAGTTCATAACTCAGTCTAGAGTTGCCTATAAGGTTAAATATTCTCACCGGTCGAGTTGCCTTTAAGGTAGAATACACACGTGTCGAAGCTCATCCCGAGCCTAATAATAGTGCTAAAGTAACATGATAAATTTTTTTTCGGTTAGAAATAAAAGATGAATCATTATAAAATGTGTTTTTTTACTAATGTAATTCCAATTGAGTATTAAATTCACTTAAAAATTTCCAATTGAGTATTAAATTTAACCAAATTGTTTATATATACATAAAATTCAATTGACTATTCAAATAATCAACTTCTAACTAAAAATGGAAAGTTAAATTGAATTTCAACTGACTATAAAACTTAACCAATTTATTTGTATTTATTAAACAATGTAATAGTATCGAGTAAACTCAATCAAGCTCACTAATTATTCTTTTGTATGTTTCCAAATAACGATGCATATTTTGGTGTGGCCCCACATGATTTAACCATGTACATAAGTGTGTGAATATTTTTGTATCGGAATGCATTATGCCGTCAAATTTCTAGCTAAGCAGTAATCAAGAAAAGGGATTCTTTTATGTCATGAACAAAGCATTTTTTTCACCTATGAACAATATGTTATCTGCTCCATATGTTTGAATGTACTTGTCTAGAACCTTTTGCATGTTTTTTAATGTAAACCAACACAATGTTCCCCTTCTTTGATCTTAAAATTGCTGATTTCACATTGCATTATGCCCCAACAAAAATGAATTCTATATTTCATATCCAGTCAAATTTTGAATGAAGACATGTTGTTCTCTTGAGCGCATGTATGTAAACCACAATCCAATATCAAAATGTTGTCATGTTATCCTTAACAATGTAGGGCTAAATGTTTAATAGAAGTATCTGGTAACATGAATATGTAAAATTTGGTTGTATGTTCGGCCATATAAATTCAAAGAATCCCCTTAACTTTAAATAACAATCTTTTTACCCCCAAAACCAATAACTTCCTTCCATGTGGAACGAGATCCGAAAGCAACCAATACACATCAATTATTTTTCAATAAATCAAATAATAGTTATAGTATACATTTATTTTTATAAAAAATTATTTTCCATAGTTGTGATATTTTTGGCTAAACTTTAACAATAAAATTTTAATAAGAAAATCTTATTAATGAGATATTTGCATACTTCAAATTTTTATTATTAGTATAAAGTCAATTTTATATGTAATTTTCTCTGCAACATATTCAAAATAATAAGGCATGAACGTCAAAATATCATGTATTTAAATAGAAAATTTAATCCAATATAAATGATGACATCTAACTATCAATAACATTGAAGCATTAGATAGTAATCAGATCATATAGAAAATGGTCAAAGGAACTATATAATTATTACAAACACAATTTTATATATTGATTTGTTCAATTGTTGTCTGAGACAGAACTACATTGCTTTAAGGCTTGTCTTACATCATGTGTATCACCTATTAAGGCTAGTTGTGTAAACAACATTGCCATAAGCCATTTACCACTTTTAAATTCTCTATTTGAAGACACCTTTGGAGACACCACAAAATTCTCCTTAGACACTCCTTTGTTGATTACATCGACACCAATAGTTGTTTCACAATTGTAATGAATATCTGGTTCTCTCTAAATTGCATCCAAAATTTTGATTAATATTTCTTATTTTTTTTTTCACAATGCTCAAACCCCAACAAAACATTAGATGAGCCTCCACTTTATATGTTTGTAGTAGTTTTATTGCAATTTTTTCTACATTGAAATTTGTATCAAATGCAAACCAAAATGCTATTTGAAATTGTGTAGACATAACTAATAGAAATTGAACAACAAAGCCTCTTGGTTGAATGCACTCATTGCTAAATTAGAAAGTATTTTACTTTTTAAAAGTTTACTTTTGAACTAACAATCCTTCTAATCCAAGAACAAGCAAATGTTTCCTTAGAGGCACTGCAAAAAATAATATTGAGATACATTATTACATTATATTTATTTAGAATACAATAAGAGTATTTCACTAAGTATATATTTTTACCTATATCCTTACATATTTACATTGTTTGAATATTATCTCCAATTGTATCTGCACAATGTAAGAATTGTAATTAATAAATGTTTGACAAATTGATTCTAACCAACATTGAAAATTATTGATTTTTTAAAAAAATTAATAAATAGTATGTGATACAAATCTACGAATCAATTGTCATAATTTAGAGCCCTCTTCGTCAAGATTTTAGTTGGGACGTCGTTGAAAATAGGGTGCTCACCGAATAACGCCTTTCCCCTACTTTCTAATCTCAAAAGCTTCTTTCGGTTTGTGCTTGTAGTAATGCTTTTTCACTGCAACTATATTTGTGTCTTAAATGTAGATAACATGTTTAATATTTTCTTCACACTTCACTAACATTGATCTCTCTTTTCTCAAGTCAAATGATTGTAACATGTTATGTGATTCTCATTATGATGGACTTAGTTATTTTAAAAAAGAGTAGAATAGAGGCATTGAGATAGTGTCAAGTCTAGTATAAGGAGCGGTGATCAATTTGATCTCTTGAGTCACTTCTATCACCATGTTTTTTTAATGGAGTAAACCCCACAAGAGCATTCAATTTTTTCATCTCCACTCCCAAGGTTCGGTTCTAAGTCATCTTTTGTCAATTTTATAACATTCCTCAACTAGGTCTCGGGAAAAAGTGGTTATTATATTGTGGCATGTTAAGATTCTTAAAATTTGATTGGATATACCTTCAATGTAAAGTAAGAATACTACAAGATTCTCTAACGAAGTCCCCTCCTTATGATACTTGTTAGGCACCCTCTAGCTTATTTTGAGTGCCCTAACAATTTGTTTTCCACTATAGCCATGTTTTTTGAAAATCCCTTCTAAATATTATTTTTTTTGGTTCTATGTGCTCATCATTATATATAAGACCTAGTGGCCAAAGTATTCAAAACACCATCTTTTTGCAATGGGTAATAGAGAGAGAAAGCATCCAAATAAAGTTTTGTATGTGTACATCTCCTGTAAACTAAAACAAAATAGCGAGGCATCGTTCTTATATGAGAGGATGACATCCAAGAAAGGCAAGATACCATCCTTCTCAATGTCCTTGGTGAATTTGACACTATTTGCCAAATTTTTTATGTGGGAGTGGATGTCCTCAAATTTTTTATGCTGCCGATAAAGGTTAGCGTCATCAACAAACTTCTTTCACCATTTCAGATTCTATGTAAAGGAAAACAAAGTGGTATCTTCAAATTATTCGAAAAAAGGTTAGCCACCACTAGAGAGTGAAAACCCCTTCATCATTCATTCTAATTGTTCATAAATAACCTCTTTAAATGAGAAGAATATGGATCTCAATAAAAAACACCAATCTAGTCATAACTCGATCGGTGAAAGCTCTAATCAAATCAACTTCATCACCATTTGGGATGTGGTGAAAACTATGAAGTAACACAATAGGAAAGCTATCGAAAACCTCTCCATCCTCTTACCTTTTTGTCTTATATAAACTCAAAAACAACATAATAAACCAAAAATTGGTTGTAAAGAAATACTTCGTGAATTTTTGCAACCCCAAATCTCTAATGACAAGGGAGTTGAGTTTCCGTAAACATATGCGCGATCTTGGCCTTGCAGATATTATGGATGAGAACTTCACTCAGCAGCCTCCCGGCTCTTAATGCCGCTCTAAACATGGATGGGAATTTTATGTCCTTGTTGGTAGTATAAGTAATTACGTTGAAGGTGCCCCTATGGTAAAGGGCCTGTGGTAATTTATGCCATTTTTCTAAATTTGATGGACGTTTTGATGTTTTTACCGGTGTTTAAAGTTGACGTGCATTTTGACGTTTTTGCTTTTTTAGGCTGTTTTTAGTAGTTTCCTTTTAGCACTCGCATTAATGCGGGTATATTTAGCACTTGCATTCTACATGGTATATATCTATGCATGTTGAGTGCGTATCTATTTGTCTCTGCAAGATTTGTTAATGAGGTATTTTTCCTACATATCTTTATCCTGGTTCTTTTATCATCCACCTTTTCTATTTACAAGTAAGGCATCCATCGTTATAATATATATTTTATTGTATTTCGATAAATTTTTTTAATGAATTTTACCATCTCATTGATGAAGGGGTGATTGTTTTGGTTAGGTGAATTGGTAATAGCCTTCTTATGAATGCACCCACATTGATGGGGTGAAGTGGGGTTGCAGATTGAGCTTAAAATACTTTGTTAAGATGGAAGCCGTGTATGAGGGTTATCTCTTTTGTAAAAATTCACTTCAGAATTGCATCCATCCTTATATGGGTGGAAAAATATGCATAAACATGGAAGCCATGTTGGTGTGGCTTGAGATTGTCATTATCATAGCGATTATGCCCATTTTTGCAAAAATGTGGCCTATTTTACGATCTAAATCATGTAAAGTTTCTTTTTACTTTAAACCCCCTTTCTTAAAAGTTTAAATTACCTCAAGTTTCTTTTAAATTTTGAAATCTTTGTGGCCTTCTGAAAATTTAGATCACCATAAGATCTAATCTAATTTTAATTTTTTTATGATAATACTTTTTTACCATCCAGAAAATTCCACGTACTAAACTCGTGAAAATCTATTAGAATACTTTCCTAAAATCACAACACTTTTTAAAATTATTAATATGGATTTTTATGTGCCCCATTCAAGAAAGGAATGTTAAACTCTCTGTCATGTAAAATAATGTGAAAGAAATAGAAAACAAAGCCAATAAGACCTAACTTAGTTTTTTCATCGTTTTCCAGCTATGTCAAGGAAGTCCAACACTAAAAATGATCTTGATGGAGTTGGAGCATCAAGTGGATAGGGATTTCTCTTGTTAGTCAAGCCTTAACATCAAAAAAATTCCTAAATGTGATCTCCTCAAACCTAAGGGTTGGGTTCCTAGAGACCTTTCATTGTGAGAGGATCTCTAGCTAATAGCTAATACTAGTAAAATGTTAATGAAAACAATTATTAATGTAAATAGCCCTCATTCCATCTCTTCTTTTAGCTTGGGCATTCCATCTAAAATTTTGATCAATATTATAGTGTTGCATGTTAGAGATGAGGTTTGCAGTCTTGTCTATGGGTTAAAATCTCTTCAATGTGTCAATGTTATCCCCGCAAGCAATTTGTTAGAATTGTATCTCGATCAAAAATTTTAATGGATTTTCCCATCTTATTGAATCGGCTATTCAAGTCTGTCATTATTGCATTATTATTGAGCGGGTGGCTTTACAAGGCAATGCTATCTTATTGTCTCAGTATATTAGTTTCTAGAATGTGTACTTCCCTATTTGAGAAATGGTTGGAGTACTAATTATTTCATCTTTTTCATGGCACAAGGAAATGTTATCTTATTAATTGTATTTCAACTTCCAGAATACACAATGTTAGCATATTGTCTCGTATTTTAGATTTCGAGAAAACATTCTCGCCCTATTTGAGAGGTGACTGGAGTATTAATTATTGCCTCTTTTTTATGTCATAGGGACTCTAAAGGTCTTTCTACTTATTTGGAGGTTTTGCTTGGTGCTTCGTTAATAAAGATTGTTGTCCCTTTCCTTTCCAAACACTCAATAGATTTCTCAACATCATTGTAGCCTTTAGAAAACCCTTTGTAAGCTCCTATTTTTTTGTTGTTAATAATTTCTGAGCAACTCTTTTGCTCGGGGTTTCTTTAATTGACTTATTCATTTCTAATTGTTACCCACAACCGTTGTATTAGTTTCTAAAGGGTTTTGTTTTTCTATTTTTAAATTCTCATTTTGATTAAAGGTGAAACTCATTACACAAAAATTGATACACATGTTTGACTCTGTTCGGCATGTTTTTAGGCATCCTAGTGGTTTTTATGGGTTCATGCATATAGTATATGTTATTTTTATGGAAACTATATTGATTATCTTATGGAGTGATTTTTAATTTTAATAATCCAATGGCCGTGTTGAGCCAAAACAAACGCCTTGAACTTGATTTCCTTTTCTTTATTTGTTGATGAATTAGATTTTGACTTGGCATGTCGAGAGATAAGTGCAACATCAATCGACACAAGATCCACACATGAGGAACTCAAGATTGGGAAAATCAAGTTCAAGGTGGTTTATTTGGGTGGTCATCATATTGTCAGAAGGATCTAGAAAGATTACTATACCAAGGTATGTATAAGTTAATTGATTTCTTATTGAAAGGAAATCTATTCAAATACACAAACACTAATTTACACTATTTTGCGGTCAAATGTTTGTTGTTTTAGTAACCCATTCTTGCAAGAAAAAGAGGCCTTTAGATTTACAAACCACAGATCACACTAATATTTGTATTGTTTGCGGTTGCAGTAAGTGTGGAAAATGAGTTTTTATTTCTTGTAGAGATTAGAATTAGGATTTCCTCTAAATGAGATCACAGGAAATATTCTATGCTTTTGGTTTGGGGATTATCCTTTGACTAAATTTGGTAGGTTCTCGGTTATTGTTGAAGTCATTTGGGTGAACAAAGTAACTCTAATTGTATTTGCTTTTGCAATGTTAGAATTTGTGCTGATTTTACTATTCTTTCAATTCAGAAATTATTCTTGTCTGTGTTCTTCCTGTGGATTGTTCGCAGTAAAGTTGTTCGGTGAGGGGACACATCCTTTTCTTTTCAATTTGTTTTCCTATTGGTAAACCCAATGGTTATTCATAAGGCAATCGGGTTTTGGATTTATGGATAATAAGATGGATGGTCAAATTGATCTATTGGATCTCTTAAATTGTAGCTTGTTAATTGCCTTATCATGATTATTATCAAACATAGACTATGTAAGCCTAAGTGTTTGATGAAATTTCATAGAAAATCATTTACCTTTGCAAGCCATATTTAAATTATATGTTCACTCAAGGGATATTCTGGTCTGAATGCCTAATGGTTCTATTTTTTTATTATAAAATACATATTCAATGCAAGGAAATTGTGGGTAGATCATACCTAAATTAGTGACTTGTGTTTCATTTTTGTAGTTGGTTGCAAGGGGACTATAAATCACACAGTATAACACACATTTTTTATTATAGCACAATATTTCTCTACTATTAAGCACCAGGGAGGTTGATATTTTGAAGGATTTAGCTGTTAAATGAATAATGATTGGATGTGAATTTTATTTCCCAATTCAGATCTCTTTTGGTTGCTAAGATTACAACACTAGTATTACAACTTAATAATTTGACATATCTAAATTCAATCCCTCAATAAGGCCTCGAGAATGGCCAAATCCTGTAGATGCTCTGAGTGACTTAGATATCTTAAATCTTCATTTTCCTTTAGCTAGAATCCTTCAAAATCCAAAGCATTCATATCATTGCCACCACCAACATACAAAATCTTTAACACTCCATTCCCATCGACACTTCTTTAATCCCTCAACATGTCCTAAAGAATGCCTAAATCTTTGAAGTGTTATAAGTGACTTAGATCTATTAAATATTCATTTTCCTTTAGCTAGAAGTATTCAAAAGGCACTAGCCTCCTCTCCACCAAAGCATTCCAACATTTAGAATTCTTAATCCTTCACTACGATCCAACATTTCTTTAATCCCTCAATATGTCCTAAAGAATGCCCAATTCAAGTATTCGAGAATCTAGCTAGACACACACGCATATAAAATTTATCTTTGTTTGGGTGCACAATAGTATTAATGAACCCAAACAAATGCGAACAATTTTTGGTTTTGATATAGATGTTGTTCATTGCATTGGTCCACAATTTTGTTACACAACATCATACATATCCAAGTTAGCCAATATTTTGACAGATTCATTATGTTTTGAGGGCTTGTTCCAATGAGGAAATTTCAAACATCCCAACTTCGATATTAGAATGATTAAGCGACAAGGCTTTTAAAACTTCCCATCATAAATAAGAATATCTTCTTGGACTAACACACTTGTTTTCCCTCTCCATTTTAATACAATGCAGACTATTTAAAAATTATTAATGAATAGGGAAGAAAACTTTAGAGCTTCTCATTTTTTACAAATGCATGTAAATTTACTTACATTATATACAAGGTAAACAATGCTATGTGAACGCATCCTTCATTTCATGTTTGACTGCGCTACAAGTTTACATTTTCCACCATATATTTGCAGAACTCCCACTTTCTTGAGAATCTTTTACTTGTCATGGAAATAACTTTGAAACACGAAGGAATTTCTCAATTAATTGAGGGTGGTTCCAATGTTGACCATACATTTCAGATACTGCACTTTTCCTCCCTACACTCTGTTCTCAACACGGGTGCTGAACATCGTGTTGACCTTTCAGATGGGCTACATTTTTAGACAACACTTCTTCCCTCTAAATTTACAAGTCATGTAACCAACAAATCAATACAAGAAGGCTCCATTGTGTGCTTACACTTGAATCCCATGTTAGAATGATAAAAAATGAATTATAAGATTCATCCCTTACTCAATTACCAATGTATATAATTCCCCTATGGTAATTATAATTTCTTTCCATTCTTTTCCATTTGTCATTTCAATTCTATTTTTTTCTCGATTTTTTATTCCATTGTAGGATTGTTCTTATCATTGAAATGGATTTTTTTGTCGAATATGCTAATCAAAGGCTCTAACTCGACTACCAACAAATGCTCTAAAAATATCCAGTTTCCTTAAGCAGATGCAAGTGTAAACCAAGTTAACAAATATTTTGTAAGAACACCAACTCAAATAACTAGATTTAATACATTTATGTGCATGTGGTCTCGTAGAGGGTTGTGTCGTAGCAAAAACAACCCTTTGCGAATATCACAATGCAAATGGGGATGGTCACAATGCAAATGGGGATGGTTATGTGTTTAGGTTTGATTTTGTGGATTGGAAAGGAGGAGAAATCCACATCACTTATTTCAATGAGGTTGTCAAAACATTCTATGATCAAATTAAAAATGGGAAGCTATATACAATTTCCAATGGGAGGATTCTAATGAGAAACTATGTTATGACTATTTGAACAAAGATAGCTTTGGAGATTTTATGCATGCAACCGTCCTCAACCATAACTCTCATAAAAAATGAGGATAAAATACCTTCCCATCAGTTTCACTTCACCAAAATCAAGGACATACCTGCAAGAGCCATCAGGTCTTCTATTGATTTGATTGGCATTGTTATTTCCATGTCACGATGCTCAAGTATTTATAAGCATGACGATTTGAAACAAAGAAAAGAACTCTATAATTAAAGGACATGTTAGGATTCAGTGTCACTGTCACTTTGTGGGGAAAACATTTAGATGAGATAAACAAAGAACTTAAAGACATTCTTTATATACCACATCTCCGGTCCTTGAAAGATGATCATGTCCCCATTTTCAATGAGACATTAGTTGACACAATTTCAAGTACAAAATGAACTACGCCAACCCTCCAATTTCAGAAACTACTACACTTCATGGTTGGGTTTCTTCTGATGACTACTCCCATCCGACGCCCTCTATCACAAGCAAATTTTTGGGCCCTCCAAAAATCTTGACCTCTGTAACAACAATTTCAAAGTCCTACAGATGGGGAAAACTAACAAAAATGAACGGGCCATGGTTATAACATAAATAAAAAATATCAGCATGGAATTTTTTTACATGGCATGTCCTCTTCAAAAAGGTGAAAAAAGTGTAGGAAAAAAGTGCGAGAGCATGGCAATGGTTCATGGTTTTGTTTGAGTTGCAACGTAAAATTTCAAAACTATGAGAATATATATATATGCACTCAAGATTGATATAAAGGACCCAACAGTGGAATTCAATCGCTTATTGTTTTGATGAGATATCTATGTCAATCATGGGTGTTGCGGCTAGTGACCTCCACCTATTGTCTATGACGAAGATGAAACTAGTGAAATTATACGCATTGTCATCGGTAATGAATATTGCTTCACACTTTCCCTGAAAAAAGATTTACCATGGAATCTATAGATTGAAATGTGTCATCCTTAATTCAAAGAAAGAAGATAACAGGGCATCTCCCAAGAACCTTCTTTACGTAAAGTTTTCTAATGCACCCATCCGTTTAAACTTTACACCCCCATTCATTTCTATACTTTGAACTATCAATTCTATATTAGTTATTTCATATCTATCTTTCCTTTACCTTCTTCCATGATTATCCATTAACACTTCGAAAATGTTTCCTCTTTTTCCTTGCTTCAAAAAAAACTGTTGTATTTCCTTTTACACGACACACTATCGCTCCTACTACTATGTGGATGAAAGTAATATTAATAAAATAAATGAATATTACTTGCACTTTTTTATGTACATATTTTCATCCTTGTAGACCATGTGAACGTACTATATTTTTCCATATAGATAATATTATTTTCCTTCAAAGAACATATGTAGTTTTTTATCCTCAAAATTTTACTTCTTACACGTAGTTTCCAATGGAACTCCACATGCATTTCAATTGTATATAATTTATTGAATTTGACTATTTTTGCATTTGAATGTCATCAAACAATGTATCATTCCTTGCACGACTTACATGGGATTTTTTCAACAGTGGTACTCCATAAGTCTATGACTTCTTAATCATATTGACTCCTACAAAATGAGCTCGATGAAGAGAGAACTACACAAAAAATAAAGTTCACATAACTGTTGAGCAACAACGTTGTCACATAGAGTGTAGAATAACGAAAATCAGTAATATCCATCAACCTTACATCGACCAAATACTTACCATTCCCTAACATTCCAGTCTTTCCATCAAATTCAACTAGAGAAGGATTGATAACCAACATTTCGAAAGTAACTTCCATGGAAACAATTTTGTACGACCATATGAATTCCTTTCATACAAACTCATTTGTGCTTACTACTGCCATGTCTTCCCATTTATTTGGGATGCCACATGAAATTGTCTCAAGTACCAACCTTGCTTCGGTTCCTCGTACATGTACAACCAATTCCTCCTCTCCTTCTAACTGCTTTCCACCTTGCAATCCACCATCCACTCAAACAGAACACCCCACCCCTTCCCATACACAGTATTTCCCATATTTTTCCCTCACCGCAGACTATTGAAGCCAAATGTCGGTTTCGCAAAAGAATAGATTTGTTGGTGAACATCTAAACTTGCTCAATCTATTTGGAAAATTACCTTGGAATTAAAAAAAAAGTTTGTTTGAAGGCTTTCCTTCATGTAACGGATGCAAATTTGACAAGCACGCCACCACTTCTCTTCATGGAACAACATGGACCACGAAAAACAACCTACCGCTTCTTGCGTCTTAACCTAAATTGAGAATATGCTTATCACATGAGTCAATCCATTCTCGCAAGTCACCCAAGTATGTAAGCGAGATAATAAAAATACTTAGGACACACCATAAGTTTCCAAGAAAACATTACTTCAATAGAAAAATACCTACCACACTTTGCTTTGTAGATTTGGACATAGTATTCATACAAAGGAAGGAACTAATTTAACAAAGTATGATTTATACGTCAGTAGATATCGTGTTTGGGTGGCCTTGTAATATAAAATATGCCACGATCCCTATTATAAAGACATCTTAATTGAAAATGATGCCCTTTCCTCTCTACCATCCGAGTCATCAAGTGTTTTCCCTCTCTTAACATAGCCACAATGGAATTGCCCCAAATGTAAACAACTTCTACAACGCATGATATTGATGTTTCACCGAATTTGATGAAACATATGAACACTTATCGTCTTTCATGCCTACACCTCATAATATAGGAGAGCAAAAGAATAGGAAATAGAATAATTATTTCTCACACACAGTGGTGAAAATCCATTTTTACATTGTGGCTAGAGCTTGGGCTCTTGCCAATAAATGAATACAACATAAAGTGCCTTTTCTCAATGGCTTTCCCAACTTTGTTTCTAGTGGGAAAAATAATGGGAAAATAGCCCCGCATAAAAGAAGTTCCAATGCATGAATACACTCTACATTTGGATGCGCTACCATGATGGCCATTTTAGTTCCCACCCATGATTTCCCTACTTCCTTCTAAACCTCATAATGTGGCATATGAGCCAGTCTATAACATCAATTTTTATGAAATAGAACATCGAATTTGGAATCCTTGAATAATTGGAGATTTGTAAAGACAACTACTGGAATACCCCAAAGACAACCTCCTAGACACTTTAATGTAGTTTGGTTCGATCCTTTGAGGGACATGATCATTTTTAGAAAAAAATTGAAGCGAACTTTCGATATGGTAGAACAACTAGGAAACCAACCTTATTCTTCACTCTAAGCACTTTGTAGACAGGTGAATGACCAGATATCCACAATATTATGTTTAGTGCATGTCCTACTGATCCTCGAGCCACACAATGTTAGAGAACCCTTAACATTGTCTCTAACCCTCATCAAGTATCAACATACCTGCATCATAGATTCACAATATTTCGTGAAGAAATATTGCAGAAGGAACTTGGAGTAGTAGAATTTTGGTACAGGTAATACAATCTACTTTTTTATAAGTTTGTTCCAAACTACATAGCTAATATTTATGTTCCCTCATCTCACAGGTATGAATGACAACATAGAGGCTCCGCACATGTCCATAGTTTATTGTGGCTTAAAAACACCCCTAAAGTTGATGCAATGGATTGGGTGAATAAATCATATCGAGGTGACAAAACAATACTTTGATAAGTTTTAATGTCTACCCTGAAACCCCGTCCGACTTAGAATCGCTTGGATTTTGTTCGCAGTCACTCCTAGACAACCCTTGTTTACTAGATACAAAAAAAGTCTATCCTCCTCCCCACATGTGGACCTTGAAGAATGACTTAATCGTGTTCAACACCACACTAAATGTTTAGATAAGACATGCTTGCATAGAAAGAAATCGGAATCAGAGTGTAGGTACAACGCCCTTGGGCCACACAACCTACTTCATCCTTGCTCATCAAAGTGATGGGAAAATTAAGTACCCCCTTTGAGAAATGATGATAGATTGAACATCCACAACCAAACTATGGTATCCATATGGAGAGTAAATTTTGATTGCCAACCAATACTTTCTAGCCATGCACTTCTTAAGTATATTGCAAAATATGCTTCAAAAGCAGAGCAACGTTTAGAAACCTATCACCAAATGCTATCCAGATTTTCAAGAGATGCTAACATAGATTCTCCATCACATATTGCAATCAGTAAAATGCTCAAAGGAAATTGTTGTTGAACATGACATAAGCGCACAATAAACATGCCACATGCTCCAAAAATTTCCACTTGTTATGTAAAACAGAACCACTACATGAATGAAAGGTTTTCACACAACTTCATCTAGGAAACAACACAGGTCTTGACAATCTTGAAATGCTGGGAAATAAGATTTTGACATACACAATAATTAGAACATATATGACATCCCACATGATTTGTAGATAACTAGTTCAACATTCATCGAGAGGGTAAAGGTTGACACAATTAACACCAACATTTAGGCCACACCACCATGTTCCACACTTCCTTTGTCTTCATAAAAACAACTATTTCTTGATACCATACTACACCATTGAACAAACAAATCCCTTATAAATCCACTAAGGTTAATAATTCAAGGAACAAATGGCATAGGAGAATCATTTCGATAAATAAAATTTAGAATTCATTCACAATAGTATCAACCACATCTCCCTCACCTCTCCTTCTTCTCTCCTATCGTTGTTTCAACATTCAAGATCTCTGCATCCATAATCCATGCAGCCCTTCGTATTCCAATCAAAGAACTAAAACCCTTCAAGGCCATGCATTATCATCTTTTCAAGAGTCACCGAAACATAGAGAATATATTCTTATTGATGAAATGAGTTTCATCGGCCCAAATTTGCTAAGAAAAATTGACAACAAGCTACGCGACGACTAGCTATTCTAATAATCTTTTATTTGGTTAAAATCCTATTCAAACATAAAGATTTTTTTGTTTGATCGTGTGACAAAACCGAGAGATGCGATTGCATTGGTAATCACATTAACCATACGCTTCTAGATGGAACTTGGGCCCAAATATGTTAGGAACCATCCAATATTCCTATCCTTCCCTAAACATCCATTTTTTTAGCACAAAGTATCTAATAGAACTTAACTTACAACACTCCAATACAAGAACAAGAAGCCTTGATTTTTTTATCCAACCGCCATTGATGAAAAAAATATTTCAATTCAGATAGGAAAACCATCTCTCACTCAATAAAGAAGCCATGGAGGTATATAAAGATGAATCCTTCTCCATCTCCTCCTTCTAAGCCATGTGTGGGCATAGATGGAAAAACATCACACGAGTTAGAGGATTTTTTCCAAATGAGGCAACCACCTTGAAACTTACAGTGAATTGTTGACCCAAAATAGTTCCTCCATTTCCTAACCCAAACTTTCACACTCCTAGTTATTTTAAAGCACACACACACAAAAATAAACATTTGTATGTCGTGATTTAAAAAATAGTGAATAATTCATATATGCGTAGTTATTTTAAAATTATAAAAAGTACCTCACTGAAACAAAATCATGGATGATTACCACCAACTTGTGTACTTGTTGATGGTCTAATGTCACCCTATTTAACATAAAACTAAATGTACATATAAAAAAATTCATAGTTGTAATAAATGTAATTAAAAATAATACATTATTAAATGTCCTTATTAAAAAAAAACTACTACTTAAGTAAAATGGGTTACCATCGAAGATGTGGTGGTGCAATATGTGCCAAACGTCTCTATGAAAAAATCATTTGGAAAGGCACTCTTTATCTCGAGAAAATCCAATACATAAATATCCACGATAAGTGTAGAAGTGTGTACCAAGAATGGGTCTCATACTGTCACCCCGCACACCCTCGGCCTCATCATGAACACGGATGATGTGCTCAACAAGTATTTCTATGAGAGATCCAAGGGAATGTAATGTGTATCTCTTCACAACTGTACAAAAGGGGGACTATATTAGGCTTAGGAGCTTCTTGAAAGCGAATGTAAGAAGTTGATTAGGTGCTTTATGGGTACCCTCCTATATTGTGTAGATCCTTTTCCTTTGAATTGAAATCCAGAGTGGTCAAAATAGTCTGGAATCTCATTAAAAATAAACTCACAAAATATTTTCCTCAAAACTAAATTAGGACCTCATGGTTATTACAAGGTGACTAATTGAAAACCATGCACCAATTCTACCACCAATTATTTTTTACATCATCACGAGTGCACCAATGGATCATGAATCTCTTACAATTTAATGTCATCTCTTCATTGGCTCTAGGGTCTATAAATAGGGCACATATTTTATCTTTGGTTATTTATCTTTTAATTTTCTCAACAAAAAATTTGGTTGCATAATTCATTTATATGCCCTACATTTATCTCTATATGAATCCCATAAATCAATTTGAATCATTACCCAATCAACTTCTCTTATCAAGGTCTCGCATTGAGTTTGCCAAAGAAATAGGGCGTGGATTTTTGATCGGGGTCTCTCAATGTCCAGTATCAACTCCTCAATATGAAGTTTGTTTTCAATAATTTAAAATGAAAACAACTAAATACTAATTGAATAAAACACACAATTTAGAAATTTAAGCCATTCCTACCTCTTCTTCAAAGATGTTGTTGAGGATGATTGGTGAATCCTTGAGATGGGTTGACAAAAAATTTGTCTAGCGAAGAACACGACTTGTTTCCTTGCCTACAAAGTTGCAAATTAGAGGAGAAAATAATGAAAATGACGTAGGTTTGTGTTTTTAAGTATACATAATAAAAATGCATATTTTTTATGAAGTGCGTATGCGTTATAGATTTAGAAATACTCAAGCCTAAGGAAAAACAACATGTATGAATTATAATTAGAAAAAATATTACACATTTTTTTGTTTCAAGAAGTTGTCCACATTTTTGTAACCCATCTTCATGTATGTACCCAACTTGCATATTGTCTGAATAAATTTTTCCTTTTTTTGGATCATCCTTCTTTTATGTAGTCTTCAACAATACCTTTAATATCATCAAGTATTCTCTGTGATATTTTCTTGTATAATGTTCAACTAATCGTATGTACTCTATATATCCTTACACCATGTGTGTGCTTCCCTTTATGCACCTACTTACTACTTCACTATGTGCACTAGGACACTCATATGCATGGTGACCTACATTTCATCACTTTAAACATCTTCCGAAGAATCCTCTTCCCCTTCTCGACCAACTTTGTCATGTCATTG
This sequence comes from Taxus wallichiana var. yunnanensis, assembly GCA_018340775.1. NCBI lineage: Eukaryota > Viridiplantae > Streptophyta > Pinopsida > Cupressales > Taxaceae > Taxus > Taxus wallichiana. Next base: position 674,921,629 of record CM031244.1, on the reverse strand, counting down.
TAGAGGGTATGATGTTCCTTCTTGTGAACATCCTTGTGCATATGTTTTCACAATATTGTGGTCCTCTTATTTTCATTTTTATATCTATGGTCGTTACCTCCTCTTCTACACACATTTTCTCTTCCTCTCTTAGCTAGATTTTTACTTTTACATGCTAGTTTTTATTCACCCTCCAGTGTCAATCGGTAAGCTTCTTCAACAACATGAATGCGTATGAGATTTAAATCCTCATGAATACCAAATCTCAAACCGTTAACATACCTTGAATTTTTTTCTTGTTCAACCTATCCATGTCCAAATCAAATTTTGATTTGATAAAAAATCTTCTTTATAGTGTTTTATTGACATCTCTTTCTACCTTAGATTGTATAACTTCTTGGACAAGTTGATATGATATTTTGTAGGGGAAAAAATGTCTTTTATCTTGGCTACCATCTTTTCCCAATGCACAATTATATCCTATCCTCTCATTTTGCACTCATTTTAGATCTCTTTCCACCACTTAGTGTGTTCTTTCATCTTTATTTGTGTTACCTTCACTTTTTAGGGGTCATTGATTTCCTCAAACTCAAATTCTACCTCAATTTTAGTAATCTAGTCTACTAGATCTTTTAGTTCCAATCTCCCTAAAGGATGAAACATCCATTCTTGGTCCTTGAACCATTCTTGAGATAGACCTTAAGAGTCATGCTAATATCTTCTACAACCTCTTATTCTTCATTTAGTTTACCTCTAACTCTTTTATCATCACTTTGAGCATCTCAAGCCACAAAGCCTCTTTATTGATCCTATTTGATGACATTTAGCTTGGTCCTCACACCCTTAAGACCATTCATTAGTTATTATAACACACACATGACTATTGCATTCACCACTCCTCCATTAACAGTTTGTCTCGGATGCTCTTTCAACTAACTACTTTACATTTAATACTCTAACAATGTTCATAATTTTCTCAAGCCTCTTCCTCGATTCGTAACCTTTCTTTGATACCAACTTGATGACAGTTAGGTTGGTTAGAACTGAGCCATTTCAAAGTATACAATGGACTCAACAAAACAAATACACACCTTTTATTAATTTCAAAATCCTTACGAAATATACATCATTTACTTCCTCAAGTGGAGTGATTTCAAAAGGATAACAAGATCCTAAAACTATTACAATGGTGGTGTGTACTTGGGAGTGGTTGTAAGATCTCTCTCTCTCCCCAATCTCTGACCCGACTTATTAAAAATTTCCATAAAAAGTCCTTCTAAAAAAAAAAAAAAAAAATCCCCTAATGATGAACTCAAGATTTACCTTTACTATTTTTTTTTCCTACTACGATTCAAATTTGAAGTGGATCATTAAATTATTCGAGCTAACACATCATTTATATGATTCCTTGTCTATGCCTTGTCAGACTTGGTAGTTGAGGATGATTCATCCTTGAGATATTGTTAGATAGTTTATCAGGTACTTCATCTAATATGCCCATATGTTGGCTTACTTCCGTAGTTGACATGTGTTCGTGGTAGTTGATCCACATTCATTCCTTTTGTCACTTCTGACATGTCCTCTAAGTAGTTACTTTATTACATGCTCTTATTACACTCTTGTCATGGGCATACCCAAACATATCTTTCCTTGTCAAAACTCTTCACACCATTGCGTGATAACTATCCTTTGCATAAAGTCTTTGCACACTCCTACGTAATCACCAGAATGCCAGGCTACACATTCCTTTCTTTACCTTTAAGATCTCTTACCTTGCACACATCCATACTTAAATAACACTTAGGAACTTAAGTAGGATAAGATGAGGCACTTGTGATGCTCCTTCGTCATTGATACAACAAGTGCTTTAGTTTATTTGAATATATAAGATCAATTACGCCATCAACTCAGGACAATATTTTTTGCCGTTTGAGAAGATTTTTTTCTAGAAACCAATTTTTTTGAAGTGGTAGGTTTTTTCCACCTTAATTACCTACAAATTATCACATAAATGTAGATCATTTTTTAGAAATATAAATATTCAAGTGTGAGACAATTTGACCAATATGGGAGGGACATTTTCTCACACTATACAATCTATCAACTAAAATTATTATAGTATCATGTGAGAAACCATCTAGCATTACAAGAAAATATCTCAAAATATTTACCATGTAGAGATTAAACCAAGTGATGGTCTCTATAGACGATCCTTTATTGCGCTTTATGATTTTTTTTGTGAGCAATTGATGGACCAAATACGTCATACTTATAGTTTTGTATCCACATCTCGAGATGTAAAAATATTATCAAACACATGAAAGAATAAAAAAATTCTATGTATTATTGATTCCATAGAATAACAATGCAAAATGAAAGTGATATACTTATTGGATTGTGCTAAGCGATGAAAAAATAGAGCGTCTTTATCAATTTATGTGTGTAATCTTTCCCAACAAGAATCAACCTACTGATTGTATGATGAAGAGCATAGCCTTAAAAAATTGACATCGTATCGGTAACTCTATCTCCAAAGTCAAAAACGATACCTACAAATAAAAATATTCTAAATCAATTAACATTGCAACCTCCAAATTTCTATGAAACTAAAATTCAATGGTAATGGAGGATTTTTAAGAGTCAAAAATATTTCAAAAAGAAAATATATTAGAGAAAAAATCTATAAGTTTTTAAATAATCACATTCCTACCCTAACAATAAAAACAATTATTAAATTATTAAGATTTATGTAATTATTTGCTTAAATTAACTATGTTTACTAATTATATATATATATTTGCTTATGATCCTAGGAGAAGGCCCTAGCTTGCAAAAAATACATTTCAAATGATTCCATGATATTTACAATCATTTATGGACTCTCGGGAAAATTATAGCACATTATCATGCATAGACTAATCAAAATACAAAATATTACATATCTATTTACGATCGATTACATATTTTCACCAAAAATATGAACCAAAACCGAAGACCAAGCATACAAGAATGCCAAGAGACAGAATAAACCATGGTACGACAATAAAAATCTCCACCAAGATCAATCAATCACCACCCACTACTCCATCCCCTCACGGGATGAATTCTCTATGAGAATTTCAACCTTAGAGTCACTTTGAGGTGGTGAAGAGGGAGGAGAGTGAGATACACAACATTATGGCATAAGTACGTTGGCCTTATCAAGAAGTCTCACGATTTGATCCTTAGCAACAACCTCTAAATTACCAGAAAGAGCTTGAATCCCATGAGCCATACAATGAATATGATATTGCATGCTTACCAGTATTTCCCTCAAGTCCCAATGCTCTTTATGTAGAATGAATTGGCCCAAAAATTTGACAGAATATTTACAACACTTAAACCTTGAGAAACCTCAAAGACATTGCGACAACCAAATGACTGGTTTGGATCTAGCATGAGCTTCCACATCTTATTGTAGATGTCAATCTCTTTTCCTTCTTCTTAAAAACTTTGAGCAATCGACCATACTTTCTCCAACCAGCTATACATCACAACATTTTTTATTCTCCTGCTTATCTAATCCACAAAGGAATCCCCCAAGATCACCCTCGTTTGAGCTCGTCTCCTCTTATGACTAGTCCCCATAGCCGGACCCTCCAAACTTTCCATGATGATAGCAAAATAAGTGAAACCAAACCCAAAAGGCCACAGAATCACTAGAAAAAGAAAAATAAAGATGCGAGGAGTGAATATCACCCACCACTGACCAACCTTAAAAACACACACCTCTACCCAAAAACAATAAAAACTTTAAACGTGAGAGAATCCTAAATCTCTGCCAAAATATTTCAACTCAAACATCATCACTCCAAGAGGCGGGAAATAAATATAAGGCGGCCTTCACCATACTTTACCGTCTTTATCCGATGCCATTCGTGTGTCCCATGTAAAAAGTGCTTAAATATCATTTGGGAATCTTGACTCATAAGAATGGGATATTAATTTATGATTATCCCATAATCCCGCCCTCTATTCGATAGACAATCCACCATCTTATTGCCTTCCCTCATTGTGTGAGAGAATTTTACCTTTGTAAGTGAAGGAAGCTGTTGGAAAAAATATATTTATTGAGTCCTACGATTCTAGGTATTTCTCTACCATGATTCTAATCCATAGATGATCTCTTTCTTCATACACCCTCCAAATAAGCTTGCCCCCAAGAGCTTTATTCATTAGCATACAATTTATAAAGCCCAAGTCCCCTTCCTTCTTGGGGTGGCATACTTCATCCCATCCCACTAAGTGAACGTCTTCTTATCCACATAGCCACTCTACGAACATTTCTTTGCAATCCCATGATGCACCTGGCCAATTTTTAGGCACCTTAAAAATGACATGAAATAAGAAGGAATAGCCCGGAGAGACGACCTAATCAACTCTTTCTCTCCAATAAGTGATAACCACTTATCCTTCCAAGAGGTTAATTTTAACTGGATCTTATCCACCATTGGTTTCCATGTGTCCTTACTAGCCTCACCCCCCCAATTATAGGCATACCAGATAGGTATGGGCAAAGAAACCAATGAAGACAAAAAATACTACCAATCCTCCTATGTAACTTGGGATCAACATTAATGAAGAAAATAATAGACTTAGGAGCACTCACCTTTTGACTCACTTCTCTCTCATATTGGGCAAGAATATCCTTGAATTTCTTTGCTTTAGCCACCGAGGTGTCACCAAAAAATGTTGTATAATGTAAAAAAGCGAGATTTCGAGATAGGTTCGATGCTTGAAGAGATTTTCAGACCTTTTAACTCCTTTTTTCTCAATTGCACCTAGATATCTCTTGAAATAATTTCTACCATAATGATAAAAAGAAAAGGGGAAATTTGATCCCTACCCGAGACAACGAGGCGAAAAGTGCCCAACATGGACACTATTGATCAAAATTGAGAATTTAGAAGTTGAGAAATAGTTCCTGATTAATTGGATCTAATCAAGAGGGAATCCAAACCTAGAAAGGACCGATTCTAGAAATCTCCAATTTACCTTGTTATAGCCCTTCATCATATCCAAATTTATAATCATCCCTGGATTCTTCTTTTGGGAGAGAGAGTGAATTGCTTCATGAGCCACCACTATACCATCAAGAATGTGCTTAACTTCAACAAAACCATCATGACTATCTGAGATGAATGAGCACTAGAAGGCCTTCAATCTTATTGCCATTACTCTGTAAACAATCTTGTAGATCTTGTTACACTATGCAATAGGCTGGAAGGCATCAAAATACTTAGCATCCTTCTTTTTTGGAATGAGGGCTAATAAGGTGGAGTTCTATTCTTTTAAAATAGCTTTCTTCTTACTTCGCATTCATCTACCTGACCCAATTTTTTTGAAAAAAACCAATCGAAAACCATCGGCCCTAGGGCTTTATCAGCCAAAAGGCTAAAGATCGTATCATGCAATTCATCTTGGGAAATCAAATTCATTAAACTTCAAGCTTCCCCTTCATTCAAGGCCTGGGAATATTGGATAAATATGTATCTTCCTCCAGTTGTCCACCAAATTCTTCCTCCAACAATAATCGCTTAAAGAAGGCCACCCCTTCCTCTCTAATCATTTCCATATCTGAAATTTCCTCACTGAAGGGAGAGTCAACTTCTTAATTTTGTTCACATTTGGCCTTTTTTTTTTGTGGAAATATTGAAGAATTTTGTATTCCGTCACCTTCTTTTAACCATTTTACTCTAGAATTTTACTTCTAAAATACCTCTTCCATCCGGAGAATGTTATCTAATCAAGAAAGCCCCTCCTTTTCTCTAGAAATCGAGGATCCAAGCTCCATCTCGCATCTATTCCTCCCGAATTGATTCCAGTTCGTAAAAGAATTATTCCTTCTTTTGGAGCAGATTACCAAAGAATAATTTATTCCATTTCCTAGCTTCAAATTTAACATTCTTCATTTTCCTCATCAGTCTAAACCTCTTTCTCCCCTCCATTTTGATACCCCACCAACTCTTCAAATTCTCCTCAAAAGAGGGATCTAGGAACCACATGAAATCCATTTTGAAAGGGATCCCAACAAGCCAATCATCTGCAGATAAAGACAATCTAATGGGGCATGATCCAACTCAGGGACCTTCAAAATTTCAGAGAAGAAATGGAAATTCTCCAAACCCCAACTCGAGAAAATTAGAAACCTATCTAGTCTTTCCTAAATCACTTTAGACCTAGTTCTTCTATTACTCTAGGTAAACCCACCATATTTAGGCTCAACATCAATTAGGGCCATTTCACTGTAGAAATCTCTGAAATCACTAGAGCCCAGAGGAAGGAATTTCTTCCCACCCTTTTTATTTCATATTAAAAATCACATTAATGTCCCCACCTAAAATTTTATTTCTCTCATCATCTCTCAATATGTTGATTAAAGCTCGCGATCATTCTCTTTTCTCCTCCAACAACATTGGACCATAAACATTAACTAACACAAAATTCTCATAAGACCTTATTAGGAAAACTATGTTAGTGCTCCATTGATATGTGTGGGTGAATAATAATTACATGTGTAGTAATTATTATTATGATAAATGTAATATTTGTAATAGGTTAGTAATTCATTATTAGTTGTTATATAAAACAAAAATAACAAATATATAATTGGTGAATGTTAAGAGTGTATGTTGGTAATTTGTTAGAAGATGTTTTATATAAAACAACTATAACAAATGAATTTTTTGAGTGAGTTAGAAATAACTCACATAGGTGGAAGATCTTTTATAACCACCTCCTATATTTTAGGATGGCTATTTCCTATATATGTGGACGTAAGAATTGTGAAAGCTTAACTAGAGAATATTGAATATCATTCATGGTTATTTTGTTTGAGTTTGTGATCTCTCTATTAAATCTGATGCATACTCTTCATCTAGTATTAGAGCAGGTCCAACAAAGGGATTTACTCATCGGTTTCTTGCTACTATTTGTTGTGCTTCGATTGAGTGCCCATCCTTGGGAAGAAAGGAGGAAGTGTGGTCTATCATAGTAAGAAAGAGACTACGATAGAGCTTTTTAATCAAGAATCGACCCAAATCAGACTTGTCTCGCATTTTGATCATCTCCTATACACATTTAAACTTTATTTTGTTAAAATTTGGATTAGAATCTACACCATTGTTTTTTTACGTTGATTGCCAACGATTTTGATAATCGTCGGTGATTCTCATGCATACCGCCAACGATTATGGACTGAAATGTAATCACGGTGATCGGGAAAATCACCAATGATTTTGTTGAATTTCCAGTGATTCTCTACACCACTAGAAAGATCTTGAAAACAGATTTCCGATGCTACGGTTCTCAAGTTATTGTCAAAACATCAGAAGTGGGTTTTTTTCAAATCTAGAGCTTCACCATCGACAAATTTTGCATCATGAGCCTCAAAGATAAATTAAGCTAATTTAGCAGAATGAAATTGGAGGTTGGAGGCAATGGAGTATGGATGAAAAATAACATCCTCTCGTCAATCGCCAACAATGGGGACACATATTAGTTATGATGACATTTTTGTGGTGTGAGTATTTGCTTTCAGTTTTTACTGTGTGCTTTCCGCTGTGTTTTCAGAGTTCCAATTTCAGCGATCTTGTTGTTCTTGTGTTGTTTGAATAAATGGAAATTTCACATTGATGGGGGAACATGATCCAATATTCCATTTCTAGTTTTTAGTTTGTGTGTATGAGCAACATAATTAAACATTTTTTCCTATGTTATTCCCTGAAGTGAGATAGTGATGAATAAATGCACTATCATGGATTCTGATATGCAATCTCCTGAAGAGTAGAAATGATGAGAGCTTAGTAGTGTACTACATCATTATAATATTTTGGTTGTTGGATCCACTGGAAAACCATCTATAGTTGTGGTTGTTAGTAATCCATTAGAAAAACTATCTATAGTTGTGGTTGTTAGTAATCCACTGGAAAAACTATCTATAGTTGTGGTTTTTGGTAAACCATTGGAATACCATCCAAAGGTTGTTGGTATTGTCCTAGAAACCATCTAGTTCATGAGAAAGCTATGAAGTGGCACGTTACAGTACAAGGCAGGTTTTCCCCATGTTCGCACTAAGGGGGAAGGTTAGGAAAACTATGTCAGTGCTCCATTGGTATGTGTGGGTGAATAATAATTACATGTGTAATTATTATTATGGTAAATGTAATATTAGGAATATGTTAGGAATTCATTATTAGTTGTTATATAAAACAACAATAACAAATATGTAATTGGTGAATGTTAAGAATGTATGTTAGTAATTTTTTATAAGTTTTTTTAATATAAAACAACTATAACAAATGAATTTGTTGAGTGAGTTAGTAATAACTCACGTAGGTGGAAGAGTTGTTATAGCCACCTCCTATATATTAGGAAGTCTATTTCCTATATATGTGGATGTAAGAATAGTGAAAGCTTAATGAAAGATTATTGAATATCATTCATGGTTATTTTGTTTGTCTTTGTGATCTTTCTGTTAAATGATGCATACCCTTCGACCTTAAATCTTGACAGTTTAGGGCAATGAACCACTTACATTTTTCCAAAGGAAAGCCTTGAAATATGGTGAGTGCTTCGCCACGCTCACCCTCTCCCTCTCCAGATATCTATAGTAAGTCGACTGGAGCTTCCTTACACTTCCATCGAGATCAATTCACAATTGAACCAAAAAAATTTCCAAACTCCTTCGACATCATCCTTTGACAATCTAGTTTCCTACAACAAAAGAAAATCTCGGGAGTCTAGTTCTCTTATTCGTTTCACCAAACAACCTTTATCAGAGGAATTTAATCCTATGACATTCCATCTTATGAGCTTTATGGCCGTCACGTGGAAGGAGATTACCTCACAAAATCCTTTAAGGTTCTTTGGTTGTTAATGTTAATATTCAACTTGGCTTTTAAATGAGTTGTAAGAGCATTGGCTTATCATCCAACCAATTTTTCAAAACTGGTATCCAATTGAGGTCCGGACTAGGAAGAGGCTAATCTTTCGATTTTCTCAAATAAGCCACCGTGCCCTTCTTATTCAAGTCAACCTCTTTCAACACTAACTCTAGAATTTTTTTGTCATAAACGGAGAAGACCCATTCTCCTTATTAGAATCAAGAATCATATCCATCCCAAAGTAAAAGAATCAAGCACTTCCATCTACAAAGAATTCAAATCCCATTGCTTGCATAATTGAAGGCTTCCATTAAAATTTCCAAATCCTCCTACTCTAAGGGGTCATCTAGAGGGAACTCCTTACCTTGATTGAAGACAGAGTAAACTTCATTTTTGCCAAGATTTCCCCAACATGAACTTCTAAAGGCATACCTTGGGGGAGAAACCAACTCCTCCTTTCTAGGAACATCCCCACTCTTTGGATTATCCTTATCTAAACTTTCAACTAACTTATCCGAAACCGAACCGACCTCCTTAGCTCTCTAGCCTTCTTTGGGGGGCTCCTTTATTGTAGCCAATGAAGAACACTTATTCATTTTATGATTAATTTCTTTGCACCTGAAGCACCTAAATGACATGCATTCAAAATCAAATTGGCTGAAACTAAACGCCCATAAGAGTGTTAATTCTAATAGCTTGAACTAAGGGCTTGGTGAGATATATATTTATACAAATTCGAACATAAGAAGAAAAGGTCACCAATTTCATCTCTTTGCCCAAGCCAATTGGCTCACCTAAGGCATCCGAAATTGAATTCGAGTCTCATGACCTCATAATTCAGAGGGATCTTGTAAAGCCTAACCCACAACAGGACCTTTCGGATCGGTTCCTCTTTTGGGTTAAAAAGAGGGGACCATGGCCTCAGATAAAGTCCCACATTTTTGAAAAACCAAGGGCCACCGAAATAAAATTTTCTCTATCTTCAATACTGCCAAAACAAACCTGGAAAAAACCTTTAATCTCAGGCCAGGACACTCACAACAATCCCAATTCTTATCAATCCAGTTCCAGAGCTCATCCTTTGAAGGCCAAATACCAATAAATTTTCATATGAGCGCCCTATTTCCCATTCTATCGCAAATTTCTTCCAAAGTCGAAGAACCAACTTCAACCAATTTAACAACTTTTAAAACTTTCAGCTCCGCTTACCCGCAGAAATCGACGCTAAAACATCCTCCAACTCTTTAATCTCATCCAAAGATAAACCACCATTCGGGACCAACCTCTCGAGCCTCGAATTTCACCCAACTTTGGTTTATTTGGAAAGAACCATAATCCCGACCAGGGGACATGCCTCGGCCTTATTACACGCCATTTGAAGCCACTCCATCCAATCGGGAATTCCAACCGTCCTTTTGCCACCCTCCGGAGGCATTGCGTTTCGCGGACAACGAATTTCCACCATCCTTACGAGAGCACAAGCTCGAGCTCCCCAGAACCCGGACCTTCAATCCTCCAATCTGCCCGAACCACGTGATCTATCATCTAAACACTCCTTTTGAAAATCGCAACCCACCCAGGGTCATCTTTGCTTTTGTAGCTCTAAAACCACCATCCTCGGCAGATAGCTTCCCTAAACCCTCTCCTGCCACCTTTCTCACATTCACATATTTTTGTCATGTGAGCTTTTACTTCTTTAATCCCTCACGATAAACACAAGTGATATCACTTAAAGCAACAAACAACAATATTATATATATAATAATTAATATCTTATTCTTATTTGTTTAAATTAATTATATTTATTCATTATATATTAAATTTTTACAATTTTTTGAAAATAATTAATTATATTTAACTATTTTTGAAAATTAAATAGATTTATTTTAATATATATCTATAGCGATTAACATTTTGATTAGAAAGTGTCTTTTATACAATAAATTGCAATAAAATTTCACTATTGTCAAAGAAGAATCGAACACATTTGTTTGTTTTTTAAAATTAAATATATTATATGTTTAAAAAAAAGAAAAATTATAATTTGCAAAATTACAATTTGAAAAATAGTCCTATTACATATGTGATAAATAAATATTTGGTCAATAATAAAATTTTAATATATAAAATATCACTAGAGAGAAGCCCCAATAGGAATAATAAAGTTAAATATAATGTAAAAATGTCTTGTAAATGAAAAAATAATAAACTTTTCTTTGTTTTTCTTTCAGCCATTTCCACTTTTTGTTCAATTATATTGGTCTGCCACCACGTGTTTTCTTGTCTCAAAATCAATTTCTCTATTTTGCTATCAGTAATTTCCACTTTCTATTCAATTATATTGGCCAGAGGTTATCCTCCACACTAAAAGCACCTATGTATGGCCACGCGGCCCATAAAAAGATACCATACCCATGCATGCACATGCCCTGGTGGGTCCCGCGCGTCAACGGTCACATCATAGATATGTTGTTTTTATAACAAAGTGATATCAAATCAAATTGAAGCATGCAATAGTGGGTAGCTGGGCTGGTGGGGATAGTGTGTTGGGAACAAGGAGGTCATGGGTTCAAATCCTAATGACATCATGGTTGGCATGGTTGGCATGATGCTTGTGATGGTGTTTGCCATGTATGTGGGTGCATTTTGTGTTGAGGATAGCCTTCGCCATTATATTGGTTTGCCACCATGTATTACATAGAAAGATTCTTATAAAAAATTATAATTAAAAATATGTACGGTTTGAAACGAATCTCAACACATTTTTGCAGAATTTCAATTAAATATGAATGTCTCAATCTACTTCAACACATTTTTTCTGAGAAGTTAATGTGTTCAACAACGGGTTCGTCTCCTTAAACTTTTAAATCTAATTTGAAATTGAAATAGGAACTTGAAATTTATGATATCAAGAAATTTATGATCTCAAGAAATTTATGATCTCAAGTAGGCCTTGCCCATAAATTCCAGCTTTGGATTCCACTATAATATTGCAACTTACATGACACATCTTTATCATTAGAACTGCCTATTATATCTCGGAGAAGATATCACAAAGTATAATGCATATTATATTCTGATTTGGTTTCCGTTTAAGGAGTTTTTTCCCACTTAAAAACAGACCCAATCCTCTATTGATAATCTTATTAATTGCCTGTGGTCTGTATCTTTTCTTCAAACCTTCATCTTATCTTCAATATCTTCTGCATCTCATCATCATGGCCAATGTAGAGGTGCATAAGAGATCTGACATACTTCCAGCCAGCCCTTCTCAGCCTATCAAACTCACCTATTCAGATTTGCACTATCTGTATGTCATTTATAATCAGAAATGCTTGCTATATTCCATGCCCAACAACACCATCCAAGACTTTGAGTCCACTGTGGACCAGTTGAAAAGAAGCCTGTCGCAAACTCTGGTCTACTTCTATCCCCTGGCTGGAAGACTAAAAACCTGTGATGGCATGGTGTATATTGATTGTAATGACAAGGAAGCAGAGTTTATAGAAGCATATGCACCAGACATTGGCCTTGCAGAAATCATGGCTGAAAACTTCCCTCATCAGATCTTTGCTCTCAATGGCGCCCTCAACATAGATGGGCACTTTATGCCCTTGTTAGTAGTCCAGGTAATTTAGTACGCATCCTCTATCACTTATTTAATATTTACAGGAATCAGCTAGCTTTATATGAGTTTCTTTTCATATGCTTTCAAACTATTTCATTTATTAGAATTTTCAATGGATTTCTTTAAAGTAACCCAGAAAAGTATTGTAACTAAAAGTAAAAACTATCCCTGCCTGCACCTATTCTGTATTTTAAGTAGCTTAAAAAAATAGGATATGTTAAAAGTGTCATTCAAAATGCCATTGGGCCCTCCTCATTTCTTACAATAATTTGTTTAGATTTAGGTTTACGTTTTGAGTATTCAGTCCATCAATAAATCAATGACCTGTTGATTAAATACACTTTTTTTGTCTTCTTATCTCCTTTTACACCAAAATACCTGATTTAGAGTCTTTTGACATTCAAATGACTCTATTGCTTCTGATGATCTTTTTACTATTCCAGTACAGGACTGTTTGAAGTGTTTCTGTAATGCTTCTGGCTGGGTTTGGGATATCACTGCCAGAAGTGTTTTATTAAACCATAATATTTTACGGGGATCTTTTTCTTAATGTTTTTGCACTAAATTTTGATAGTTTAGTTTTAATGTTCATAGATTTTGTCGGATTCTAATTCTAACAAAAATATTTTGATAACGATTTTGTTGAAAACTAATTCTAACATAAAGTTTTTTTTTGTTTGACCAGTTAACGAAACTGAGAGATGGGATTGCATTGGCATTCACAATCAACCATGCAGTTGCAGGTGGAACTTCCATTTGGCATTTTATGAGATCTTGGGCCCAACTATGTCGGGAACCATCCAATATTCCTATCATTCCCCTAAACACCCGTTGTTTCAGCACAAAGTATCCAATAAAACTCAACCTACAACACCCCAGTACAAGAACAGGAAGCCTTGATTATTTTTCCCAACCGCCATTGATTGAAAAAGTATTTCATTTCAGCGGACAAACCATCTTTCGGCTGAAGAAAGAGGCCATGGACGCATACAAAGACGAATCCTTCTCCATCTCCTCCTACCAAGCCCTGTGTGGGCATATATGGCAGAGCATCACACGAGCTCGAGGACTTTCTCCCAATGAGACAACCGCCTTGAAACTTACAGTGAATTGTCGACCCAGAATAGTTCCTCCATTGCCTAACTCATACTTCGGCAATGCCCTCCAAGTAGTTGGGGCCACTTTAACTGCTGGAGAGCTTTTGGGTAGTGGTAGGGCTTGTGCAGCCCTAATACTGCACCGTAAAATATCAACACACCAAGATGCCCAAATCAGAGTAGAATTGGACAAGCCTCCAACAATTGTTCATATGAATGATTTTATTTCAAAGAATTCTATCAGGGTGGGAGGTTCTCCTAGATTTCCTATTTATGATAATGATTTTGGATGGGGAAGGCCATTAGGTTGCAGGAGTGGATGCAAGTTTGATGGAAAAGTGTTTACTTATCCTGGAAGCGAGGGATTAAGAAGTGTAGACGTTGAGGTTTGTCTTGTTCCTCAAACCATGACCGCTTTAGAGTCTGATCAGCATTTTCTATTTCCTTTCAATCATTGAGAGCACAACTATTTTGCATGTAACCAGATTTGACATTACTACCTAATGTCGTCTTCTTTTCTTCTATGTATCTGTTTTTGGAAACTTCCATGGGGCTTTGTTATGATCTTCAGCTTTGGTTGGAAAACAATTTTATGTATTAAATCTTTTATTATATTTTTGGTAACCGAAGGCTTTTAAAGTTTGATTTGATTTTTCAAATATAATTATCAATTTTTTATATGATCAAATGTTGAAAGTTAGGTATGTTTAATTAAAAAAACTTTTTCAATCTTTGCATTTTCCTATAAATATCAATCCACATATTAGGACTGTTCTTATCATTGAAATGGATTTTTTTGTCGAATACCATATGCTAATCGGTGCTCCAACTTGACTACCAACAAATGCTCTAAAAAATATTCAGTTTCCTTAAGCAGATGCAAGTGTAAACTAGGTTAAAAAATATTTTGTAAGAACACCAACTCAAATAACTAGATTGAATACATTTATGCGCATGTGGTCTATAGAGGGCTGTGCCCTAGCAAAAACAACCCTTTGCGAATATCACAATGTAAAGGGGGATTGTTATGTGTTTAGGTTTGATTTTGTGGATTGGAAAGGAGGAGAAATCCACATCACCTGTTTCAATGAGGTTGCCAAAACATTCTATGATCAAATTAAAAATGGGAAGCTATATACAATTTCCAATGGGAGGATTGCTGATGAGAAACTATGTTACAACCATTTGAACAGTGCTTTGGAGATTTTCCTACAACCGTCCTCAACCATAACTCCTCTAAAAAAAAATGAGGATAAAATACCTTCCCATCAGTTTCACTTCACCAAAATCAAGGACATACCTGCAAGAGCCATCAGGTCTTCTGTTGATTTGATTGGCATTGTTATTTCCATGTCACCATGCTCAAGTATTTATAGGCATGACCAGTCTAAAACAAAGATAAAAACTCTATAATTAAAGGACATGTTAGGATTCATTGTCACTGTCACTTTGTGGGGAAAACATTTAGATGAGATAAACAAAGAACTTAAAGACATTCTTTATATACCATATCTCCCGGTCCTTGAAAGATGATCATGTCCCCATTTTCAATGAGACATCAGTTGACACAATTTCAAGTACAAAATGTTACGTCAACCCTCCAATTTCAAAAACTACTACACTTCATGGTTGGTTTTCTTCTACTGACTACTCCCATCTGACACCCTCTATAGCAAGCAAATTTCTGGGCCCTCGAAAAAGCTTGACCTTTGTAAAAATATTTTCACAGGTCCTACAGATGGGGAAAACAAACAAAAAATGAACGGGCCATGGTTATAACATAAATAAAAAATATCAGCATGGAAAACCTTTTTTACATGGCATGTTCTCTTCAAAAAGGTGAAAAAAAATGTAGGAAAAAAGTGCAAGAGCATGGAAATGGTTCATGGTTTTGTTTGAGTTGCAACGTAGAAGTTCAAAACTATATATATATATATATATATATATATATATATATATATATATGCACTATGATTGATATAAATATATCCACTCATGGGATAGATCCAACAGGGGGAATTCAATCAGTTACCTCTTTTGATGAGATAACTACGTCAATCATGGGTGTTGCAGCTAGTGACCTCCACCTATTGTTTATAGACGAAGATGAAACTAGCGAAATTATACGAAATGTCATCGGAAATGAATATTGCTTCACATTTTCCCTGAAAAAGAGATTTACCATGGAATCGATAGATTGAAATGCGTCATCCTTAATTCAAAGAAAGCAGATAACAGTGAATCTCCCGTACCCTTCTTTATGCAAAGTTTTCTAACGCACCCATCCGTTCAAACTTTACACCCCCCATTCATTTCTATACTTTGAACTATCAATGCTATATTAGTTATTTCATATCTATCTTTCCTTTACCTTCTTCCATGATTATCCATTAGCACTTCTAAAAATGTTTCCCTCTTTTTCCCTGCTTCAAAAGAAAACTGTTGTATTTCCTGTTACACTGACACACTATTGCCTCCTACTACTATGTGGATTGAAAGTACTATTAATAAAATAAATGAATATTACTTGCACTTTTGTTATGTTCATATTTTCATCCTTGTAGACTATGTGAACGTACTATATTTTTCCATATAGATAATATTATTTTCCTTCAGCAACATATGTAGTTTTTTATCCTCAAAGTTTTACTTCTTACGCATAGTTTCCAATGGAACTCCACATGCATTTCAATTGTATATAATTTATTGAATTTGACTATTTCTACATTTGAATGTCATCAAACAATGTATCATTCCTTGCTGACTTACATGGGATTTTTTTCAACAGGTGGTACTCCATAAGTCTGTGACTTCTTAATCATATTGACTCCTACAAAATGAGCTCGATGAAGAGAGAACTACACAGAAAATAAAGTTCACATAACTATTGAGCAACAACGTTGTCACATAGAGTGTAGACAACTTCTACAGCTCATTGTATTGATGTTTCACTGAATCTGATGAAACATATGAACACTTATCATCTTTCCTGCCTACACCTCACAATATAGGAGCAAAAGAATAGGAAATAAAATAGTTCTTTTCTCATACACAGTGGTGAAAATCCATTTACCATGTTGTGGCTAGAGGTTGGGCTCTTGCCAATAAATAAATACAACATAAAGGGCCTTTTCTCAATGGCTTTCCCAACTTTGTTTCTAGTGGGAAAAATAATGGGAAAATAGCCCCGCATAAAAGAAGTTCCAATGGATGAATACACTCTACATTTGGATGCGCTACCATGATGGCCATTTTAGTTCCCACCCATGATTTCCCTACTTCCTTCTAAACCTCATAATGTGGCATATGAGCCAGTCTATAGCAACAATTTTTATGAAATAGAACATCGATTTTGGAATCCCTCGAACAATTGGAGATTTGTAAAGACAACTACTGGAATGCCCCAAAGACAACCTCCTAGACACTTTAATGTAGTTTGGTTTGATCCTTTGAGGGACATGATCATTTTGGGAAAAAATTTGAAGTGAACTTTCAGATATGGTAGAACAACTAGGGAAACCAACCCTATTCTTCACTCTAAGCACTGTAGATAGTGAATGACAAGATATCCACAATATTATGTCTAGTGCATGTCCTACTGAACCTTTGAGCCACACAATGTTAGAGAACCCTTAACATTGTATCTAACCCTCATCAAGTATCAACATACCATCATCATAGATTCACAATATTTCGTGAAGAAATATTGCAGAAGGAACTTGGAGTAGTAGAATTTTGGTATAGGTAATACAATCTACTTTTTTATAAGTTTTTTCCAAACTACATAGCTAATATTTATGTTCCCTCATCTCGCAGGTATGAATGGAAACATAGAGGCTCCACACATGTCCATATTTTATTGTTTCTTTAAAACACCCCTAAAGTTGATGCAATGGATTGAGTGGATAAATTTATTATCGAGGCGAAAAAACAATACTTTGATAAGCTTTAATGTCTACCTGGAAATCCCGCCGACTTGCAACCCCTTGGATTTTGTTCGCAGGTCACTCCTAGACAACCCTTGTTTACTAGATACAAAAAAAGTCTATCCTCCTCCCCACATGTGGACCTTGAAGAACTACTTAATCGTGTTCAACACCACACTAAATGTTTAGATAAGACATGCCTGCATAGAAAGCAATCACAACTGTAGTGTAGGTACAACGCCCATTGGGCCACACAACCTACTTCATCCTTTCTCATTGAAAGTGATGGGAAAATTAAGTACCCCCTTTGAGAAATGATGATAGATTGAACATCCACAACCAAACAATGGTATCCATATGGAGAGCTAATGATGATTGCCAACCAATACTTTCCCGCCATGCAGTTCTTAAGTATATTGCAAAATATGCTTCAAAAGCAGAGCAACGTTAGAAACCTATCACTAAATGCTATCCATATTTTCAAGAGATGCTAACATAGATTCTCCATCACATATTGCAATTTGCAAAATGCTCACAGGAAATTGTTGTTGAACATGACATAAGTGCACAATAAACATGCCACATGCTCCAAAAATTTCTGCTTGTTATGTACAACCGTTCATTTGTATCATTAAATGTTGGTAGTTTAATTTCGAGACGTATCATTGAAAGTGATGCCGATGTACAAGAAAAAACCATTTTCTTGGATACATATAGAGTTCTACCTGTAACTATGGAACACCTACCTCTTATTTAGGTTTCTCTTGATTGGAGCTATAACAAGAATTGTAAAGGTGATAAATGGAAACTACGATCGAGCCAAGAAATTGTTCAGGTCCACCTAAGATTTGTGGATGTCCCAGCTCAAGATTCAATGTACTATGACCTTTTCTATTGGTCAGAACTTCTTTTATAAAATACTTTTAGAAATATTGTCTCCAAATTTGGCTCAACCTCACATGACATCAATTTTACTTGGGACTTGTTCAAGCACAACTACAGATCGTGGAATGTTTTATGCACTACCGTAGACACAAGACATGCTATAGATGTTAGGTTTGACTTTGAGGTTGAATGTAGTATTCAACAGGAACCACTACATGAATGAAAGGTTTTCATACAACTTCATCTAGGAAAAAACATAGGTCTTGACAATCTTGAAATGCTGGGGAAACAAGATTTTGACATACACAATAATTAGAACATATATAACATCCAACATGATTTGTAGATAACTAGTTCAACATTCATCGAGAGGGTAAAGGTAGACACAATTAACTCCAACATGTAGGCCACAACACCATGTTCCACACTTCCTTTTTCTTCATAAAAACAACTATTTCTTGATACCATACTACACCATTGAACAAACAAATCCACTAATTTTAATAATTCAAGGAACAAATAGACAGGAAAATCATATTCCTACACTTAAAAAATCAATCACACCCCTAATCAACATCAACTATAAAAGTAATAACTATCCCTCTAAATCAAATAACATATATCATTTGGCATTCACATTACATTTTTAGATGCGATTACTAGTTTAGTACCTACCATCTATTGCTTATTTAATATTTACAGGAATCAAATAGCTCAATAGAAGTTTCTTTTCATCCATTTTTTTAGCACAAAGTATCTAATAAAACTTAATTTACAACACTCCAATACAAGAACAAGAAGCCTTGATTTTTTTATCCAACCGCCATTGACTGAAAAAATATTTCATTTCAGTAGGAAAACCATCTCTTAGCTCAATAAAGAAGCCATGGAGGTATATAAATATGAATCCTTCTCCATCTCCTCCTTCTAAGCCATGTGTGGGCATAGATGGCAAAGCATCACACGAGTTAGAGGAATTTTTCCAAATGAGGCAACCGCCTTGAAACTTACTAGTGGTTTGTCTACCCAAAATAGTTCCTCCATTTCTTAACCCAAACTTTCACACTCCTAGTTATTTTAAAGAATACACACACAAAAATAAAAATTTGTATGTCATGATTTAAAAATAGTGAATAATTTATATATGCGTAGTTATTTTAAAATTATAAAAAGTACCTCTCTCGAAACAAAATCATGGATGATTACCACCAACTTGTGTACTTGTTAATGGTCTAATGTCACCCTATTTAACATAAAACTGAATGTACATATAAAAAAAATTCATAGTTTTAATAAATGTAATTAAAAACTAATACATTATTAAATGTCCTTATTAAAAATAAACTACTTGCGAAATAAAATGGGTTACCATCGGAGATGCGGTGGTGCAATATGTGCCAAACGTCTCTATGAAAAAATCATTCAGAAAGGAAATCTTTATCTCAGAAAATCCAATACATAAATATCCACGATAAGTGTAGAAGTGTGTACCAAGAATGGGTCTCATACTGTCACTCTGCACACCCTCAGTCTCATCATGAACACAGATGATGTGCTCAACTAGTATTTCTATGAGAGATCCAAGGGAATGTAATGTGTATCTCTCCAAAATATGTACAAAAGGGGGAACTATATTAGGCTTAGGGAGCTTCTTGAAAGTGACTCTAACAAGTTGATTAGGTGCTTTATGGGTACCCTCCCTATATTGTGTAGATCCTTTTCCTTTGAGTTGAAATCCAGAGTGGTCAAAATAGTCTGGAATCTCATTAAAAATAAACTCACAAAATATTTTCCTCAAAAACTAAATTAGGACCTCATGGTTATTACAAGGTGACTAATCAAAAACCATATACCAATTCTCCCACCAATTATTTTTTACACCATCACGAGTGCACCAATGGATCATGAATCTCTTACAATTTAATGTCATCTCTTCATTGGCTCTAGGGTCTATAAATAGGGCACATATTTTATCTTCGGTTATTTATCTTTGAATTTCCTTAAAAAAATTTGGTTGCATAATTCATTTATATGCCCTACATTTATCTCTATATGAATCCCATATATCAATTTGACTCATTACCCAATCAACTTCTCTTATCAAGTTTTGCGAGTTTGCCAAAGAAATAGGGCATGGATTTTTCGATCGGGGTCTCTCAATGTCCGTATCAACTCCTCAATATGAAGTTTGTTTTCAATAATTTAAAATGAAAATAGCTAAAAACTAATTGAATAAAACACACAATTTAGAAATTTAAGCCATTCCTACCTCTTCTTCAGCATGTCATTGAGGATGATTGGTGAATCCTTGAGATGGGTTGATGAAAATTTTGTCTAGCGAAGAACACGACTTGTTTCCTGGCCTACAAAGTTACAAATTAGAGGAGGAAATAATGAAAATGACGTAGTTTGTGTTTTTTAAGTATACATAATAAAAAATGCATATGCGTTATGAAGTGCGTATGCGTTATAGATTCATAAATACTCAAGCCTAAGGAAAAACAACATGTATGTGTTATAATTAGAAAAAAACATACACATTTTTTTTTTGTTTCAAGAAGTTGTCCAAATATTTGTAACCCATCTTAATGTATGTACCCAACTTGAATATTGTGCTGAATAAATTTTTCCTTTTTTTGGATCATCCTTCTTTTATGTAGTCTTCAACAATAACTTTAATATCATCAAGTATTCTTTGTGATATTTTCTTGTATAATGTTCAACTAATCATATGTACTCTATATCTCCTTACACCATGTGTGTGCTTCCCTTTATGCATCTGCTTACTACTTCACTATGTGCACTAGGACACTCATATGCATGGTGACCTACATTTCATCACTTTAAACATCTTCTGAAGAATCCTCTTCCCCTTCTCTGACCAGCTTTGTCATGTCCTTGTAGAGGGTATGATGTTCCTTGTTGTGAACATCCTTGTGCATATGTTTTCACAATCTTGTGGTCTTATTTTCATTTTTTATATCTGTGGTCATTACCTCCTCTTCTACACACATTTTTGCTTCCTCTCTTACCTAGATTTTTAATTTTTCATGCTAGTTTTTATTCACCCTCTAATGTCAATCGGTAAGCTTCTTCAACAACATGAATGCGTATGAGATTTAAATCCTCATGAATACCAAATCTCAAACCATTAACATACCTTGAAATTTTTTCTTGTTCAACCTATCCATGTCCAAATCAAATTTTGATTCGATAAAAAATCTTCTTTATAGTCTTTTATTGACATCATTTTTTGCCTTAGATTGTACAACTTCTTAGAGAAGTTGATATGATATTTTCTAGGGGAAAAAATGTCTTTTATCTTGGCCACCATCTTTCCCAATGCACAATTATATCCTATCCTCTCATTTTACACTCATTTTAGATCTCTTTCCACCACTTAGTGTGTTCTTACAACTTTATTTGTGTTACCTTCACTTTTTACGGGTCATTGATTTCCTCAAACTCAAATTCTACCTCAATTTTAGTAATCTAGTCTACTAGATCTTTTGTTCCAATCTCCCTAAAGGATGAAACATCCATTCTTGGTCCTTGAACCATTCTTGAGATAGACCTTAAGAGTCATGCTTTAATATCTTCTACAACCTCTTATTCTTCATTTAGTTTACCTCTAACTCTTTTATCATTACTTTGAGCATCTCAAGCCACAAATCCTCTTTATTGATCCTATTTGATGACATTTAGCTTGGTCCTCACACCCTTAAGACCATTCATTAGTTATTATAACAAACACATGACTATTGCATTCACCGCTCCTCCGTAATGGTTTGTCTCAGATGCTCTTTCAACTAACTACTTTACATTTAATACTCTAACAATGTTCATAATTTTCTCAACCCTCTTCCTAGATTTGCAACCTTGCTTTGATACCAACTTGATGATAGTTAGGTTGATTAGAACCTGAGCCATTTCAAAGTATACAATGGACTCAACAAAACAAATACACACCTTTTATTAATTTCAAAATCCTTACGAAATATACATCATTTATTTCCTCGAGTGGAGTGATTTCAAAAGGAGAACAAGATCCTAAAACTATTACAATGGTGGTATGTAGTTGGAAGTAGTTGTAAGATCTCTCTCTCTCCCCCATCTTTGACCCAAATTATTAAAATTTTCCATAAAAAGTCCTTCTAAAAACAAAAATCCCCACCGATGAACTCAAGATTTACCTTTACTATTGTTTTTTCCTACTCGATTCAAATTTGAAGTGGATCATTAAATTATCAAGCTAGCACATCATATAGATGATTCCTTGTCTATGCCTTGTCGAATTGGTAGTTGAGGATGATTCATCCTTGAGATATTGTTAGATACATATCTAATTCATATGTTGGCTTATTTCGTAGTTGACATGTGTTCATGGTAGTTGATCCGCATTCATTCTTTTGTCACTCGACATGTCCTCTAAGTAGTTACTTTATTAACTCTTATTACACTCTTGTCATGGGCATACCCAAACATATCTTTCCTTGTCAAAACTCTTCACACCATTGCATGATAACTATCCTTTGCATAAAGTCTTTGCAACTCTACGTAATCACCGGAATGCCTGTGCTACACATTCCTTTCTTTACCTTTAAGATCTCTTACCTTGCACACATCCATACTTAAATAACACTTAGGAACTTAAGTAGGATAAGATGAGGCACTTGTGATGCTCCTTCGTCATTGATACAACAAGTGCTTTAGTTTATTTGAATATATAAGATCAATTACACCATCAACTCAGACAATATTTTTGCCGTTTGAGAAGATTTTTTCTAGAAACCAATTTTTTTGAGGTGGTAGGTTTTTTCCACCTTAATTACCTACGAATTATCACATAAATGTAGATCATTTTTTAGCAATATAAATATTCAAGTGTGAGACAATTCTGACCAATATGGGAGGGACCTTTTCTCACACTATACAATCTATCAACTAAAATTATTATAGGTATCATGTGAGAAACCATCTAGCATTACAAGAAAATATCTCAAAATATTTACCATGTAGAGATTAAACCAAGTGATGGTCTCTATAGATGATCCTTTATTGCGCTTATGATTTTTTTTGTGAGCAATTGATGGACCAAATACGTCATACTTATAGTTTTCTATCCACATCTCGAGATGCAAAAAGATTATCAAACTCATGAAAGAATAAAAAAAATTCTATGTATTATTGATTCCATAGAATAACAATGCAAAATAAAAGTGATATACTTACTGGATTGCGCTAAGCGATGAAAAAATAGAGCGTCTTTATCAATTTATGTGTGTAATCTTTCCCAACAAGAATCAACCTACTGATTGTATGATGAAGAGCATAGCCTTAAAAAATTGACATCGTATCGGTAACTCTGTCTCCAAAGTCAAAAACAATACCTGTAAATAAAAATATTCTAAATCAATTAACATTGCAACCTCCTGAAATTTCTATTGAAAATAAAATTCAATGGTAATGGAGGATTTTTAAGAGCCAAAAATATTTCAAAAAGAAAATATATTAGAGAAAAAATCTATAAGTTTTTAAATAATCACATTCCTACCCTAACAATAAAAACAATTATTAAATTATTAAGATTTATGTAATTATTTGTTTAAATTAACTATGTTTACTAATATATATATATATATATATTTGCTTATGATCCCTAGGGAGAAGGCCCTAGCCTGCAAAAAAATACATTTCGAACCATTCCATGATATTTACAATTATTTATGGACTCTCGGGAAAATTATAGGCACATTATCGTGCATAGACTAATCAAAATACAAAATATTACATATCTATTTACAACTGATTACATATTTTCACGAAAAATATGAACCAAAACCGAAGACCAAGCATACAGTAATGCTAAGAGACGGTAACAAACTGTGGTACGATAGCAAAAACTCCACCAAGATCAATCAATCACCACCCACTACTCCATCCCCTCGCAGGATGATTTCTCTACGAGAATTTCAACCTTAGACTCACTTTGGGGCGGTGAAGATGAGGGAGAGCGGGATACACAACATTATGGCATAAGTATGTTGGCCTTATCAAGAAGTCTCACTCCTTGATTCTTAGCAACAACCTCTAAATTTCAAGAAAGAGCCTGAATCCCATGAGCCATACAATGAATATGATATTGCATGCTTTACAGTATTTCCCTCAAGTCCCAATGCTCTTTATGTAGAATGAACTGGCCCAAAAAATTTGACAGAATATTCACAACGCTTAAACCTTTATAAACCTCAAAGACATTGTGACAACCAAATGAATGGTTTGGATCTAGCATGAGATTCCACATCTTATTGTAGATGTCAATCTCTTTGCCTTCTTCTTCAAAACTCTGAGAAATCGACCAAACTTTCTCCAACCAGCTATACATCACAACATTTTTGATTCTACCGCTTATCTAATCCATAAAGGAATCCCCCAAGATCGCCCTCGTTTGAGCTCATCTCCTCTTATGACTAGACCCCATAGACGGACCCTCCACACTTGCCATGATGATAGCAAAATAAGTGAAACCAAACCCAAAAGGCCATAGAATCACTAGACAAAGAAAAATAAAGACGTGAGGAGTGAATATCACCCACTACTGACCAACCTTAAAAACACACACCTCTACCCAAAAACAATAAAAAATTTAAATGTGAGAGAATCCTAAATCTACCAAAATATTTCAACTCAAACATCATCACTCCAAGAGGCGGGGAAATAAGTCTAAGGCAGCCTTCACAATACTTTACCCTCTCTATCCGACGCCATTCGTGCATCCCATGTAAAAAGTGCCTAAATATCATTGGGGAATCTTGAATCATAAGAATGGGATATTAATTTATGATTATCCCATAATCCTGCCCCTCTATTCGCTAGACAATCCACCATCTTATTTCCTTCCCTCATTGTGTGAGAGAATTTTACCTCTGTAAGTGAAGGTGAAATTGCCTTAATATTTGAGAAAATAGAATTCAAATGCCATACCTTAGAGGGATGCCCTTGATCCATATCGAGGATAGCCATATAATCCCCTTCAATCCAGAGGTGACACTAATTCCTCTTCTTCACTTTCAGTAGACCAAAAAGAAGATCCATTCCTTGCGCAAAGTTGTTAGAAGAAACATCACAATCAAAAGCCAACACCAAAATAGGCTAGCAATCAGAATTTCTAAAAACGCATCCACACCCTGCCTTACCTAGATTGCCTTTAGAGGAACCATCAAAATTTAGCTTGATCCATCCCTCCGTACGAGGTCACCACCTTACCAAAATTTTATCCTTACTCCCCTTATTAGGAGGGAGAGCATCATTGTTTTAAGGGATAGAGGGAAATTTTCTACAAAGGATCCTGTCATCATAGTTTCTGCAGTCAAAATACTTACACCAGGTACCAATCAAATTTGAAAGAAGACGTTATATCCTATTCCATACCTAACGCATTGAAATTTTGGAGCTTTGAAAAATTCTTCTGTTCCTTTCCAAGAAGAGGATCGAGATGACTGCCACTGGAGTCAAATTCCAAAGGAGAAGAATACCTTTGTGAGTAACTTTCCTCTACTATTATGAAATGAGATCGAGCATCGAAAAAGGGAGAACCCATGCTAAATTCCATTAAATCTAGACTATGGACCAAATTTGGAGAGCAAAGGGATAGTGAATGAAGAGATGATCACCTGTCTCCTCTCCCTCCTCACATAGAAAGTAGAAAGTCAAGCCATGAAAGCCCCTCTTCATCAGATTATCATAGGACAAACACATACCCAATGAAACCAACCAAAGGAAGTAGTTCGCCTTGGGCAAGTCCTCTTTAATCAAAACAGAGGAAAATGGGAAATACCTCGAAGCCTTGTGAGTTATCAATCTTACATAGATATTGTTGTATAGGTATTTAATTGTTATAGACCTCGAGCTTGAACCCGACCAAACCAGACTATCCTCCAATAAATGATCAAGGTAAGGGATGCAACTAAGAATTTTGAAAAGAGATAAAGCACCACCCATATTCTTGATTTCATCCAAGTTGGGGGAAATATAACCTTTAACACAATCATAATCACCTATGTAGCCATCCACTTTGGGTCCCCATTTCGAGATGGTTTCATCTTTAAAATTTTTCAAAGAATCAACCTTAGCTAAGGGGCCAAAAGGAAGCCA
The DNA here is from genome assembly GCA_018340775.1 of Taxus wallichiana var. yunnanensis. Taxonomy (NCBI): domain Eukaryota; kingdom Viridiplantae; phylum Streptophyta; class Pinopsida; order Cupressales; family Taxaceae; genus Taxus; species Taxus wallichiana. Next base: position 674,895,036 of record CM031244.1, on the reverse strand, counting down.
ATTATCACTCCACATATCGACCCTTCTACCATTGTGAGGTTGGCATTTCAGATCTAGAAAAACAAAAGAATGACATATTTTAATAAAATTCTAAACATTTGAACCAAAAGGAAGATGTTGGAAAAAATATATTTATCGGGTCCTACGATTCTAGGTATTTCTCCACCATGATTCTAATCCATAGATGATCTCTGTCTTCATACACCCTCCAAAGAAGCTTGCCCCCAAGAGCTTTATTCATTAGCATAAAATATATAAAGCCCAAGTCCCCTTCCTTCTTCGGGTGGCATACTTCATCCCATCCCACTAAGCTGAACGTCTTCTTATCCACATAGCCACTCCAAAAAAATTTCTTTGCAATCCCACGATGCACCTGGCCAATTTTTTAGGAACCTTAAAAAATGACATGAAATAAGAAGGAATAGCCTAGAGAGACGACCTAATCAACTCTTCTCTACCAATAAGAGATAAACACTTATCCTTCCAAGAGGTTAATTTTAACTGGATCTTATCCACCATTGGTTTCCACATGTCCTTACCAGCCACACCCCCAATTATAGGCATACCTAGATAGGTGTTGGGTAGCAAACCAATTGAAGATCAAAAAATACTAGCAATCCTCCTATGTAACTTGGGATCAACATTAATGAAGAAAATAATAGACTTAGGAGCACTCACCTTTTGACTCACTTCTCTCTCATATTGGGCAATAATCTCGTGGAATTTCTTTGCTTTAGCCACCAAGGGGTCACCAAAAAATGTTGTATAATGTAAAAAAACTAAGATTTCGAGATAGGTTCGATCCTTGAAGAGATTTTCAGACCTTTTAACTCCTTTTTTTCTCAACTGCACCCTAGATAACTCTTGAAATACTTTCTACCATAATGATAAAAAGAAAAGGGGAAATTGGATCCCCCTACCCGAGACAACGAGAGGCAGAAAAGTGCCCAACATGGACACTATTGATCAAAACTGAGAATTTAGAAGTTGAGAAACAGCTTCCGATTAATTGGATCTAATCAAGAGGGAATCCAAACCTAGAAAGGACCGATTCTAGAAATCTCCAATTTACCTTGTTATAGCCCTTCACCATATCCAAATTTATAATCATCCTTGTATTCTTATTTTGGGAGCGAGAGTGAATTGCTTCATGAGCCACCACTATACCATCAAGAATGTGCTTAACTTCAACAAAACCATTTTGACTATCTGAGATGACTGAGCACTAGAAGGCCTTCAATTTTATTTCCATTACTCTGTAAACAATCTTGTAGATCTTGTTACACTATGCAATAGGCCGGAAGGAATCAAAATACTTAACATCCTCTTTTTTTGGAATGAGGGCTAATAAGGTGGAGTTCTATTCTTTTAAAATAGCTTTCTTCTTCCTGCATTCATCTACCGCCACCCTGAATTTTTGAAAAAAACAATCTGAAAACCATCTGGCCCTAGGGCTTTATTAGCCAAAAGGATAAAGACCGTATCATGCACTTTATCTTGGGAAATCAAATTCATTAAACTTGAAGCTTCCCCTTCATTCAAGACCTTGGGAATATTGGATAAATATGTATCTTCCTCTAGTCATCCACCAAATTCTTCCTCCAACAAGAATTTCTTAAAGAAGGCCACCCCTTCCTCTCTAATAATTTCCATATCTGAAATTTCCTCACCTGAAGGGAGAGTCAACTTCTTTATTTTTTTCACGTTTTGCCTTATTTTTGTGGAAAGATTGAAGAATTTTGTATTCTCGTCACCTTCTTTTAACCATTTTACTCTAGAATTTTACTTCTAAAATACCTCTTCCATCTGGAGAATGTTATCTAATCGAGAAATTGCCTCATTTTCTCTAGAAATCGAGGATCCGAAGCTCCATCTTGCATCTATTCCTCCCGAATTGATTCTAGTTTAGAAAAGAATTATTCCTTCTTTTGGAACAGATTACCAAAGAACAATTTATTCCATTTCCTAGCTTCAAATTTAACATTCTTCATTTTCCTCATCAGCCTAAACCTCTTTCTCCTCTCCATTTTGATACCCCACCAACTCTTCAAATTCTTCTCAAAAGAGGATCTGGGAACCACATGAAATCCATTTTGAAAGGGATCCCATCAAGCCAATCATCTACAAATAAAGACAATCTAATGGGGCATGATCCAACTCAGGGACCTTGAAAATGTTAGAGAAGAAATGGAAATTCTCCAAACCCCAACTCGAGAAAATCAAAACCTATCAAGTCTTTCCAAAATCACTTTAGACCTAGTTCTTCTATTACTCTAGGTAAACCCACCATATTTAGGCTCAACATCAATTAGGGCCATTTCACTGCAGAAATCTCTGAATTCACTAGAGCCCGGAGGAAGGAATTTGTTCCCACCCTTTTTTCTTTCATATTAAAAATGACATTAATGTCCCCACCTAAAATTTTATTTCTCTCATCATCTCTCAATATGTTGATTAAAGCTCGCGAGCATTCTCTTTTCTCCTCCAACAACATTGGACCATAAACATTAACTAACACAAAATTCTCATTAGACCTTATTAGGAAAACTATGTTAGTGCTCCATTGATATGTGTGGGTGAATAATAATTACATGTGTAGTAATTATTATTATGATAAATGTAATATTAGTAATAGGTTAGTAATTGATTATTAGTTGTTATATAAAACAAAAATAACAAATATATAATTGGTGAATGTTAAGAGTGTATGTTGGTAATTTGTTAGAAGATGTTTTATATAAAACAACTATAACAAATGAATTTGTTGAGTAAGTTAGAAACAACTCACGTAGGTGGAAGAGCTTTTATAACCACCTCCTATATTTTAGGAAGGCTATTTCCTATATATGTGGATGTAAGAATTGTGAAAGCTTAACTAGAGAATATTGAATATCATTCATGGTTATTTTGTTTGTCTTTGTGATCTCTCTATTAAATTTGATGCATACTCTTCATCTGGTATTAGAGCAGGTCCAACAAAGGGATTTACTCATCTGGTTTCTTGCTACTATTTGTTGTGCTTCTGATTGAGTGCCCAACCTTGGGAAGAAAGGAGGAAGTGTGGTCTATCATAGCAAGAAAGAGACTACAATAGAGCTTTGCAATCAAATATTGACCCAAATCAGGATTTTCTACATTTTGATAATCTCCTATACACATTTAGATCTTATTTTGTTAAAATTTGGCTCAGAATCTACACCATTGTGTTTTTTTTACAATGATTTTGATAATCATCAACGATTTTGTTACAATTGCCAATGATTCTGGACCTGAAATGTAATTACTAGTGATTAGGGAAAATCACCAATGATTTTGCTGAATTTCCAATGATTCTCTACACCAATAGAAAGATCTTGAAAATAGATTTCCGATGCTACGATTCTCAAGTTATTGTCAAAACATCAGAAGTGGGTTTTTTGTCAAATCTAGAGCTTCACCATCGACAAATTTTGCATCATGAGCCTCAAAGATAAATTAAGCTAATTTAGCATAATGAAATTGGAGGTTGGAGGCAATGGAGTATGGAGGAAAAAGAACATCCTCTCGTGAATCACCAACAACGGGGACACATATTAGTTATGATGACATTTTTGTGGTGTGAGTATTTGCATTCAATTTTTACTGTGTGCTTTCCGCTGTGTTTTCAGAGTTCCAATTTCAGCAATCTTGATGTTCTTGTGTTGTTTGAATAAATGGAAATTTCACATTGATGGGGGAACATGATCCAATATTCCATTTCTAGTTTTTAGTTTGTGTGTATGAGCAATAGAATTAATTTTTTTTTCCTATGTTATTCCCTGAAGTGAGATAGTGATGAATAAATGCACTATCAAGGATTCTGATATGCAATCTCCTGAAGAGTAGAAATGATGAGAGGTTAGTAGTGTACTACATCATTCTAATATTTTTGTTGTTGGATCCACTGGAAAACCATCTATAGTTGTGGTTTTTAGTAATCCATTGGAAAAACTATCTATAGTTGTGGTTGTTAGTAATCCACTGGAAAAACTATCTATAGTTGTGGTTTTTGGTAAACCATTGGAATACAATCCAAAGGTTGTTGGTATTGTCCTAGAAACCATCTAGTTCATGAGAAAGCTATGAAGTGGCACGTTACAGTACAAGGCAGGTTTTCCCTATGTTCGCACTAAGGGGGGGAAGGTTAGGAAAACTATGTCAGTGCTCCATTGGTATGTGTGGGTGAATAATAATTACATGTGTAATTATTATTATGGTAAATGTAATATTAGTAATATGTTAGGAATTCATTATTAGTTGTTATATAAAACAACAATAATAAATATGTAATTGGTGAATGTTAAGAATGTATGTTACTAATTTTTTAGAAGTTTTTAAAATAAAACAACTATAACAAATGAATTTGTTGAGTGAGTTAGTAACAACTCACGTAGGTGGAAGAGTTGTTATAGCCACCTCCTATATTTTAGGAAGGCTATTTCCTATATATGTGGATGTAAGAATAGTGAAAGCTTAATGAAAGATTATTGAATATCATTCATGGTTATTTTTTTGTCTTTGTGATCTTTCTATTAAATCCGATGCATACCCTTCAGACCTTAAATCTTGACAGTTTAGGGCAATGAACCACTTACATTTTGCTAAAGGAAAGACTTGAAATATGGCGAGTGGTTTGCTACGCTCACCTCTTTCCCTCTCCAGATCTCTATAGCAAGTCCACCGGAGCTTCCTTCCGCTTCCATCGAGATCAATTTACAATTGAACCAAAAAAATTTCCAGACTCCTTCGACAATCTAGTTTCCTGCAACAAAAGAAAATCTGGGGAGTCTAGTTCTCTTATTCGTTTCATCAAACAACCTTTATCAGAGGAATTTAATCCTATGACATTCCATCTTATGAGCTTTATGGCCCTCACGTGGAAGGAGATTACCTTTCACCAATCACAAAATCCTTTAAGGTGCTTTGGTTGTTAATGTTAATATTCAACTTGGCTTTTAAATGAGTTGTAAGAGCATTGGCTTATCATCCAACCGATTTTGCACAACCGGTATCCAACTGAGGTCTGGACTAGGAAGAGGCTAATCTTTGTGATTTTCTCAGTGAAGCCACCGTGCCCTTCTTATTCAAGTCAACCTCTTTCAACACTAACTCTAGAAAAAACTTTGTCATAAACGGAGAAGACCCACTATCCTTATTAGAATCAAGAATAGTATTAATCCTAGTAAAATAATCAAGCACTTCCATCAGAAAAGAATTCAAATCCTGACTGCTTGCATAATTGAAGGCTTCCATTAAAATTTCCAAATCCTCCTGCTCTAAGGGGTCATCTAGAGGGACCTCGTTACCTTGATTGAAGATAGAGTAAACTTCATTTTTTGCCAAGATTTCCCCAACATGAGCTTCTAAAGGCATACCTTCAGGGGGAGAAACCAACTCCTCCTTTCTAGGAACATCCCCACTCTTTGGATCATCCTTATCTGAACTTTCAACCAACTTATCTGAAACTGAACCGCCAGCCTCCTTAGCTCTCTAGCCTTCTTTGGGGGGCTCCTTTACTGAAGAACCTTTCCCCAAATTATTAGCCAACGAAGAACACTTATTCATTTTATGAACAATTTCTTTGCACCTGAAGCACCTGAATGACATGCACTCAAAATCAATTGGCTGAAACTAAACGCCCATAAGAGTGTTAATTCTAATATCTTGAACTAAGGGCTTGGTGAGATCTATTTTTATACAAATTCGAACATAAGAAGAAAAGGTCACCAATTTCGTCTCTTTTCCCAAGCCAATTGGCTCACCTAAGGCATCCGAAATTGAATTCAGAGTCTCATGACCCCATAATTCAGGAGGGATCTTGTAAAGCCTAACCCACAATGGGACCTTTCGGATCAGTTCCTCTTTTGGGTTAAAAAGAGGGGACCATGGCCTCAGATAGAGTCCCACATTTTTGAAAAACCAAGGGCCACTAGAAAAAACTTTGTCTCTATCTTCAATACTGCCAAAACAAACTTGGAAGAAACCTTTAATCTCAGGCCACGACACTCACTGGAATCCTAATTCTTATCAATCTAGTTCCAGATCTCATCCTTCGAAGGCCAAATACCAATGAATTTTCAAATGAGCACCCCATTTCCCATTCTATCGCATATTTCTTCCAAAACAGAAGAACAAACTTCAACCAATTTAACAACTTTTAAAACTTTCAGCTCCACTTACCCCAGAGAAATCAATGCTAAAACATTCTCCAACTCTTTAATCTCATCCAAAGATAAACCACCATTCGGGACCAACCTCTGAGCCTGAATTTCACCCAACTCCGGTTTATTTGGAAAGAACCATAATCTCGACCCAGGGGACATGCCTCTGGCCTTATTACTACCATTTGAAGCCACTCCATCCAATCTTGAATTCCAACCTTCCTTTTTGCCACCCTCCAGAGGCATTGCGTTCGCTCCGGACAACGAATTTCCACCATCCTTGCGAGAGCACAAGCTCGAGCTCCCAGAACCTGCACCTTCAATTCTCCAATCTGCCCGAACCACGTGATCTATCATCCAAATGCTCCTTTTGAAAATTCGCAACCCACCTCGGGGTCATCACTACTTTTGTCTCTCAAAAAACACCATCCTGCGAGATAGCTTCCCTAAACCCTCTCCGCCACCTTTTCACATTCACATATTTTTGTCATGCGAGCTTTTACTTCTTTAATCCCCGATAAACACAAGTGATATCACTTAAAGCAACAACCAACAATATTATATATACAATAATTAATATCTTATTCTTATTTATTTAAATTAATTATATTTATTCATTATATATTAAAATTTTACAATTTTTTGAAAATAATTAATTATATTTAACTATTTTTGAAAATTAAATAGATTTATTTTATTATATATCTATAGAATTAACATTTTGATTAGAAAGTGTCTTTTATACAATAAATTGCAATAAAATTTCAGTATTGTCAAAGAATAACTAAACACATTTCAAAAGATTGTCAACCTCTTTCAACACTAACTCTAGAAAAACTTTTTTCGTAAATGGAGAAGACCCATTCTCCTTATTAGAATCAAGAATCGTATCAATCCTAGTAAAAGAATCAAGCACTTCCATCAGCAAAGAATTCAAATCCTGACTGCTTGCATAATTGAAGGCTTCCATTAAAATTTCCAAATCCTCCTGCTCTAAGGGGTCATCGAGAGGGACCTCGTTACCTTGATTGAAGACAGAGTAAACTTCATTTTTTGCCAAGATTTCCCCAACATGAGCTTCTAAAGGAATACCTTCAGGGGGAGAAACCAACTCCTCCTTTCTAGGAACATCCCCTCTCTTTGGATTATCCTTATCTTAAATTTCAACCAACTTATCTGAAACTGAACCGCCAGCCTCCTTAGCTCTCTAGCCTTCTTTGGGGGGCTCCTTTATTGAAGAACCTTTCCCCAAATTATTAGACAAGGAAGAACACTTATTCATTTTATGACCAATTTATTTGCACCTGAAGCACCTAAATGACATGAATTCAAAATCAATTGGCTGAAACTAAACTCCCATAAGAGTGTTAATTCTAATAGCTTGAACTAAGGGCTTGGTGAGATCTATTTTTATACAAATTCGAATGTAAGAAGAAAAGGTCACCAATTTCGTCTCTTTTCCCTAGCCAATTGGCTCACCTAAGGCATCCGAAATCAAATTCAGTCTAGAGTTGCCTATAAGGTTGAATATTCTCAGTCCAGAGATTAGTCCAGAGTTGCCTTTAAGGTAGAATACACACAGGTCAGAGCTCAGTCTCGAGCCTAATAATAGTGCTAAAGTAACATGATAAATTTTTTCAGTTAGAAATAAAAGATGAATCATTATAAAATGTGTTTTTTTACTAATGTAATTCCAATTGAGTATTAAATTCTCTTTAAAATTTCCAATTAAGTATTAAATTTAACCAAATTGTTTATATATATATATAATTCAAATGACTATTCAAATAATCAACTTCTAACTAAAATGGAAAGTTAAATTGAATTTCAACTGACTATAAAACTTAACCAATTTATTTGTATTTATTAAACAATGTAATAGTATCGAGTAAACTCAATAAAGCTCAATAATTATTCTTTTGTATGTTTCCAAATAACGATGCAGTTTTTGGTGTGGCCCACATGATTTAACCATGTACATAAGTGTGTGAAAATTTTTCTATCAAAATGCATTATGCCGTCAAATTTCTAGCTAACAGGTAATCTGAAGAAAAGAGATTCTTTTCTGTCATGAACAAAGCATGTTTGTTCACCTATGAACAATATGATATCTACTCTATATGTCTGAATGTACTTGTCTATAACCCTTTGCATATTTTTTTATGTAAACCAACACAATGTTCCCCTTCTTTGATCTTAAAATTGCTGATTTCACATTGAATTATGACCCAAAAAAATGAATTCTATATTTCGTATCAAGTCAATTTTTTGAATGAAGACATGATGTTCTCTTTAGTGCATGTATGTAAACCACAATCCAATATCAAATTGTTGTCGTGTTATCCTTAACAATGTAGGGCTAAATGTTTAACAAAAGTATCTGTAACATGAATATGTAAAATTTGGTTGTATGTTTGGCAATCTAAATTTAGTAATCCCCATAACTTTAAATAACAATCCTTTTACCCCAAAACCAATAACTTCCTTCCATGTGGAACAAGATCTGAAAAAGCAACCAATACACATCAATTATTTTTCAATAAATCAAATAATAGTTATAGTATACATTTGTTTTTTATAAAAAAATATTTTCCATAGTTGTGATATTTTTTGGCTAAACTTTAACAATAAAATTTTAATAAGAAAATCTTATTACTTGAGATATTTGCACACTTCAAATTTATATTATTAGTATAAAGTGAATTTTATATGTAATTTTCTCTTGCAACATATTCAAAATAATAAGGCATGAACGTCAAAATATCATGTATTTAAATAGAAAATTTAATCCAATATAAATGATAACATCTAACTATCAATAACATTCTAAGCATTAGATAGTAATCTGATCATATAGAAAATGGTCAAAGGAACTATATAATAATTACAAACACAATTTTATATATTGACTTGTTCAATTGTTATTTGAGACAGACTACATTGCTTTAAGGCTTGTTTTACATCATCTGTATCATCTATTAAGGCTATTTTTCCAAACAACATTTCCATACGCCATTTACCATTATTAAATTCTCTATTTGAAGACACCTTTGGAGACACCATAAAATTCTCCTTAGACACTCCTTTGTTGATTACACCGACACCAATAGTTGTTTCACAATTGTAATGAATATCTGGTTCTCTCTAAATTGCATCCAAAATTTTGATTAATATATATATATATTTTTTCACAATGCTCAAACCCCAACAAAACATTAGATGAGCCTCCACTTTATATGTTTGTAGTAGTTTTGTTGCAATTTTTCTACATTGAAATTTGTATCAAATGCAAACCAAAATGCTATTTGAAATTGTGTAGACATAACTAATAGAAATTGAACAACAAAGCCTCTTGGTTGAATGTGCTCATTGTTCAATTGGAAAGTATTTTACTTTTTAAAAGTTTACTTTTGAACTAACAATCCTTCTAATTCAAGAACAAGCAAATGTTTCTTTGGAGGCACTGCAAAAATAATATTGAGATACATTATTACATTATATTTATTTAGAATACAATAAGAGTATTTAACTAAGTATATATTTTTACCTATATCCTTACATATTTCTATTGTTTGAATATTATCTCCAGCTGTATTGCACAATGTAATAATTGCAATTAATAAATGTTTGACAAATTGATTCCAACCAACATTGAAATTTATTGAATTTTTAAAAATTAATAAATAGTATGTGATACAAATCTACGAATCAATTGTCATAATTTAGAGCCCCTCTTCGTCAAGATTTTAGTTGGGACATCGTTGAAAATAGCGTGCTCACTGAATAACGCCTTTCCCCTACTTTCTAATCTCAAAAGCTTCTTTCGGTTTGTGCTTGTAGTAATGATTTTTCACTGCAACTATATTTGTGTCTTAAATGTAGATAACATGTTTAATTTTTTCTTCACACTTCACTAACGTTGATCTCTCTTTTCTCAAGTCAAATGATTGTAACATGTTATGTGATTCTCATTATGATGGACTTAGTTATTGGAAAAGAGAGTAGAATAGAGGCATTGAGATAGTGTTGAGTCTAGTATAAGGCATGGTGATCAATTTGATCTCTTGAGTCACTTCTATCACCATGTTTTTTTAATGGAGTAAACCCCACAAGAGCATTCAATTTTTTAATCTCCACTCCCAAGGTTCGGTTCTAAGTCATCTTTTGTCAATTTTATAACATTCCTCAACTAGGTCTCGGGAAAAAAGTGGTTCTTATATTGTGGCATGTTAAGATTCTTGAAATTTGATTGGATATACCTTCAATGTAAAGTAAGGATACTACAAGATTCTCTAATGAAGTCCCCTCCTTATGATGCTTGTTAGGCACCCTCTAGCTTATTTCGAGTGCCCTAACAATTTGTTTTCCATTATAGCCATGTTTTTTGAAAATCCCTTCTAAATATTAATTTTTTTGGTTCTATGTTTTCATCATTATATATAAGACCTAGTGGCCAAAGTATTCAAAACACCATCTTTCTGCAATGGGTAATAGAGAGAGAAAGCATCCAAATAAAGTTTTGTATGTGTACATCTCCTATACACTAAAACAAAATAGCAAGCCATCATTATTATATGAGAGGATGACATCCAAGAAAGGAAAGATACCATCCTTCTCAATGTCCTTGGTGAATTTGACACTATCTGCCAAATTGTTTATGCGGGAGTGGATGTCCTCAAATTGTTTATGCTTCCAATGAAGGTTAGTGTCATCAACAAACTTCTTTCACCATTTCAGATTCTATAGAAAGGAAAACAAAGTGGTATCTTCAAATTATTCCAAGAAAAGGTTAGCCACCACTAGCGAGAGTGAAAACCCCTTCATCATTCGTTCTAATTGTTCATAAATAACCTCTTTAAATGAGAAGAATATGGATCTCAATAAAAAATCACCAATCTAGTCATAACCTGATCAGTGAGAGTTCTAACCAAATCAACTTCATCACCATTTGGGATGTGGTGAAAACTATGAAGTAACACAATAGGAAAGCTATCGAATACCTCTCCATCCTCTTACCTTTTTGTCTTATATAAACTCAACAATAACATAATAAACCAAAAATTTGTTGTAAAGAAATACTTCGTGAATTTTCGCAACCCCAAATCTCTAATGACAAGGGAGTTGAGTTTCTAGAAACATATGTGCCGGATCTTGGCCTTGCAGATATTATGGATGAGAACTTCACTCAGCAGCTCCTTGCTCTCAATGCTGCTCTAAACATGGATGGGAATTTTATGTCCTTGTTGGTAGTATAAGTAATTACGTTGAAGGTGCCCCCTATGGTAAAGGGCCTGCGGGAATTCATGCCATTGTTCTAAATTTGACAGAAATTTTGATGTTTTTACCAGGTAATTAAAGTTGACGTGCATTTTAACGGGCATTTTGACGTTTTTACTTTTTTGGCTGTTTTTAGCAGTTTCCCTTTTGATCACTTGCATGAATGTGGGGTATATTTAGCACTTGCATGCTGCATGGTATATATCTATGCATGTTGAGTGCATATCTATTTGTTTGCAGGATTTGTTAATGAGTTATTTTTCCTATATATCTTTATCCTGGTTCTTTTATCATCCGCCTTTTTCTATTTACAAGTAACGCATCCATTGGCGTTATAATATATATTTTATTGTATTTTGATAAAAATTTTAACGAATTTTACCATCTCATTGTACTGAAGGGGTGATTGTTTTGGTTAGGTGAATTGGTAATAGCCTTCTTATTGAATGCAACCTACGTTGATGGGGTGAAGTGGGGTTGCAGTATTGAGCTTAAAATACTATTAAGATTGGAAGCCATGTATGAGGGTTATGTATTTTGTAAAAATTCACTTCAGAATTGCATCCATCCTTGCATGGGTGGAAAAATATGCATAAACATGGAAGCCATGTTAGTGTGGCTTGAGATTGTCATTATCATAGCGATTATGCCCATTACTGCAAAATTGTGGCCTATTTTATACTCTAAATCACGTTAAGTTTCTTTTTACTTTAAACCCCCTTTCTTAAAAGTTTAAATTACCTCAAGTTTCTTTTAAATTTTGAAATCTTTATGGCCTTCCTGAAAATTTAGATCACCATAAGATCCAATCTAATTTTAATTTTTTTAAGATAATATTTTTTTACCATGCAGGAAAATTCCATGTACTAAACTGTGAAAATCTATTAGAATACTATCCTAAAATCACAACACTTTTTTACATTATTAATATGGATTTTTATGTGCCCCATTCAAGAAAGGAATGCTAAACTCTCTGTCATGTAAAATAACGTGAAAGAAATAGAAAACAAAGCCAATCAGACCTAGCTTGGTTTTTCCATTGTTTTCCAGCTATGTCAAGGAAGTCCAACACTAAACAATGATCTTGATGGAGTTGGGACATCAAGTGGATTGGTATTTCTCTTGTTAGTCGAGCCTTAACATCAGAAAAATTCCTAAAGGTGATCTCCCTCAAACCTAAGGGTTGGGTTCCTAGAGACCTTTCGTTGTGAGAGGATCTCTAGCTGATAGCTAATACTAGTAAAATGTTAATGAAAACAATTATTAATGTAATTAGCCCTCATTCCATCTCTTCTTTTAGCTTGGGCATTCCATCTAAAATTTTGATCAATATTATAGTGTTGCATGTTAGAGATGAAGTTTGCAGTCTTGTCTATGGGTTAAAATCTCTTCAATGTGTCAATGTTATCCCCTCAAGAAATTTGTTAGAATTGTATCTCGATCAAAATTTTTAATGGCTTTTTCCATCTTATTGAACTGGCTATTGAAGTCTGTCATTATTGCATTATTATTGAGCGGGTGGCTTTACAAGGAAATGCTAGCTTATTGTCTGTATATCAGTTTCTAGAATGTGTTCTTCCCTGTTTGAGAAATGGTTGGAGTACTAATTATTTCATATTTTTTATGGCACAAGGCAATGTTATCTTATTAATTGTATTTCAACTTCAGAATACACAATGTTAGCATATTTTCTGTATTTTAGATTTCAGAAAACATTCTGCCCTATTTGAGAGGTGACTGGAGTATTAATTATTACCTCTTTTTTATGTCATAGGGACTCTAAAGGTCTTTCTACTTATTTGGAGGTTTTGCTTGGTGCTTCATTAATAAAGATTGTTGTCCCTTTCCTTTCCAAACACTCAATAGATTTCTCAACATCATTGTAGCCTTTAGAAAACCCTTTGCAAGCTCCTATTTTTTTGTTGTTAATAATTTCTGAGCAACTCTTTTGCTTGGGGTTTCTTCAATTGACTTATTCAGTTTCTAATTGTTACACTCACAACCGTTGTATTAGTTTCTAAATGGTCTTATTTTTCTATTTTTAAATTCTCATTTGATTAAAGGTGAAACCCATTACACAAAAATTGATACACATGTTTGACTATGTTCGGCATGTTTTTAGGCATCCTAGTGGTTTTTATGGGTTCATGCATATAGTATATGTTATTTTTATGGAAACTATATTGATTATCTTATGGAGTGATTTTTTAATTTTAATAATCCAATGGCCGGTGTTGAGCCAAAACAAATGCCTTGAACTTGATTTCCTTTTCTTTATTTGTTGATGAATTAGATTTTGACTTGGCATGTCAGAGATTAGTGCAACATCAACCGACACAAGTATCCCACATATGAGGAACTCAGTATTGGGAAAATCAAGTTCAAGGTGGTTTATTTGGGTGGTCATCATATTGTCGAAGGATCTAGAAAGATTACTATACCAAGGTATGTATAAGTTAATTGATTTCTTATTCAAAGTAAATCTATTCAAATACACAAACACTAATTTACACTATTTTGCAGTCAAGTTTGTTGTTTTAGTAACACATTCTTGCAAGAAAAGGAGGCCTTTAGATTTATAGCTACAATCACACTAATATTTGTATTGTTTGCGGTTGCAAGTGTGGAAAATGAGTTTTTCTTTTTTGTAGAGATTAGAATTAGGATTTCCTTTTAAGGCAGATCACAGGGAAATATTCTATGCTTTTTGGTTTGGGGATTATCCTTTGACTAAATTTGGTAGGTTCTCGGTTAATGTTGAATTCATTTTGGTGAACAAAGTAACTCTAATTCTATTTTTTTCTTGATTTTTTATTCCATTGTAGGATTGTTCTTATCATTGAAATGGATTTTTTTGTCGAATACCATATGCTAATCGGTGCTCCAACTCGACTACCAACAAATGCTCTAAAAATATCCAGTTTCCTTAAGCGATGCAAGTGGAAACCAAGTTAACAAATATTTTGTAAGAACACCAACTCAAATAACTAGATTTAATACATTTATGTGCATGTGGTCTGTAGAGGGTTGTGCCCTAGCAAAAACAACCCTTTGTGAATATCACAATGCAAAGGGGGATGGTTATGTGTTTAGGTTTGATTTTGTGGATTGGAAAGGAGGAGAAATCCACATCACCTATTTCAATGAGGTTGCCAAAACATTCTATGATCAAATTAAAAATGGGAAGCTATATACAATTTCCAATGGGAGGATTGCTGATGAGAGACTATGTTACAACCATTTGAACAGTGCTTTGGAGAGTTTCCTGCAACTGTCTTCAACCATAACTCCTCTCATAAAAAATGAGGATAAAATACCTTCCCATCACTTTCACTTCACCAAAATCAAGGACATACCTGCAAGAGCCATCAGGTCTTCTATTGATTTGATTGGCATTGTTATTTCCATGTCACCATGCTCAAGTATTTATAGGCATGACCAGTCTGAAACAAAGATAAGAACTATATAATTAAAGGACATGTTAGGATTCATTGTCACTGTCACTTTGTGGGGAAAACATTTAGATGAGATAAACAAAGAACTTAAAGACATTCTTTATATACCATATCTCCCGGTCCTTGAAAGATGATCATGTCCCCATTTTCAATGAGACATCAGTTGACACAATTTCAAGTAAAAAATGTTACGTCAACCCTCCAATTTCAAAAACTACTACACTTCATGGTTGGTTTTCTTCTAATGACCACTCCCATCTGACACCCTCTATAACAAGCAAATTTCTGGGCCCTCGAAAAAGATTGACCTTTGTCAAAAAATTTCACAGTCCTACAGATGGGGAAAACAAACAAAAAATGAATGGGCCATGGTTATAACATAAATAAAAAATATCAACATGGAATTTTTTTTTTACATGGCATGTTCTCTTCAAAAAGGTGAAAAAAATGTAGGAAAAAAGTGCGAGAGCATGGAAATGGTTCATGGTTTTGTTTGAGTTGCAATGTAGAAGTTCAAAACTATGAATATATATATATATATATATATGCACTCAGGATTGATATAAAGGACCCAACAGGGGGAATTCAATCAGTTACCTATTTTGATGAGATAACTACGTCAATCATGGGTGTTGCAGCTAGTGACCTCCACCTGTTGTCTATAGACGAAGATGAAACTAGTGAAATTATACAAAATGTCATCGGAAATGAATATTGCTTCACACTTTCCCTGAAAAAGAGATTTACCGTGGAATTGATAGATTGAAATGTGTCATCCTTAATTCAAAGAAAGCAGATAACAGTGCATCTCCCGTAACCTTCTTTACGCAAAGTTTTCTAATGCACCCATCCGTTCAAACTTTATACCCCCATTCATTTCTATACTTTGAAATATCAATGCTATATTATTTATTTCATATCTATCTTTCCTTTACCTTCTTCCATGATTATCCATTAGCACTTCTGAAAATGTTTCCCTCTTTTTCCCTGCTTCAATAGAAAACTGTTGTATTTCCTTTTACACCGACACACTATTGCCTCATACTACTATGTGGATTAAAAGTACTATTAATAAAATAAAAGAATATTACTTGCACTTTTGTTATGCACATATTTTCATCCTTGTAGACTATGTGAACGTACTATATTTTTCCATATAGATAATATTATTTTCCTTCAGCAACATATGTAGTTTTTTATCCTCAAAATTTTACTTCTTACGCATAGTTTCCAATGGAAATCCACATGCATTTCAATTTTATATAATTTATTGAATTTGACTATTTCTACATTTGAATGTTATCAAACAATGTATCATTCCTTACTGACTTACATGGGATTTTTTCAACAGGTGGTACTCCATAAGTCCGTGACTTCTTAATCATATTGACTCCTACAAAATGAGCTCGATGAAGAGAGAACTACACAAAAAATAAAGTTCACATAACTGTTGAGCAACAACGTTGTCACATAGAGTGTAGAATAACGACAATCTGTAATATCCGTCAACCTTACATCGACCAAATACTTACCATTGCCTAACATTCCAATCTTTCCATCAAATTCAACTAGAGAAGGATTGATAACCAACATTCTGAAAGTAACTTCCATGGAAATTTTTTTGCATGGCCATAAGAATTCCTTTCATACGAACACATTTGTGCTTACTATTTCCATGTCTTCCCATCTGTTTGGGATGCCAAATTATTTTTTCTCAAGTACAAACCTTGATTCGGTTCCTCGTACATGTACAACCAGTTTCTCGTCTCCTTTTAACTACTTTCCACCTTGCAATCCACCATCCACTCAAATAGAACACCCCAACCCTTCACATACACAGGGATTTCCCATATTTTCATCCTCACCACAGACTATTGAAGCCCAATGTCAGTTTCGCAAAATAATAGATTTGTTGGTGAACATCTAAACTTGCTCAATCTATTTGGAAAATTACCTTGGAATTAAAAAAAGTTTGTTTGAAGCCTTGCCTTCATGTAATAGATGCAAATTTGACAAGCACAGCCAACACTTCTCTTCATGGAACAACATGGACCCTGAAAAACAACCTACCGTTCTTGCGTCTTTAACCTAAATTGAGGATATGCTTATCACATGAGTCAATCCATTCCTGCAAGTCACCCAAGTACGTGGCGGATAGTAAAAATACTTAGGACACACCATAAGTTTCCCGTAAAACATTACTTCAATAGAAAAATACCTACCACATTGCTTTGTAGATTTGGACATAGTATTCATACAAAGGGAAGGAACTAATTTAACAAAGTATGATTTATATGTCAGTAGATATCGTGTTTGGGTGGCCTTGTAATATAAAATCTGCCACGATCCCTATTAAAAAGACATGTTAGTTGAAAATGACGCCCTTTCCTCTCTACCATCTGAGTCGGCAAGTGTTTTCTGCTCTCTTAACACAACCACAATGGAATTGCTCTAAATGTAAACAACTTCTACAGCTCATGGTATTGATGTTTCACTGAATCTGATGAAACATATGAACACTTATCGTCTTTCATGCCTACACCTCACAATATAGGAGCAAAAGAATAGGAAATAGAATAGTTATTTCTCACCCACAGTGGTGAAAACCCATTTACCATGCTGTGGCTAGAGCTTGGGCTCTTGCCAATAAATGAATACAACATAAAGGGCCTTTTCTCAATGGCTTTCCCAACTTTGTTTCTAGTGGGAAAAATAATGGGAAAATAGCCCCGCATAAAAGAAGTTCCAATGCATGAATACACTCTACATTTGGATGCGCTACCATGATGGTCATTTTAGTTCCCACCCATGATTTCCCTACTTCCTTCTAAACCTCATGATGTGGCATATGAGCCAGTCTATAACAATTTTTTTTATGAAATAGAACATCGAATTTGGAATCCCTCGAACAATTGGAGATTTGTAAAGACAACTACTGGAATGCCCCAAAGACAACCTCCTAGACACTTTAATGTAGTTTGGCTCTATCCTATGAGGGACATAATCATTTTGGGAAAAATTTGAAGCGAACTTTAAGATATGGTAGAACAATTAGGGAAACCAACCTTATTCTTCACTCTAAGCACTGTAGACCGTGAATGACCAGATATCCACAATATTATGTCTAGTGCATGTCCTACTGATCCTCGAGCCGCACAATGTTAGAGAACCCTTAACATTGTATCTAACCCTCATCAAGTATCAGCATACCATCATCATAGATTCACAATATTTTGTGAAGAAATATTGCAGAAGGAACTTGGAGCAGTAGACTTTTGGTATAGGTAATACAATCTACTTTTTTATAAGTTTAGTCCAAACTATATAGCTAATATTTCTGTTCCCTCATCTCGCAGGTATGAATGGCAACATAGAGGCTCCGCACATGTCCATATTTTATTGTTTATTTAAAACACCCCTAAAGTTGATGCAATGGATTGGGTGGATAAATCTATTATCGAGGTGACAAAACAATACTTTGATAAGTTTTAATGTCTACCTGGAAACCCTGCCCGACTTGCAACCGCTTGGATTTTGTACGCAGGTCACTCCTAGACAACCCTTGTTTACTTGATACAAAAAAAGTCTATCCTCCTCCCCACATGTGGACCTTGAAGAACTACTTAATCATGTACAACACCACACTAAATGTTTAGATAATACATGCCTGCATAGAAAGCAATCACAACTGTAGTGTAGGTACAACGCCCATTGGGCCACACAACCTACTTCATCCTTTCTCATTGAAAGTGATGGGAAAATTAATTACCCCCTTTGAGAAATGATGATATATTGAACATCCACAACCAAACAATGGTATCCATATGGAGAGTAAATGTTGATTACCAACGAATACTTTCCGGCCATACAGTTCTTAAGTATATTGCAAAATATGCTTCAAAAGCAGAGCAATGTTCAGAAACCTATCATTAAATGCTATCCAGATTTTCAAGAGATGCTAACACAGATTCTCCATCACATATTGCAATCTGTAAAATGCTCACAGGAAATTGTTGTTGGACATGACATAAGCGCACAATAAACATGCCACATGCTCCAAAAATTTCTT
The DNA here is from genome assembly GCA_018340775.1 of Taxus wallichiana var. yunnanensis. Lineage (NCBI taxonomy): Eukaryota > Viridiplantae > Streptophyta > Pinopsida > Cupressales > Taxaceae > Taxus > Taxus wallichiana. Next base: position 674,876,056 of record CM031244.1, on the reverse strand, counting down.
CTTGTTATGTACAACCGTTCATTTGTATCATTAAATTTTGGCAATTTTTTTTTGAGACGTGTCATTGAAAGTGATGCTGATGTACAAGAAAAAACCATTTTCTTGGATACATATAGAGTTATACCTATAACTATGGAACACCTACCTCTTATTCAGGTTTCTCGTGATTGGAGCTATAACAAGAATTGTTAAGGTGATAAATGGAAACTAAGATCGAGCCAAGAAATTGTTCAGGTCCACCTAAGATTTGTGGATGTCCCAGCTCAAGATTCAATGTCCTATGACCTTTTCTATTGGTCAGAACTTCTTTTATAAAATCCTTTTAGAAATATTGTCTCCAAATTTGGCTCAATCTCACATGACATCAATTTTACTTAGGACTTGTTCAAGCACAACTACAGACCGTGGAATGTTTTATGCACTACCGTAGACACAAGACATGCTACAGATGTTAGGTTTGACTCTTCGGTTGAATGTAGTATTCAACAGGAACCACTACATGAATGAAATGTTTTCACAAAACTTCATCTAGGAAACAACATAGGTCTTGACAATCTTGAAATGATGGGGAAACAAGATTTTAACATACACAATAATTAGAACATATATGACATCCAACATGATTTGTAGATAACTAGTTCAACATTCATTGAGAGGGTAAAGGTAGACACAATTAACACCAACATGTAGGCCACACCACCATGTTCCACACTTCCTTTTTGTTCATAAAAAAAACTATTTCTTGATACCATACTACACCATTGAACAAAAAAATCCCTTCTAAATCCACTAAGTTTAATAATTCAAGGAACAAATGGCACAGGAAAATCATTTCCGATAAATAAAATTTAGAATTCATTCACAACAATATCAACCACATCTCCCTCACCTCTCCTTCTTCTCTCCCTATCGGTGTTTCAACATTCAAGATCTCTGCATCCATAATCCATGCAACCCTTCGTATTCCAATTAAAGAACTAAAACCCCTTGAAGACCATGCATTATCATCTTTTCAAGAGTCACCGAAACATATAGAATATATTCTTATTGATGAAATGAGTTTCATCGGCCCAAAGTTGCTAAGAAAAATTGACAACAAGCTACGCGAGGATTTCCCTCATTCAAAAACATTTGAATTTGGGAACAAATCTGTCATCCTCATCGGTGACCTTGACCAATTACCACTAGTTTTGGATAGTCCTCTTTATGGAAGTAATTCATAGCCTTTGGAAGGGATTCCATTTTTCCATTACATTGAAAACAATATTTTGGAAACAACAAATGACAAATGCAGAAGTTTCATTCTAGAATTTACTGCTTCACATGCGATATTCAACTCCTCTTATTGAGGACTAGGAACTCCTAGTGTTTCACACTGAATCACACCTAACTCAGTAGGAGCTCAAAATTTTCAAGGACACACCACATTTGTTTGCAAAAAATGATCTTGTGAACTGCCACAACCTTCAGATGTTGAAATCATTGAACGTTCCAATCACCCAATCCATTGCTGAAAGTAACATGTGAGCCGCAACAGGAGATCCTGATGGGAAAACAAATTTTTGGTATGCAAAAAAAAAAAATCATGCTTATTGATAATTTATGGGTTGACGTAGGCCTTGTAAATGGTGCTACAGGAACAATTACCAACATTGTCTACGAGACATCAATGCCACCACCAAAATTACCTTTACATGTTGCTATCAAATTTGATAGATACAACGATCCATGTTCGGATCCCTCCAACCTGTTACATATTCCGATACCCCTATTTTGAGAGGGAATCAAAGACATCTAGTATTTAAAATGGTATAGGGATTAACTATCCATAAGTCCTAGGGACTTACTTTGCATAGATTAATTTTTGACATTAGCACCACTGAAAGGCAAGGTCTGACATTCACAACTTTCTCCAAATTTCCCTCTCTTGCCAATTTGCGCATTTCCCCTCCTTTTTCATTCGAAAGGTACTAAAAAATGGTGTGCGTACCAACACTTGAAGCAAGAAGAAAGGAGGAGGAAAAACTACTATCACTCAACCCATCGTAAATACTACCCACTACTTTGATAGCACCTCCACTACTACTTTACTCAACACTTCTTGTATCCAAAGCAGAAGTTCCATTCAAGGGGTATCAAATGTATTCATGTTTAGTGAAAATAAAATTGGCCACAAAAGACTACTACTCATGATATTAAATTTTCAAATGTACGAAGGTCTTCAAGTATTCATGTTTAGTTCAGTTCTCATGATATAAGATTTGCAAATGTATATGTTTGGATTTGTATCAAATTTTAAATGTACACATAGAACCTTTCAATGTAATGTTTCATCTATATTCCTACACTTCCACTATTAATCACACCCCTTATCAACATGTTATTAACAGTACAAAAATGCTACCACTCATGATATAAAACCTACAAATGTACGGAAGTCATGTATTCATGTTTAGTTCAAATAAAATAGTCCAGAAAATGCTACCACTCATGATATAAGATTTGCAAATGTATTTGTACAAATTTTTAACAAATTTGAAATATAGAGATAAAACCTATAAATGTAATGCTTCATCTATATTCCTACACTTAAAAAATCAATCACACCCCTAATCAACATCAACTATAAAAGTAATAACTATCCCTCTAAATAAAATAACATATATCATTTGGCATTCGCATTACATTTTTTTAGATGCAATTACTTGTTTAGTACCTAACATCTATCACTTATTTAATATTTACAGGGAATCAAATAGCTTAATAGGAGTTTATTTTCATATTCTTTCAAACTATCTCATCCAATATATTTCTAAAGTAACCCATAAAAGTATTCTAAATAAAAACTACCCCTGCCTGTGACTATTGTATATTTTATGTATTTTTTTCTTTTAAAAATAGGACATGTGGGATATGGTAAAATGTTCTATTCAAAATGTCATTGGCCCCCCTTATTATTTATAATAACTTACCTTTTTTATGCTTAGTGTTAAGGATGAGGGTTTTCATTCTATCAAGTTTCATTAAGGTATGAAAATAATTGATAGGATTGAGCGAAACAATTTCACCAATGTACAAACCACTTGTTGATTACACTCACTCTACATTCATTCACCATTTTTGTCTTTCCACCTCTTTTTATAGCATCATGCCTGATTCAATGTCTTTAACATTCAAATGACTATGTTGCTTTTACTATTCTTCAACTATTCAAGCCTTCTGCAATGCATGATTTTCCTCTTGTTGCAGCGTATACACTCTATTGGAAATCTATAATGCTTTTGGATGGGTTTGGGATAATGTCAAAAGTGTTTTGTAAACCCATAATTCTTAATGGGGATAGTTTTTTAATGTCATTTGCACTAATTTTTCATACTTGTGTTTTAATATTCATATATTTTTTGGATTCTAATAATATTTTATTTGGTTACAATTGATATTTTTTTTGGTTAAAATCCTATTCAAACATAAAGATTTTTTGTTTGATCAGGTGACAAAACTGAGAGATGTGATTGCATTGGCAATCACTGTTTACCATACAGTTCTAGATGGAACTTGGGCCCAAATATGTTAGGAACCATCCAATATTCCTATCCTTCCCCTAAACATCCATTTTTTTAGCACAAAGTATCTAATAAAACTTAACTTACAACACTCCAATACAAGAACAAGAAGCCTTGATTTTTTTATCCAACCGCCATTGACTGAAAAAATATTTCATTTCAGTAGGAAAACCATCTCTCAGCTCAATAAAGAAGCCATGGAGGTATATAAAGATGAATCCTTCTCCATCTCCTCCTTCTAAGCCATGTGTGGGCATAGATGGCAAAGCATCACATGAGTTAGAGGAATTTTTCCAAATGAGGCAACCGCCTTGAAACTTACAGTGAATTGTCAATCCAAAATAGTTCCTCCATTTTCTAACCCAAACTTTCACACTCCTAGTTATTTTAAAGCATACACACACAAAAATAAACATTTGTATGTCATGATTTAAAAAAAAGTGAATAATTCATATATGCGTAGTTATTTTAAAATTATAAAAAGTACCTCACTGAAACAAAATCATGGATGATTACCACCAACTTGTGTACTTGTTGATGTTCTAATGTCACCCTATTTAACATAAAACTGAATGTACATATAAAAAAATTCATAGTTGTAATAAATGTAATTAAAAAATTATACATTATTAAATGTCCTTATTAAAAAAAAACTACTTGTGAAATAAAATGGGTTACCATCGGAGATGCGGTGGTGCAATATGTGCAAAACGTCTCTATGAAAAAATCATTCGAAAAGGGACTCTTTATCTCAAAAAATCCAATACATAAATATCCACGACAAGTGTATAAGTGTTTACCAGGAATGGGTCTCATACTATCACCCTGCACACCCTCAGTCTCATCATGAAAACAAATGATGTGCTCAACTAGTATTTCTATGAGAGATCCAAGGGAATGTAATGTGTATCTCTCCACAATCTATACAAAAGGGGGGACTATATTAGGCTTAGGGAGCTTCTTGAAAGTGACTCTAACAAGTTGATTAGGTGCTTTATGGGTACCCTCCCTATATTGTGTAGATCCTTTTCCTTTGAATTGAAATCCAAAGTGGTCAAAATAGTCTAGAATCTCATTAAAAATAATCTCACAAAATATTTTCCTCAAAAACTAAATTAAGACCTCATGGTTATTACAAGGCGACTAATCGAAAACCATGCACCAATTCTCCCACCAATTATTTTTTACACCATCACGAGTGCACCAATGGATCATGAATCTCTTACAATTTAATGTCATCTCTTCATTGGCTGTAGGGTCTATAAATAGGGTACATATTTTATCTTTGGTTATTTATCTTTTAATTTCCTTAACAAAAAATTTGGTTGCATAATTCATTTATATGCCCTACATTTATCTCTATATGAATCCCATATATCAATTTGATTCATTACCAAATCATCTTCTCTTATCAAGGTTTGCACGAGTTTGCCAAAGAAATAGGGTGTGGATTTTTTGATCGGGGGTCTCTCAATGTCCGTATCAACTCCTCAATATGAAGTTTTTTTCAATAATTTAAAATGAAAACAACTAAAAACTAATTGAATAAAACACACAATTTAGAAATTTAAGCCATTCCTACCTCTTCTTCAGCATGTCATTGAGGATGATTGGTGAATCCTTGAGATGGGTTGATGAAAATTTTGTCTAGCGAAGAACACGACTTGTTTCCTTGCCTACAAAGTTGCGAATTAGAGGATGAAATAATGAAAATGACGTAGGTTTGTGTTTTTTAAGTATACATAATAAAAAATGCATATGTGTTATGAAGTGTGTATGCGTTATAGATTCAGAAATACTCAAGCCTAAGGAAAAACAACATGTATGCGTTATAATTAGAAAAAACATACACATTTTTTTTGTTTCAAGAAGTTGTTCACATTTTTGTAACCCATCTTCATGTATGTACCCAACTTGCATATTGTGCTGAATAAATTTTTCCTTTTTTTGGATCATCCTTCTTTTATGTAGTCTTCAACAATACCTTTGATATCATCAAGTATTCTCTGTGATATTTTCTTATATAATGTTCAACTAATCATATGTACTCTATATCTCCTTACACCATGTGTGTGCTTCCCTTAATGCACCTGCTTACTACTTCACTATGTGCACTAGGAAACTCATATGCATGGTGACCTACATTTCATCACTTTAAACATCTTCCGAAGAATCCTCTTCCCCTTCTCTGACCAGCTTTGTCATGTCCTTATAGAGGGTATGATGTTCCTTGTTGTGAACATCCTTGTGTATATGTTTTCACAATCTTGTGGTCATTACCTCCTCTTCTACACACATTTTTGCTTCCTCTCTTAGCTAGATTTTTAATTTTGCATGCTAGTTTTTATTCACCCTCTAGTGTCAATCGGTAAGCTTCTTCAACAACATGAATGCGTATGAGATTTAAATCCTCATGAATACCAAATCTAAAACCATTAACATAACTTGAAATTTATTCTTGTTCAACCTATCCATGTCCAAATCAAATTTTGATTCGATAAAAAATATTCTTTATAGTCTTTTATTGACATCTCTTTCTGCCTTAGATTGTACAACTTCTTAGAGAAATTGATATGATATTTTGTAGGGGAAAAATGTCTTTTATCTTGGCCACCATCTTTTCCCAATGCACAATTATATCCTATCCTCTCATTTTGCACTCATTTTAGATCTCTTTCCACCACGTAGTGTGTTCTCACAACTTTATTTGTGTTACCTTCACTTTTTACGGGTCATTGATTTCCTCAAACTAAAATTCTACCTCAATTTTAGTAATCTAGTCTACTAGATCTTTTAGTTCCAATCTTCCTAAATGATGAAACGTCCATTCTTGGTCCTTGAACCATTCTTGAGATAGACCCTAAGAGTCATGCTTTAATATCTTCTATAACCTCTTATTCTTCATTTAGTTACCTCTAACTCTTTTATCATCACTTTGAGCATCTCAAGCCACAAAGCCTCTTTATTGATCCTATTTTATGACAGTTAGCCTAGTCCTCACACCCTTAAGACCATTCATTAGTTATTATAACACACACATGACTATTGCATTCATCGCTCCTCCATTAACAGTTTGTCTCGGATGCTCTTTCAACTAACTACTTTACATTTAATACTCTAAAAATGTTCATAATTTTCTCAACCCTCTTCATAGATTTGCAACCTTTCTTTGATACCAACTTGATGACAGTCAGGTTGGTTAGAACCTGAGCCATTTCAAAGTATACAATGGACTCAACAAAACAAATACACACCTTTTATTAATTTCAAAATCCTTACGAAATCTACATCATTTAATTCCTCGAGTGGAGTGATTTCAAAAGGAGAACAAGATCCTAAAACTATTACAATGGTGGTGTGTACTTGAGAGTAGTTGTAAGATCTCTCTCTCTTCCCCATCTCTGACCTGACTTATTAAAATTTTCCATAAAAAGTATTTCTAAAAACAAAAATCCCCCACTGATGAACTCAAGATTTACCTTTACTATTGTTTGTTCCTATTTTGATTCAAATTTGAAGTGGATCATTAAATTATTCGAGCTAGCACATCATATAGATGATTTCTTGTCTATATTGCTAGATGTTTATCGGTACTTCATCTAATATGCCCATATGTTGGCTTACTTCCGTGTTGACATGTGTTTGAGTTGTTGATGCATTCATTCATGTCCTCTAAGAGTTACTTTATTACATGAGGATGGGCATCCAAACATATCTTTCCTTGTCAAAACACTATCCACACTCCTACTTAAATAACACTTAAGAACTTAAGTAGGATAAGATGAGGCACTTGTGATGCTCCTTCATCATTGATACAACAAGTGCTTTAGCTTATTTGAATATATAAGATCAATTACACCATCAACTCAGGAAAATATTTTTTGCCGTTTGAGAAGATTTTTTTCTAGAAACCCATTTTTTAGAGGTGGTAGGTTTTTTCCACCTCAATTACCTACGAATTATCACATAAATGTAGATCATTTTTTAGCAATATAAATATTCAAGTGTGAGACAATTCTGACCAATATGGGAGGGACCTTTTCTCACACTATACAATCTATCAACTAAAATTATTATAGGTATCATGTGAGAAACCATCTAGCATTATAAGAAAATATCTCAAAATATTTACCATGTAGAGATTAAACCAAGTGATGGTCTCTATAGATGATCCTTTATTGCGCTTATGATTTTTTTTGTGAGCAATTGATGGACCAAATACGTCATACTTATAGTTTTCTATCCACATCTCGAGATGCAAAAATATTATCAAACACATGAAAGAATAAAAAAATTCTATGTATTATTGATTCCATAGAATAACAATGCAAAATAAAAGTGATATACTTATTGGATTGCGCTAAGCGATGAAAAAATAGAGCGTCTTTATCAATTTATGTGTGTAATCTTTCCCAACAAGAATCAACCTACTGATTGTATGATGAAGAGCATAGCCTTAAAAAATTGACATCATATTGGTAACTCTATCTCCAAAGTCAAAAACAATACCTGCAAATAAAAATATTCTAAATAAATTAACATTGCAACCTCCTGAAATTTCTATTGAAAATAAAATTCAATGGTAATGGAGGATTTTTAAGAGCCAAAAATATTTCAAAAAGAAAATATATTAGAGAAAAAATCTATAAGTTTTTAAATAATCACATTCCTACCCTAACAATAAAAACAATTATTAAATTATTAAGATTTATGTAATTATTTGTTTAAATTAACTATGTTTACTAATTATATATATATATATATTATTCTTATGATCCCTAGGGAGAAGGCCCTAGCTTGCAAAAAAATACATTTCGAACCATTCCATGATATTTACAATCATTTATGGACTCTTGGGAAAATTATAGGCACATTATTGCGCATAGATTAATCAAAATAAAAAATATTACATATCTATTTACGACTGATTACATATTTTCACCAAAAATATTAATCAAAACCGAAGACCAAGCATACAGTAATTCCAAGAGACAGTAACAAACCGTGGTACGACATCAAAACCTCCACTAAGATCAATCAATCACCACCCACTACTCTATCCCTCTGGATGAATTCTCGACAAGAATTTCAACCTTAGAGTCACTTTGGGTTGGTGAAGAGGAGGAAGAGTGAGATACACAACATTATGGCATAAGTACCTCTGCCTTATCAAGAAGTCTCATGCCTTGATTCTTAGCAACAACCTCTAAATTACAAGAAAGAGCCTGAATCCCATGAGCCATACAATGAATATGATATTACATGCTTACCAGTATTTCCCTCAAGTCCCAATGCTCTTTATGTAGAATGAACTGGCCCGACAAATTTGACAGAATATTCACGACGCTTAAACCTTGAGAAACCTCAAAGACATTGCGAAGACCAAATGACTGGTTTAGATCTAGCATGAGCTTCCACATCTTATTACAGATGTCAATCTCTTTGCCTTCTTCTTCAAAACTCTGAGCAATCAACCATACTTTCTCCAACCAGCTATACATCACAACATTTTTGATTCTCCCGATTATCTAATCCATAAAGGAATCCCCCAAGATCACCCTCGTTTGAGCTTGTCTCCTCTTATGACTAGACCCCATAGCCGGACCCTCCACACTTGCCATGATGATAGAAAAATAAGTGAAACCAAACCCAAAAGGCCATAGAATCACTAGACAAAGAAAAATAAAGACGCGAGGAGTGAATATCACCCACCACTGACCAACCTTAAAAACACACATCTCTACCCAAAAACAATAAAAACTTTAAACGTGTGAGAATCCTAAATCTCTACCAAAATATTTCAACTCAAACATCATCACTCCAAGAGGCAGGGAAATAAATATAAGGCGGCCTTCACAATACTTTACCCTCTCTATCCGATGCCATTCGTGCATCCCATGTAAAAAGTGCCTAAATATCATTGGGGAATCTTGACTCATAAGAATGGGATATTAATTTATGATTATCCCATAATCCCACCCTCTATTCGCTAAACAATCCACCATCTTATTGCCTTCCCTCATTGTGTGAGAGAATTTTACCTCTGTAAGTGAAGGAAAAATTGCCTTGATATTTGAGAAAATAGAATTCAAATGCCATACCTTAGGGGGATGCCCTTGAGCCATATCAAGGATAGCCATATAATCCCCTTCAATCCAGAGGCGACACTAATTCCTCTTCTTCACTTTCAATAGACCAAAAGGAAGATCCATTCCTTGCGCAAAGTTGTTAGAAGAAACATCACAATAAAAAGCCAACACCAAAATAGGCTAGCAATTGGAATTTCTAAAAACGCATCCACACACTACCTTACCTAGATTTCCTTTAGAGGAACCATCAAAATTTAGCTTGATCCATCCCTCAGTAGGAGGTTGCCACCTTACCAACATTTTATCCTTACTCCCCTTATTAGGAGGGAGAGCATCATTCTTTTAAGGGATAGAGGGAAAATTTCCGCAAAGGATCCTGTCATCACAGTTTATGTAGTCAAAATCCTTATACCAAGTACCAATCAACTTTGAAAGAAGACCTTCTATCCTATTCCATACCTAACGCACTGAAATTTTGGAGCTTTGAAAAATTCTTCTATTGCTTTCCAACAAGAGGATCTAGATGACTGCCACTGGAGTCAAATTCCAAAGGAGAAGAATACCTTTGTGAGTAACTTTCCTCTGCTATTATGAAATGAGATCGAACACCGAAAAAGGGAGAACCCATGCTAAATTCCATTAAATCCAGACTATGGACCAAATTTGGAGAGAAAAGGGATAGTGAATGAAGAGATGATTACCTGTCTCCTCTCCTTCCTCACATAGAAAGTAGAAAGTCAGGCCATGAAAGCCCTTCTTCATCAGATTATCATAGGACAAACACATACCTAGTGAAACCAACCAAAGGAAGTAGTTCACCTTGGGCAAGTCCTCTTTAATCAAAATAGAGGAAAATGGGAAATACCTCGAAGCCTTGTGAGTTATCAATCTTACATAGATCTTGTTGTATAGGTCTTTAATTGTTATAGACCCTGAGCTTGAACCCGACCAAACCAGACTATCCTCCAATAAACGATCAGGGTAAGGGATGCAACTAAGAATTTTGAAAAGAGATAAAGCACCACCCATATTCTCGATTTCATCCAAGTTGCGGGAAATATAACCTTTAACACAATCAGAATCACCTATGTAGCCATCCACTTTGGGTCCCCATTTCGAGATGGCTTCATCTTTAAACATTTTCAAAGAATCAACCTTAGCTAAGGGGCCAAAAGGAAGCCAATTATCACTCCACATATCGACCCTTATACCATTGTGAGGCTGCCATTTCAGATCTAGAACCACAAAAGAATGACATCTTCTAATAAAATTCTAAACATCTGAACCAAAAGGAAGCTGTTGGAAAAAATATATTTATCAGGTCCTACGATTCTAGGTATTTTTCCACCATGATTCTAATCCATAGACAATCTCTGTCTTCATACACCCTCCAAAGAAGCTTGCCCCCAAGAGCTTTATTCATTAGCATACAATTTATAAAGCCCAAGCCCCCTTCCTTCTTGGGGTGGCATACTTCATCCCATCCATCTAAGCTGAATGTGTTCTTATCCACATAGCCACTCCACAAAAAATTTCTTTGCAATCCCATGATGCACCTGGCCACTTTTTCAGGCACCTTAAAAAATGACATGAAATAAGAAGGAATAGCCTGGAGAGACGACCTAATCAACTCTTCTCTGCCAATAAGAGATAACCACTTATCCTTCAAAGAGGTTACTTTTAACTGGATCTTATCCACCATTGGTTTCCACGTGTCCTTACTAGCCGCACCCCTAATTATAGGCATACCCAGATAGGTGTTGGGTAGAAAACCAATTGAAGATAAAAAAATACTAGCAATCCTCCTTTGTAACTTGGGATCAACATTAATGAAGAAAATAATAGACTTAGGAGCACTCACCTTTTGACTCACTTCTCTCTCATATTGGGCAAGAATATCCTAGAATTTCTTTGCTTTAGCCACCGAGGGGTCACCAAAAAATGTTGTATAATGTAAAAAAACTAAGATTTCGAGATAGGTTCGATCCTTGAAGAGATTTTCAGACCTTTTAACTCCTTTTTTTCTCAACTGAACCCTAGATAACTCTTGAAATACTTTCTACCATAATGATAAAAAGAAAAGGGGAAATTGGATCCCATTAACTGAGACAACAAGAGGTAGAAAAGTGCCCAACATGGACACTATTGATCAAAACTGAGAATTTAGAAGTTGAGAAACAATTCTGATTAATTGGATCTAATCAAGAGGGAATCCAAACCTAGAAAGGACCGATTCTAGAAATCTCCAATTTACCTTGTTATAGCCCTTCATCATATCCAAATTTATAATCATCCCTAGATTTTTCTTTTGGCAGAGAGAGTGAATTGCTTCATGAGCCACCACTATACCATCAAGAATGTGCTTAACTTCAACAAAACCATTATGACTATCTGAGATGACTGAGCACTAGAAGGCCTTCAATCTTATTTCCATTACTCTGTAAACAATCTTGTAGATCTTGTTGCACTATGCAATAGGCCGGAAGGCATCAAAATACTTAGCATCCTCTTTTTGGAATGAGGGCTAATAAGGTGGAGTTCTATTCTTTTAAAATAGCTTTCTTCTTCCTGCATTCATCAATCGCAGCCCATAATTTTTGAAAAAAACCAATCTGAAAACCATCTGGCCCTAGGGCTTTATTAGCCAAAAGGCTAAAGACCATATCATGCACTTCATCTTGGGAAATCAACTTCATTAAACTTGAATCTTCCCCTTCATTCAAGACCTTGGGAATATTGGATAAATATGTATCTTCCTCTAGTCGTCCACCAAATTCTTCCTCCAACAATAATTGCTTAAAGAAGGCCACCCCTTCCTCTCTAATCATTTCCATATCTGAAATTTCCTCACCTGAAGGGAGAGTCAACTTCTTAATTTTGTTGACATTTTGCCTTATTTTTGTGGAAATATTGAAGAATTTTGTATTCTTGTCACCTTCTTTTAACCATTTTACTCTAGAATTTTACTTCTAAAATACCTCTTCCATCTGGAGAATGTTATCTAATTGAGCAAGGCCCTCCTTTTCTCTAGAAATCAGAGGATCCGAAGCTCCATCTCGCATCAATTCCTCCTAAATTGATTCCAGTTCAGAAAATAATTCTTCCTTCTTTTGGAACAGATTACCAAAGAACAATTTATTCCATTTCCTAGCTTCAAATTTAACATTCTTCATTTTCCTCATCAGTCTAAACCTCTTTCTCCCCTCCATTTTTATACCCCACCAACTCTTCAAATTCTCCTCAAAAGAGGGATCTAGGAACCACATGAAATCCATTTTGAAAGGGATCCCAACAAGCCAATCATTTGCAGATAAAGACAATCTAATGGGGGCATGATCCAACTCAGGGACCTTCAAAATGTCAGAGAAGAAATGGAAATTCTCCAAACCCCAACTTGAGAAAATTAGAAAACCTATCTAGTCTTTCCTAAATCACTTAAACCTAGTTCTTCTATAAATCTAGGTAAACCCACCATATTTAGGCTCAACATCAATTAGGGCCATTTCACTGCAGAAATATCTGAAATCACTAGAGCTTGGAGGAAGGAATTTCTTCCACCCTTTTTTCTTTCATATTAAAAATCACATTAATGTTCCCACCTAAAATTTTATTTCACTCATCATCTCTCAATATGTTGATTAAAGCTCATGAGCATTCTCTTTTCTCCTCCAACAACATTGGACCATAAACATTAACTAACACAAAATTATCATTAGACCTTATTAGGAAAACTATGTTAGTGCTCCATTGATATGTGTGGGTGAATAATAATTACATGTGTAGTAATTATTATTATGATAAGTTTAATATTAGTAATAGGTTAGTAATTCATTATTAGTTGTTATATAAAACAAAAATAACAAATATATAATTGGTGAATGTTAAGAGTGTATGTTGGTAATTTGTTAGAAGATGTTTTATATAAAACAACTATAACAAATGAATTTGTTGAGTGAGTTAGAAACAAATCACATAGGTGGAAGAGCTTTTATAACCACCTCCTATATTTTAGGAAGGATATTTCCTATATATGTGGATGTAAGAATTGTGAAAGCTTAACTAGAGAATATTGAATATCATTCATGGTTATTTTGTTTGTCTTTGTGATCTCTCTATTAAATTGATGCATACTCTTCATCCGGTATTAGAGAAGGTCCAACAAAGGTATTTACTCATCTAGTTTCTTGCTACTATTTTTGGTGCTTCGATTGAATGCCCAACCTTGGGAAGAAAGGAGGAAGTGTGGTCTATCATAGCAAGAAGGAGAGTATAATAGAGCTTTGCAATGAAATATCGACCCAAATCAGGATTTTCTGCATTTTGATAATCTCCTATACACATTTAGATCTTATTTTGTTAAAATTTGGCTCAGAATCTACACCATTGTGTTTTTTACAGTGATTGCCAATGATTTTGATAATCGTCAACGATTTTGTTACAATCGCCAATGATTATGGACCTGAAATGTAATCGCTAGTGATTAGGGAAAATCACCAATGATTTTGTTGAATTTCCAGTGATTCTCTACACCACTAGAAAGATCTTGAAAATAGATTTCCGATGCTATGGTTCTCAAGTTATAGTCAAAACATCAGAAGTGGGTTTTTTGTCAAATCTAGAGCTTCACCATCGACAAATTTTGCATCATGAGCCTCAAAGATAAATTAAGCTAATTTAGCAGAATCAAATTGGAGGTTGGAGGCAATGGAGTATGGAGGAAAAAAAATCCTCTCGTTAATCACCAGCAATGGGGACACATATCAGTTATGATGACATTTTTGTGGTGTGAGTGTTTGCTTTCAGTTTTTACTGTGTGCTTTCTCTTTGTGTTTTAAGAGTTCCAATTTCAGCGATCTTGTTGTTATTTTGTTGTTTGAATAAATGGAAATATCACATTGATGGGAGAACATGATCCAATATTCCATTTCTAGTTTTATTTTGTGTGTATGAGCAACAGAATTAAACAATTTTTCCTATGTTATTCCCTGAAGTGAGATAGTGATGAATAAATGCACTATCATGGATTCTGATATGCAATCTCCTGAAGAGTAGAAATGATGAGAGCTTAGTAGTGTACTACATCATTATAATATTTTGTTGTTGGATCCACTGGAAAACCATCTATAGTTGTGGTTGTTAGTAATCCATTGGAAAAACTATCTATAGTTGTGGGTTAGTAATCCACTTTGGAAAAATTGTTTATATTTGTGGTTTTTGGTAAACCATTGGAATACCATCCAAAGGTTGTTGGTATTGTCCTAGAAACCATCTAGTTCATGAGAAAGCTATGAAGCGACATGTACTAAAGATAAGGAAGGTTTTCCCCATCTTCGCACTAAGGGGGAAGGTTAGGAAAACTATGTCAATGCTCCATTGGTATTTGTGGGTGAATAATAATTACATGTGTAATTATTATTATGGTAAATGTAATATTAGTAATATGTTAGGAATTGATTATTAGTTGTTATATAAAAAAAATAATAAATATGTAATTGGTGAATGTTAAGAATGCATGTTAGTAATTTTTTAGAAGTTTTTAAAATAAAACAACTATAACAAATGAATTTGTTGAGTGAGTTAGTAACAACTCACGTAGGTGGAAGAGTTGTTATAGCCACCTCCTATATTTTAGGAAGGCGATTTCCTATATATTTGGATGTAAGAAGAGTGAAAGATTAACCAAATATTATTGAATATCATTCATGGTTATTTTGTTTGTCTTTGTGATCTTTCTATTAAATCCGATGCATACCCTTCAGACCTTAAATCTTGACAGTTTAGGGAAATGAACCACTTACATTTTTCCAAAGGATACTTGAAATATGGCGAGTGGTTCACTACGCTCACCCCTCTCCCTCTCCAAATCTCTATAGAAATTCCACCGAGCTTCCTTCCGCTTCCATCAAGATCAATTTACAATTGAACCAAAAAAATTTCTAGACTCCTTCAACAATCTAGTTTCCGCAACAAAAGAAAATCCGGGAGTCTAGTTCTCTTAGTCATTTCATCAAACAACATTTATCGAGGAATTTAATCCTATGACATTCCATCTTATGAGCTTTATGGCTCTCACGTGGAAGGAGATTACCTTTCACCAATCACAAAATCCTTTAAGGTGCTTTGGTTGTTAATGTTAATATTCAACTTGGCTTTTAAATGAGTTGTAAGAGCATTGGCTTATCATCCAACTGATTTTGCACAGCCGATATCCAACTAAGGTCTGGGCTAGGAAGAGGCTAATCTTTCTTATTTTCTCAGTGAAGCCACCATGCCCTTCTTATTCAAGTGTCAACCTCTTTCAACACTAACTCTAGAAAAAACTTTGTCATAAACGGAGAAGACCCATTCTCCTTATTAGAATCAAGAATCGTATCAATGCTAGTAAAAGAATCAAGCACTTCCATCAGCAAAGAATTCAAATCCCGACTGCTTGCATAATTGAAGGCTTCCATTAAAATTTCCAAATTCTCCTGCTCTAAGGGGTCATCTAGAGGGACCTGTTACCTTGATTCAAGATAGAGTAAACTTCATTTTTGCCAAGATTCCCCAACATGAGCTTCTAAAGGCATACCTTCAGTGGGAGAAACCAACTCCTCCTTTCTAGAAACATCCCCACTCTTTAGATCATCCTTATCTGAACTTTCAACCAACTTATCTAAAACTGAACCGCCAGCCTCCTTAGCTCTCTAGCCTTCTTTGGGGGCTCCTTTTATCAAGAACCTTTCCCCAAATTATTAGCCAACAAAGAACACTTATTCATTTTATGAACAATTTCTTTGCACTGAAGCACCTAAATGACATGCATTCAAAATCAATTGGATGAAACTAAACGCCCATAAGAGTGTTAATTCTAATATCTTGAACTAAGGGCTTGGTGAGATCTATTTTTATACAAATTCAAACATAACAAGTAAAGGTCACCAATTTCGTCTCTTTTCCCAAGCCAATTGGCTCACCTAAGGCATCTGAAATTGAATTCAGAGTCTCATGACCCCATAATTCAGGAGGGAGCTTGTAAAGCCTAACCCACAATGGGACCTTTCGGATCAGTTCCTCTTTTGGGTTAAAAAGAGGGGACCATGGCCTCAGATAGAGTCCCACATTTTTGAAAAACCAAGGGCCACCGGAAAAACTTTGTCTCTATCTTTAATACTGCCAAAACAAACTTGGAAGAAACCTTTAATCTCAGGCCACGACGCTCACTGCAATCCCAATTCTTATCAATCTAGTTCCAGATCTCATCCTTCGAAGGCCAAATACCAATGAATTTTCAAATGAGCACCCCTTTTCCCATTCTATGGCATATTTCTTCCAAAACAGAAGAACAAACTTCAACTAATTTAACAACTTTTAAAACTTTTAGCTCCACTTATCCCAAGAGAAATCGATGCTAAAACATCCTCCAACTCTTTAATCTCATCCAAAGATAAACCACCATTCGGGACCAACCTCGAGCTTGAATTTCACCCAACTCTAGTTTATTTGGAAAGAACCATAATCCCGACCGGGGGACATGCCTCTAGCCTTATTACTGCCATTTGAAGCCACTCCATCCAATCTTGAATTCCAACCTTCCTTTTTGCCACGCTCCAGAGGCATTGCGTTCGCTCCGGACAACGAATTTCCACCATCCTTGCGAGAGCACAAGCTCGAGCTCCCCAGGAACCCAGACCTTCAATTCTCCAATCTGCCCGAACCACGTGATCTATCATCCAAATGCTCCTTTTGAAAATTGCAACCCACCCTGGGGTCATCACTGCTTTTGTCTCTCCAAAAACCACCATCCTTGGCAGATAGCTTCCCCTAAACCCTCTCCTGCCACCTTTCTCACATTCACATATTTTTGTCATGCGAGCTTTTACTTCTTTAATCGCCGATAAACACAAGTGATATCACTTAAAGCAACAACCAACAATATTATATATACAATAATTAATATCTTATTCTTATTTGTTTAAATTAATTATATTTATTCATTATATATTAAAATTTTACAATTTTTTGAAAATAATTAATTATATTTAACTATTTTTGAAAATTAAATAGATTTATTTTATTATATATCTATAGCGATTAACATTTTGATTAGAAAGTGTCTTTTATACAATAAATTGCAATAAAATTTCACTATTGTCAAAGAATAACAAAACACATTTGTTTGTTTTTTAAAATTAAATATAATATATGTTTAAAAACACATAAATTATAATTTGCAAAATTACAATTTGAAAAATAGTCCTATTACATATGTGATAAATAAATATTTGGTCAATAATAAAATTTCAATATATAAAATATCACAAGAGAGAAGCCCCAATAGGAATAATAAAGTTAAGTATAATGTAAAAATGTCTTGTAAATGAAAAAACAATCAACTTTTCTTTGTTTTTCTTTCAGCCATTTCCACTTTTTGTTCAATTAAATTGGTCTCGCCACCACGTGTTTTCTTGTCTCAAAATCAATTTCTTTATTTTGCTTTGAGTAATTTCCACTTTCTATTCAATTATATTGGCTAGAGGTTATCCTCCACACAAAAAGCACTTATGTATGGCCGCGTGGTCCATAAAAAGATACCATACCTATGCATGCACATGCCCTGGTGGGTTCCGCGCGTCAACGGTCACATCATAGATATGTTGTTTTAATAACAAAGTGATATCAAATCAAATTGAAGCATGCAACAAGGGGTAGTTGGGCTGGTGGGGACAGTGCGTTGGGAACAAGGAGGTCACGGGTTCGAATCCTAATGACATCATGGTTGGCATGGTTGGCATGATGCTTGAGATGGTGTTTGCCATGTATGTGGGTGCATTTTGTGTTGAGGATAGCCTTCACCATTATATTGGTTTGCCACCATGTATTACATAGAAAAATTCTTATAAGAAAATTATAATTAAAAATATGTAGGGTTTGAAACGAATCTCAACACATTTTTGTAGAATTTCAATTAAATATGAATGTCTCAATCTACTTCAACACATTTTTTCTGAGAAGTTAATGTGTTCAACAACGGGTTCGTCTCCCTTAAACTTTTAAATCTAATATGAAATTGAAATAGGAACTTGAAATTTATGATCTCCAGTAGGCCTTGCCCATAAATTCCAGCTTTGGATTCCACTATAATATTGCAACTTACATGACACATCTTTATCATTAGAACTGCCTATTAGAATGCATATTAGATATCACAAAGTATAATGCATATTATATTCTGATTTGGTTTCCGTTTAAGGAGTTTTTTCCCACTTAAAAACAGACCCAATCCTCTATTGATAATCTTATTAATTGCCTGTGGTCTGTATCTTTTCTTCAAACCTTCATCTTATCTTCAATATCTTCTGCATCTCATCATCATGGCCAATGTAGAGGTGCATAGGAGATCTGACATACTCCCAGCCAGCCCTTCTCATCCCCACAAATGCAAACTCACCTATTCAGATTTGCACTATCTGTATGCCATTTATAATCAGAAATGCTTGCTATATTCCATGCCCAACAACACCATCCAAGACTTTGAGTCCACTGTGGATCAGTTGAAAAGAAGCCTGTCACAAACTCTGGTCTGCTTCTATCCCCTGGCTGGAAGACTAAAAACCTGTGATGGCATGGTGTATATTGATTGTAATGACAAGGGAGCAGAGTTTATAGAAGCATATGCACCAGACATTGGCCTTGCAGAAATCATGGCTGAAAACTTCCCTCATCAGATCTTTGCTCTCAATGGCGCCCTCAACATAGATGGGCACTTTATGCCCTTGTTAGTAGTCCAGGTAATTTAGTACGCATCCTCTATCACTTATTTAATATTTACAGGGAATCAGCTAGCTTTATATGAGTTTCTTTTCATATGCTTTCAAACTATTTCATTTATTAGAATTTTCAATGGATTTCTTTTTAACCCAGAAAAGTATTGTAACTAAAAAGTAAAAACTATCCCTGCCTGCACCTATTCTGTATTTTAAGTAGCTTAAAAAAATAGGATATGTTAAAAAGTGTCATTCAAAATGCCATTGGGCCCTCCTCATTTCTTACAATAATTTGTTTAGATTTAGGTTTACGTTTTGAGTATTCAGTCGATCAATAAATCAATGACCTGTTGATTAAATACACTATTTTTGTCTTCTTATCTCCTTTTACACCAAAATACCTGATTTAGAGTCTTTTGACATTCAAATGACTCTATTGCTTCTGATGATCTTTTTACTATTCCAGTGCAGGACTGTTTCAAGTGTTTCTGTAATGCTTCTGGCTGGGTTTGGGATATCACTGCCAGAAGTGTTTTATTAAACCATAATATTTTACGGGGATTTTTTTCTTAATGTTTTTGCACTAAATTTTGATAGTTTAGTTTTAATGTTCATAGATTTTGTCGGATTCTAATTCTAACAAAAATATTTTGATAACGATTTTGTTGAAAACTAATTCTAACATAAAGGTTTTTTTTGTTTGACCAGTTAACGAAACTGAGAGATGGGATTGCATTGGCATTCACAATCAACCATGCAGTTGCAGGTGGAACTTCCATTTGGCATTTTATGAGATCTTGGGCCCAACTATGTCGGGAACCATCCAATATTCCTATCATTCCCCTAAACACCCGTTGTTTCAGCACAAAGTATCCAATAAAACTCAACCTACAACACCCCAGTACAAGAACAGGAAGCCTTGATTATTTTTCCCAACCGCCATTGATTGAAAAAGTATTTCATTTCAGCGGACAAACCATCTTTCAGCTGAAGAAAGAGGCCATGGACGCATACAAAGACGAATCCTTCTCCATCTCCTCCTACCAAGCCCTGTGTGGGCATATATGGCAGAGCATCACACGAGCTCGAGGACTTTCTCCCAATGAGACAACCACCTTGAAACTTACAGTGAATTGTCGACCCAGAATAGTTCCTCCATTGCCTAACTCATACTTCGGCAATGCCCTCCAAGTAGTTGGGGCCACATTAACTGCTGGAGAGCTTTTGGGTAGTGGTAGGGCTTGTGCAGCCCTAATACTGCACCGTAAAATATCAACACACCAAGATGCCCAAATCAGAGTAGAATTGGACAAGCCTCGAACAATTGTTCATATGAATGATTTTACTTCAAAGAATTCTATCAGGGTGGGAGGTTCTCCTAGATTTCCTATTTATGATAATGATTTTGGATGGGGAAGGCCATTAGGTTGCAGGAGTGGATGCAAGTTTGATGGAAAAGTGTTTACTTATCCTGGAAGCGAGGGATTAAGAAGTGTAGACGTTGAGGTTTGTCTTGTTCCTCAAACCATGACCGCTTTAGAGTCTGATCAGCATTTTCTATTTCCTTTCAATCATTGAGAGCACAACTATTTTGCATGTAACCAGATTTGACATTACTACCTAATGTCGTCTTCTTTTCTTCTATGTATCTGTTTTTTTGGAAACTTCCATGGGGCTTTGTTATGATCTTCAGCTTTGGTTGGAAAACAATTTTATGTATTAAATCTTTTATTATATTTTTGGTAACCGAAGGCTTTTAAAGTTTGATTTGATTTCTCAAATATAATTATCAATTTTTTATATGATCAAATGTTGAAAGTTAGGTATGTTTAATTAAAAAAACTTTTTCAATCTTTGCATTTTCTTATAAATGTCAATCCACATAAAATGCTTTCTGCTAGGTACTAGTAAAACGGCTCCCATGACATTAATTAAATTTGTAAAAGGTTTTTTTTACACAATTGGTTGAAAATTTTGGGATTTAAATTTTATATTATTTCAAACATACATTTTCTTTATATAACCCACAATTCATGATAAAATTTATAATATATTTATCCAATATTTATGTGAGTGTTACATTTGGTTTACATGGTGTTTTCACATGGAGAATATATCATACTTACCCAACTTATACATACATTTTATATTCACGATGGTAATGAAATCATAATGTGCACATGCCATTATCACATGCATATCCGACTATTACATTATGTTCACATGATACGTTCACAAAGGTAATAAATTTACCATTCATCTCAAAATCACACACACACACACACACACACATACACACACTTCACATGATATGTTCACAAAGGTAATAAATTTACCATTCGTCTCAAAAATCACACACACACACACACACACACACACACACACACACACACACACACACACACACACACACACACACACACACACACCACACCCACACCCACACCCACACCCACACCCACACCCACACATGCACGCACCCACGCACACACACACGCGTGCGCACACACGCCCATGCCCACACACGCACACCCACACGTAGACACACACACACATGCACACGCACACACACACAAACATGCACACGCACGCACACATGCACACACACATGCACACACGCACACACACGCACACGCACATATGCATGCACACCCACACACACACACAAGCACACACACACACACACGCGTACACACACACACGTGCATTTTCATTTAACTTGAAAATTTGATATAAAAATAGTTCTTACGCACACACACACACACGTTTTCATTTAATTTGAAAATTTGATATAAAAATAGTTCTTCTTCACACACACACACACACGTTTTCATTTAACTAGAAAATTTGATATAAAAATAGTTCTTCTCCATACCACCTTATCCAAGATTTGAACTTTACCTAGGCTTTCCAAATACAATGACAATATTTTGGACGTTGAGCCATTTCCATGTTTCAAATGACAATATTTTGGACGTTGAGCCATTTCCATGTTTCAACCTTGACATTCTCCTTTAAGTTCTTTCCCTTCACTAGCTTATATTTTCCATTTTGCACATAAAATAGTGCCTTGGTGATCCAACCCACCAACATTGGGAAGACAACAAAACTCTCAAGTAACTCTAAAATTCAAACCGCTGCTTCCTAGAGAGAGGACCTTAGTGATCTAGTATTTGACAATGTATTTTCATAGAAGGGGACGAGTAGCTTGAAATGTAAATGGAATTAAAAAAGGCAATAAGTTTTTTCTCTTCTATAAGGGTAAGAATCATAAAAAAAAAGACCATTGACAAGTTGACTATCATAACAAAGCCCCATGGAAATAGAAAAAAATAGAGACAAAGAAGTAGACACTAGGTAGGAAAGGAGATGCCTTAAGTAATCCATAACTCTTGGCTCCAAAAGATAACCAAATCCCTTGGCAACACATACCAGAAAGTTGATTAAAGGGTCTTAAGCCAAGAACAAATTTCATCTAGGTAACAACGATCAAGATTCTTTCAAAGATATCTTGGAGGGAATCCCTAATGTGTCCCTAACGAGAGGCTTCACAAAGTTGGGGTCATTACCTCTTAACCCTGATGGAAGGAATGGAAGTGGGAGCCTGAATTTCCTTTTTAAAAGTACTCACCAACAAGGGTTATTATATTTTTTCATCGCACTTTCCCATGGTTGAAAGCTTAATGCTTGGTAGCCCCTTCACTCAACTACTAACAATTGGAGTTGAAGGTTTCATAGATTTTGAAATTCCATGTTAGAACCCATTAATATAACAAACTTTACATGATGCATTATTTATAAAGAGCCCCCCTTTGTGTGTTGCCAAATACACCTAAGGGTCCCTCATCCCACTTGTCAATTCTTTGGACACTTGGAAACACTCATGCATTTGTTTTATTTTTTCCAAGAGGCCCAAATAACCTAGACTTGAATCTATTAGCTTTTAAAATACTTGAATGAAGTATTTCATTTAGCAGAATATCCTCCAAGGATATTAACATTTAGTTCATGGTTATTACGACCAAATATGACATACTTTTAGAGTATAACTGATTTGTTTATTTGGAAATAAATAAATCTAGTTACTTTTTCTAGCTCTTTTGTTGATTGTGACTTATCAATATAATAAAGCCATGATCAAATCTAATGTATATTTACATATTCAAGCATAAGCCAAGAAAGTGGCATTGGAAGTTTCCCATATTTAGACCATATTAAACCATTTGGGTAATGTTATTTACACTATTTCTCATATTCCACCCTTTTCACCATCTCAAGAAGGAACACCGAGGGGAATATGTCACCGTAGAATTATCTCTCACTCAAAATAGAAGTGGGATCTTGAAATGCCTTTTCAAATTACTAGCCAACAAGGGTTATGATAATTTTTCATCGCACTTGCCCATGATTGAAAAACTTAATGCTTGGTGTCCCCTTACTTAAGTACTAACAATTGGAGTTGAAGATTTCACAGAGTCTAAATTTTAGGATAGATTAAGATAGTGTAGATACAAAATCTATGCATGATGCGTTCTTTACATGATGAAAATAAAATTTAATTCAAATTAAATTAAATCATTTTTGTGAACTTTACATGATGCGTTCTTTACAAGGATCTCTCCTTGTGTGTCTCCAAATACATCTAGGGGCTCCTCATCCCACTTGTCCATTCTTTGGGCACTTAGAAACAACCATGCATTTGTTTTGGTTTTTCCAAGAGGCCAAAATAGACTAGACTTGGATCCACAAGTTTTTCAAATTCTTCATACCTAAGCCTTTCATTTAGTAGAATATCATCTAAGGATATTGAAATTTACTTCATGGTAAGTACAACTGAATATAACATACTTTAAGAGTAAATATTCTTTTTTATTTGGAAATAAAGAAATCCAGTTGTTTTTGCTAGCTCTATTATTGATTATAGCTTATCAACATATAATGAAGCCATAAATAATGTCTAATGTATATTTTAATATTTAAATACAAACAAAGAAAGTGGCATTGGAGGTTTCCCATTTTTATACTCTTTTGAGAAATTGCGTTAATATTCTTTGCACTATTGCTCATGTTCCACCCTTTTCACCATCTCAAGAAGGCACACTGAGGGCACTGGGGGTTCAATTAGTAAAAGTATGGTATAGTACGCTCGTTTAAAGGGTATTAAAGAATACCCTTAATGCTATTTTTTACCTCTAATTATTCAATTGATAACACACCCTTCCATTATATTATTAGAATGAAAATACCCCCTATACCATACTTTTATACGTACCCCTTTTCCATTACAATTTTATTTACCCATTTTTATTTCTACCATAATATATCAAACAAAAAATATTATTATTTTCTTAATAATTTTTTTCTCGAAAGAGAGTTTAAAACCATTCAAGAAATATTACCAATTACCTTATAAATGTTAAGCTTTAAACATTTATTTACAGTTCCTCAAATAATTAAGATGGTGAAATAATACCACTTTTGTTGAAAAACATACTCAATCCTATTTTTCTACCATCTTAGTATTTCTTGGTTAAGAATCTCTTAATTGAGATTTCCTTCTTCAAAAAGATATTATAATTTAACTTTATGACCACACTCCTTTTGTAGTTTTAAGGTATTTAGTTTTAAAAACTAGGGTTCAAATGTTTTAATTTTGAATTAAAATTAAACCTCCCTATCCTTTAATCTACCTCTCTAACCTACCCCTAATACATGATTCAAAATATTAATAAATTAAACTCTCTCACCCCCTCATGTTTACTGATATATTGAATTTTTTTAATATATTTTAATTACCTCAATATGAATGAATATGCTAGGATATTGATTAGCTAATGAACCCCGTGATCGAGGGAAGATTTCACCACATGATTCTCTCTCGCCACCACTCTTGGATCTAAGTTGGGTGGTCTATACCACACTTCCACTCTCTTCTACATGCACAATGTGAAGGTTAAGGGTTTGAAGTGAAGAACAAATTTCATCTAGCTAACAACAATCAAGATTATTTCAAATATTTTTGGAGGCAATCCCTAATGTGTCCCTAACGAGAGGCTTCATAAAGTTGGGGTCATTACCTCTTAACCCTGAGGCTTCACAAAGGGGTCCTACGAAGAAAGGGAGGACCGTGACGTAGGAGTCATATTAAATTTATGATGAAGAGGTTCCTGCATATATGGGGAGGACCATGACATAGGAGTCACATTAGATGACTTAGGAGTCAAATTAGATGACTTAGGAGTCGAATTAGATGAATCCAAATAGTAGTTTGGATCTAAATCATCAGAAGAGTTAGAGGAAATGTTTGGATTGGAATCCTCAGAAGAAGACAAAATGTTTGGATTAGAATCAAAATAAATGTTTGGATTAAAATCCTCAAAAGAAGAGGAAATGTTTGGATTAGAATAAGAAGAAGAGTGGGGGGAACCCAAATAATAATTTGGATCATAAGTGTCTAAACCATACCATTGACTATGAGATGAAGGTGGGGAAAGGGTTACCCATATGGGCTCTCTAGCACAAAGAACCAAACGAGGTTTAGTTCTAATGGGAATCTTTTGATTTGAATTTCTAAACCTAGGTTCTGTATTTTTGTAAGTACGGGGAATTACAAGATAGTCAGTCATTATTGGTGTCGTTTAAACACAAATGTCTAGATCTAGATGGTGTGATGGAACTCCTTCAAAGGGAAGGAAGTGACATGTTGATTCAGGGAAACACAATGAAAACCAACTAGACATTTCTTAAGTATGGATATGTGTGCATGATTTTTGAAGAAGCTCTAAGGAAAATAGACATCGTTATGACGCAATCTCAATGAGATAAAAAAGGATTGTCCTAGAAAATAATTTTTCTGGGTGAATAATCATAAGGAACAATCATGCAAGTGTGAAACACAAAACCAATCAACAAGGAAATACACCCTATGTAAAATGTGTGTGCAAAGTGAGTTCAATGCAAAGATGATCAACACAATGTCAATATTTACGTCAAGCTCGAAATGAACAAGGCGTAAATTTTAACAAAGGGTAGATGTGACTCCTAATCAAAGAATACCATGACAAGTTCAATAACCAATAAGGTCAAAATGTTAAAGGGTGAGGCTTACAAATGTAAGCCACGTAACCACACCAATTGGACACGTCTATCAAGCTATGTGGAGAAGTGAGATATTAGTGTCAAAGCAGTATCGAAACGACACAAAAAGTAAGCGATACTCTTTAATATTTTGGAAAATGTTTGAATTCAAACTAAGTCAAAGTATAATAAGGATGTGTTAAAATGTGCATAGCATAACACCACAATGTGGATACTTAGATCACGTGTACAAAAACCATGACATGAGTATCTTAATTGTGTCAAGACAATGTGAACAAGGTAACACATCAAAGGGAGATCAAATGATGAGTTAATCCTGACTATGATGATGATATTGATATCAATATCAAGTGGCCATCAAATATATGAGGACGAATCCACGCACTTTAGATGTTTAAAAAATCAACTGCAAACATGGATGAGCGTAAACAGACAAAAAAGTGGTGAACACTATCTATGACAACACTCCTGAAAGATGACTCCTCTTGTCCCAAATGGGAAACAAGAACACAAAGGTGTAGATAAAAATATGAAAATAAACTAAGCGCTACTTGGGTAGAGTTTCACCTCGTTTGAAGGCAAGAAAGAAACCAAGATAAGCGATACATCATTTACTTTCGTGATGAAAGGCACTTAGATCCAACTTAAGTGGATTATTTTCCTTGTTCGAGAAACAAGGTTCTGAATCCAAACAAGTTATCACTTCATGACGGCCAAGGCGCAACAAAGGACTAGTTTAGTGGGATTCAAGACAAAATGGCCTCCTTAATAAGATCTCTCAACTAGGTGTTATAAAGCCATCTAAGAGTGGGCATGATTTACCCAAAAAGTTGGAATGACTAATTTGGGAGTATCTCAGCTTTTCCCCCTTCAAGTATAGTGGGCACTAATTGCATCCATCATGTACTCTTACCAGGGTCACGATACAAACAACTTTGTAACACTCACAAGGAAAAATAGTCAAGTGGGTAAGTGAGGCGCTTCCTGTTTCATCCACGAGGTTACACAATGGTGGACTACTTTAGGCTTCATGGTACCACCCCCATTGTTGTAGCTTAAGGTATTATGCCAAAGGGGTTATGTTCCAGTTGAGTAGATAGGGACGTACCCTTTTCTAACACCTCTAATATAGTGTGATGAAGAGTGGTGTGTTTTTTTATCTTTTTAACTTAAATGTGGTTTCAAGTAGCACATCATTCGGCAACTTGCATAAAACACGTGTATAAGAAGTTTTTTTGTTTTCTTCGACGCCTTTATTTAGCAAGTGTTACGTCCTATAGATAATGAGTTTAGTAGTTTTCCATTTGCAAATTTAAGAAAGAGAATTTACACTTTGCTTTTGATTCCTAAGATTGCCAAAAAGGTGCGAAGGAAGAGCATACACAATGTGAAAATTCCACTAAGACAAATCATATGGAAATCTATTTTACTTTTTTAGCATCATAGAAAAAGTGTTTTTAAAGTATGACATAAAGTTTGAACAAGTGTTTTTGATCTCCAAGATTGCCAAAAAGGCGCGAGGAGAGAGCATACACACTTTACAAGCTTTATTCAAGCTAAGAAATGAAAACACTTAAGCTATGCAAGTTGAAATAACAAAACAAAACCCTACAACCAACTGATTAGTGTCACAAAACCTTTCAAAGTGTTAGAATAGTCAAGAAAACAATTTTTTAGACTTTAAGATACATTAGAAAATGATTATTTACCTAATAATGTAAACCATAAATTTTTTGTAAGTCAAAATCCTAATTTTATGATTCCATTGTGTAGTTCTCTTCAATACCTTTCCAACACAACAAAAATGGAGTCATTTCAAGCTGAGAGAAAAAGTTATGGCCTTCGGAAGATTGCTAATGATGTATGCACTAAGGTTTGGGCATGTGCGCCACGGTTTGGGTGTGTGTGCCGCACTTTGGGCGTGTGCACCACAATTTATGCATGTGTGCCAAAAATTGGGTGCCTACGTACCTCTGTCAAAAAATGACAGTTAGAGTTGTACCTACACGCACAAAATGGTATGTGTGCTCCCTTTCCTGTAGGTGGCTAAAAACATGAGATTTTTCAAAAATAATCTCAAAAATATCAAAATTTTATCAATTTGGTTCAATTTTGGCAGCACTTCACCTCCTTTGATCCTGCAAAGAGCACAAAAACAAGACAATCCTAGCTAAACTAGCTAAGAAACTTAGTGAAGATATCTCTCCAAGTTGGCTACATGGCCAAGCTTTAGATCTTACCTTACTAACTATATTTGGAATGTATGGAAGATGGAGGAGCTTCAACAATAGAGAATAGCCAAGATCGAATGCCTATTAGCTTGGCTAATGCAGATGAGGTCTAATGCCAATAACTCCAAACGTGAGAGAGAAGGACTTGTGAGTGAAGTTGTGTTTTTGAGGGAGGGGTGACCGTTGTATTTATAGTTTTTCACTTGGGAGAATTTGGAATTTGGGTGCATGTGGGACTAAAGTCTAAAAAGAACTTTAGGATTAGATTAGGATAAACATGCTTTAGGCTTAGTTAAGCTAGGATTAGGCTATTTAAACTTGATTAACAAGTGATTAGAGACTCATTGAGATTTGGGAGGGTTTGGATAACCAATTGTGGTGATAGATAGCCTACGAAGCCAATAGAAGTGGTCTAGGAGAACTAGGGAGGTTATGAATGGTCGAAAAGATGAATGTTTAGCTAATAAGAGAGATATTAGCCAAATAAGCTGATTATAGGAGGAATATGACTGAAAAGAGTGTCATGAATGGGCATTTGAGAATGGAGTGAAGTATGGGGAATTAACGAAGTGTCGTTAATTGATTGGATTGGATGAAATGCTAAGTGTAAGCATATTTTAGGTGTCTGCACATACAAATACAATTCCTTCTATATCTCCTCCTACCAAGCCTTGTGTGGGCATATATGGTAGAGCATCACACGAGCTTTAGGAATTTCTCCCAATGAGGCAACCACCTTGAAACTTACGGTGAATTTTCGACCCAAAATAGTTCCTCCATTGCCTACCTCATACTTCGACAATGCCCTCCAAGTAGTTAGGGCCACTTTGGTGTTGGAGAGCTTTTGGGTAGTGGCAGGACTTGTGCAGCCCTATCGCACCGTAAAATATCAGCACACCAAGATGCACAAATCAAAGTAGAATTGGACAAGCCCCCAACAATAGTTCATATAAATGATTTTATTTCAAAGAATTCTATCATGGTGGGATGTTCTCCTAGATTTCCTATTTTTGATGATGATTTTGGATGGGGAAGGCCATTAGGTGGCGGGAGTGGATACAATTTTAGTGGAGAAGTGTTTACTTATCTTGGAAGTGAGGGATTAGGAAGTGTAGACGTTGAGGTTTGTCTTGTTTCTCAAACCATGATTGCTCTAGAGTCGATCAATATTTTCTATTTCCTTTCAATCATTGAGAGTTTGTATGTAACCAAATTTGACATTACTACCTAATGTTGTCTTCTTTTTTTTTCTTTGTATCTGTCTTTTTGGAAACTTCCATGGGGCTTTGTTATGATCTTCACTTTGGTTGGAAAACAATTTTATGTATTAAATCTTTTATTATATTTTTGGTAAGCAGAAGGTTTTAAAGTTTGATTTGATTTCTCAAATATAATTATCAATTTTTATATGATCAAATGTTTTAAGTTAGGTATGATTAATTAATGTTTTTTTCAATCTTTGCACTTTCCTATAAATGTCAATTCACATAAAATGCTATCTTACATAATTATAAATGCTAGGGGTTACAAAAGTGTCTTCCATAACATTAATTAAATTCGTTTTTTTTTTGGTATGTAATAAACCTTTTTAATTGGTTGAAACCTTTGGGATTTAAATTTTATATTATTTCAAACAATTAAAATGTATGATGGAATTTATGATATATTTATAATAGTGTTACACTATGTCTACATGGTGATTTTGATATAATTTTGCTCAGATTATAACCATGAAACAGACAGAACAGTAAACATGAACACAATGATTTCAATTCATTCGGGATATCTTATTAGACAAGGGAGATTACAATATATAGAAGATTGATCTCCTTAATATAAGGAGTCAACTTCAATCTCAAACTACTCCCTAGAATATCTCGTGATCCACTAATCACTCAACAACTCTTATCTACGTGAGTTACAACTCACTTACATCATTTACTCACACAATATATAATATATATTTGCACACACACAAATATATAAATATCTAATGTTCACAATATTATTCCTAACATTCACTCCCCTATTGTTAACATTAGATATTTCCACACATACACTCCCCTAATGTGAACAATGTAGAGAAAAACATTCACACGTCTTCTACAGCTTGCCTGCCTCTGCATGCTCATGATCTTGGTACGTTGAACCTCTGTTCAACAAATACGAACCCCTGTTCGACAATAACGGACCTCTGTCCTAGGTACGAGCCCCTGCTCATGAACCTCTGTTCATCCTCTTCAAGAAAAACATGATGCTGCTTTTTCTTGTGCTTTTATCTTTCTACTATCACATATTTACATCAGGAGGTTATAAAAGGAAATACAATTCTGAACAGGAATGTGACATCTGTTCTTATTATAAAACACACAATAATGAAATCAAACACACAACTGAAATACTTGGCCACCAAATCAATACCGCGGCCTCGTCGATGGTGCCTGACGAGAGGTCGCCGTTGCCCCCTGCCTCCGTTGCCTCCAGCCTCCATCTGAAAGTTATCTAAAGAAGGAAGTTTTCAGATTCATAACCATCACCCAAAGGTTCTTCTTTATCACTGTCTTCTTCTTCATTAGCAACCATGGCATTTTCTTCTATTTTTCCATCAAGTAAATCTTGTGCTCTTTTCTTGCAGTTTATAGATACATGTCCATCTTGTTTACAATAGT
Source organism: Taxus wallichiana var. yunnanensis (assembly GCA_018340775.1). NCBI lineage: Eukaryota > Viridiplantae > Streptophyta > Pinopsida > Cupressales > Taxaceae > Taxus > Taxus wallichiana. The sequence continues at coordinate 674,844,660 of CM031244.1, read as the reverse complement.
AACAAGTGATATGTTTCTTTGTATCTCTGAAATTTGATCTTTGTTTAAAAGAAGATTTAAATCTCCCTTTATCATATGACTTGTTTTTACCATACATTGCAGTTTCTTCTGGTGTAACATTCTTATTTTCTTCATCTATCAGTGAAGAAATTAGATCTTCTAGGCTGGGATTGATCTTGCTCAAAGTAAAAACAATGTTTGAATAGCGAGATGGCATACTATTCAACAAAACAGCTTTTGCATCATCATCCTCTACTTTAAGTTTTATCCCTGATAATTGATTCAAAATAGATCGAAACTTACTTATATGTTGTACCATGCTTTCTCCTTCATCCATCTTGAGTCCAAACAGCTTCTGCTTCAAGGTCACTGCTGCGCTTCCGGTTTGGGATCCAAACAACTTGTTCAATGTTGTCCAAATGAAATTTGAACTTTTTGAAAGGTCTATATGATGCAAATATGCATCAGACAATCCAAGTCCAATGATTGTTGTTGCTTTACGATCTCTACTCTCCCATTTGGTTGCTTCATCAGCATCGGTTGGTTTCTTGAATGTTCCATCCGCAACGTCCCACAAATCTTTGTTAATGAGTGTCAACTGAGTTCGTACTTGCCAAGTGTGAAAATCCTTTCCATCAAATTTTTCAACATAAGCTAATTTATCCATTATGACTCTCCACAATTTGACACAAATAGGTGTCGGTTTCAACCGAAAATACACCCTTTTTACAATGACACGACTTTTGACAACAACTCACAAATTTGACGACACTTTTTGAGACTCTGAATACCACGATATGACCATAACAAACCTAAAATCACCTATTTAACATTGACTTTTATGACACAATTATTGACATTTTAATGACAAACGTGTAAAACTTGCTAATGACAATATCATTATATCTTGACTTAACAACTAGACACATATAATGATGAAACAATAACGTATTGACTACCAACGTTTGACGACACTTAATTGAAATGAAATTTTGACATAACTAAAACAGAATTTAAATACCACTCAAATTATATTGCTCAACATATCCTATAAGATCCGTAATAATTGCAAATTTGACTACTAGTTGAGACAAATTAACACTATGAAACCTATATTAAAACACTAAACCATATTTTTGAATATGTACGGCATGGACAGAATTACCGAATTAAATTAGACCGCTATGTAGAGGAGATGTGTACAGCGCCACGATCCCTTCTTGTCACTGTTCCACGTGATGTCCCAAACAACTCGTCAAATGTCAAGATGATGTGGATCTGACACGCCTTTGCATGGATCGAGCCTTTGCATGGAATCCACAGACTTTGTGAATATTAAAGCAAATCAACAGAATTTAGATGAGATATTGGACAGTCACGTGTTGCAGACGGTCTGATAGAACATTTGACAAATAGTTCACAGCCTCTACCAAGCCGTATTCATCTAACAGCAGATGTATGCATGTGTCAGGCAGATCTACAAATGTGGGCGGAAATGCATGAGCCGAATCCACGTGGTGAGAAATGCCAATGCAAATCACGGTGCAAATATCAAATACAAGCTCATAATTCCTTGGCTGCAAACAAGATCCTCCTTACACAGGTACGCAGATTCACAAATAAAATCACGAACTAGCAGTACAATACATTTTTCAATACACGGCCCATAGATGTATGCTTACATCTGTGTTGAATGAAGTGTAACGTTGGCAGCTGCAAATCCACTATTCAGTGTTGCACGGTGTCTCCGTCTACAGGATCAAGTGCAGGGCTTTGATGATCAAAGGCATTTGATAAATCAGACCATTGTTACTGAAGATTCCACAACAGTGATCGACCATGCTCTGATACCAGTGATATAATTTTGCTCAGATTATAACCATGAAACAGACAGAACAGTAAACATGAACACAATGATTTCAATTCATTCGGGATATCTTATTAGACAAGGGAGATTACAATATATAGAAGATTGATCTCCTTAATATAAGGAGTCAACTTCAATCTCAAACTACTCCCTAGAATATCTCGTGATCCACTAATCACTCAACAACTCTTATCTACGTGAGTTACAACTCACTTACATCATTTACTCACACAATATATAATATATATTTGCACACACACAAATATATAAATATCTAATGTTCACAATATTATTCCTAATGATTTTACATGGAGAATATATGATTCTTGCCCAACTACAATAAAAAATAAAAATACTTACATGGTGTTTTTACATGGGCATTATCCCATGTATACCCAAAAATTACATAATTCTCACATGATAATTTCACAATGGTAATAAATTTATGATTCGTCTCCAATATGTGTGTGCGTGTGATTTAACTTGAAAATTTGTAAAAAAGAATAGTTCTTCTCCATGCCACCTTATGCAAGGATTGAATGTTACATAGTCTTTCCAATATACATTGGAAGTTGAATCATTTCCATTTTTCAACCTTGACGTTCTCCTTTAACTTATTTCCCTTCATTGGCTTAGATTTTCCATTTTGCACATAAAATAGTGCCTTGGTGATCTAACCCACTAACACTAGGAAGACAACAAACTCCCAAGTAACTCTTAAATTGAAACTAATTTCTAGAGAGAGGACCTTAGTGATTTAGTATTTGACAATGTATTGCCATAAAAGGGAAGGATTAGCTTGAAATATAAATGGAATAAATAGGGAAATAAGTTTTTTGCTCTTTTATAAGGGAAAGAATTGTCAAAAAATGACCATTGACAAGTTGACAATCATAACAAATCCCCATGGTAATGAAAAAAAAAAAAGAGACAAATAAGTAGACATAAGGTAGGGAAAGGAGACGCCTTAAGTAATCCCTAACTCTTGGCTTTAAAATATAACCAAATCCATTGGCAACACATACCGAAAGTTGATTTAAGGGTTTGAAGTCAAGAAAAATTTTCATCTAGGTAATAACAATCAAGATCCTTTAGAAGATATTTTGGAGGAAATCCCTAATGTGTCCCTAATGAGAGGCTTCAAAAACTTGGGGCCATTACCTCTTAACCCCGATGGAAGGAATGAAAGTGGGAGCCTAAATTTCCTTTATAAAATTACTCACCCAACAAGGGTTATGATCTTTTTTCATCGCACTTTCCCATGGTTGAAAATCTTAATGATTGGTGGCCTCTTCACTCACCTACTAGAAATTAGAGCTAAAGATTTCATAGATTTTGGAATTCCATATTAGAACCCATTAAGATAGCAAACTTTACATGATGCATTCTTTATGAAGGTCTCCCTTTTATGTGTCGCCAAATACACCTAAGGGTCTCTCATCCCCCTTGCCAATTCTTTTGACACTTGGAAATACTCATGCATTTGTTTTGTGTTTTCCAAGAGGCCCAACTATCCTAGACTTGAATCTATGAGCTTTTCAATTCTTTCAGAATAAATTATTTCATTTAGCAAAATATCCTCTAAGGATATTGACATTTACTTCATGGTTATTACAAACAAATATGGCATACTTTTAGAGTAGAAATTATTTTTTAATTTGGAAATAAATAAATCTAGTTGCTTTTGCTAGCTCTTATGTTGATTGCGGCTGATTAACATATAATAAAGCCATGATGAATTCTAATGTATATATTACATATTCAAGTGAAAGACAAGAAAGTGGCATTGGAAGTTTCCCATATTTACACCACATTAAACCATTGGGGTAGTGCTCTTTGCATTATTTCTCATATTCCACCCTTTTCACCATCTTGAGAAGGAACACCTAGGGGAATATGTCGTTGTAGAATTCTCTCTCGCTGAAAATATAAGTGGGATCCTGAAATGCCTTTTCAAATTACTAGCAAACAAGGGTTATGATATATTTTCATTACACTTGCCCATGGTTGACAAGCTTGATGATTGGTGTCCCCTCACTTAATTACTAACAATTGGAGCTAAAGATTTCATAGAGTCTAAATTCCATGTTAGAAACCATTAATATAGAACACTTTACATGATGCATTCTTTATGAGGTCTCCCCCTTGCATGTTGCCAAATACATCTAGGGGTCCCTCAACCCACTTGTTCATTATTTGGGCTCTCAGAAAACCCATGCATTTGTTTTGGTTTTTCCAAGAGGCCTAAATAACCTAAACTTGGATCTATTATATTTTCAAATCCTTCATACCTAAGCCTTTCATTTGGTAGAATATTATCTAAGGAGATTGGCATTTATTTCCCGGTAACTACAACCGAATATAACATACTTCTAGAGTAAATATTATTTTTATTTGGAAATAAAGAAATCTAGTTGTTTTTGCTACCTCTATTATTGATTATAGCTTATCAACATATAATGAAGCCATGAATAATTTCTAATGTATATTTGCATATTCAAATGTAAGGAAAACTATGCGAGCTCTATTGTTATGTGTGGGTGAATAATAATTACATGTGTAATTATTATTATGGTAAATGTAATATTAGTAATAGGTTAGTAATTCATTATTATTTGTTATATTGAATAATAATAACAAATATATAATTGGTGAATGTTAAGAATGTATGTTAGTACTTTTTTAGGAGTTGTTTTATATAAAACAACTATAATAAATGAATTTGTTGAGTGAGTTAGAAACAACTCACGTAGGTGGAAGATTTGTTATAGCCACCTCCTATATTTTAGGAAGGCTATTTCCTATATACGTGGATGTAAGAATTGTGAAATCTTAACCAAATATTATTGAATATCATTCATGGTTATTTTTTTTGTCTATGTGATCTCTCTATTAAATATGATGCATACTCTTTAGACCTTAAATCTTGACATTCTAGAGCAATGAACCACTTACATTTTGCCAAAGGAAAGCATTGAAATCTGGCAAGTGGTTTGCTACCTCACCCCTCTCCCTCTCCAGATCTTTATAGCAAGTCCACTGGAGCTTCCTTCCGCTTCCATCGAGATCAATTTGCAATTGAACCAAAAAAATTTCTAGACTCCTTCGACATCATCCTTCGACAATTTAGTTTCCTACAACAAAATAAAATCCGAGGATTCCAATTCTCTTAGCCATTTTACAAAATGACCTTTATCAAAGGAATTTAATCCTATGAAATTCCATCTTATGAGATTTATGGCCCTCACGTGGAAGGAGAATCCCTTTCACCAATCAAAAAAGCCTCTAAGGGGCTTTGGCTGCCAATGTTAATATTCAACTTGGCTTTTAACTAAGTTTTAAGAGCATTGGATCATCATCTATCCAATTTTGCACAATTGGTATCTAGCTAAGGTCTAGACTGGGAAGAGGCTGATCTTTCTAATTTTCTTGTCGAAGCCAGCTTGCCATTCTTATTCAAGTCAACCTCTTTCAACACTAACTCTAGACGAAACTTGGTCATAAATGAAGAGGACCTATTCTCCTTATTAGAATCAAGAATCGTGTCAATCCTATTCGAAGAATCAAGAACTTCTATCTGCGAAGAATTCAAATATCGATTGTTTGCACAATTGAAGGCTTCCATTAAAATTTCCAAATCCTCCTGCTCTAAGGGGCCATCTAGAGGGACCTCCTTACCTTGATTGAAGACAAAGTTAACGTCATTTTTTTCCAAGATTTCCCCAACATGAGCTTCCAAAGGCACACCTTCAGGGGGAGAAAACAACTCCTCCTTTCTAGGAACATCCGCACTCTTTGGATTATCCTCATCTAAAATTTCAACCAACTTATTTGAAACTGAACTGCCAACCTCCTTAGCTCTCTAGCCTTCCTTGGGGGATCCTCATGAAGAACCTTTCCCCAACTTATTAGCCAATGAAGAACACTTATTCATTTTATGACCAATTTCTCTACACCTGAAGCACCTAAACAACATGCATTCATAATCAATTGGTTGAAACCAAATGCCCATAGGAGTGTTAATTCTAATAGCTTGAATTAATGGCTTGGTGAGATCTATTTTTATACAAATTCGAGCATAAGAATAAAATGTCATCGATTTCATCTCTTTGCCCAAGCCAATTGGCTCATCTAAGGGACTTGCAATCGAATTCGAGTCTCATGGCCCCATAATTCAGGAGGGAGCTTGTAAAGCCTAACCCACAATGGGACCTTTCGGACTAGTTCCTCTTCTGGGTTAAAAAGAGGGGACCATAGCCTTAGATAGAGTCCCACATTTTTGAAAAACCAAGGGCCACCGAAAAAAAACGCTGTCTCTATCTTCAATATTACCAAAATAAACTTGGAAGAAACCTTTAGTCCGGAATCTCAAGTCGGGCACTCACTGCAATCCCAATTTTTATCAATCCAGTTCTAAATCTCATCCTTGAAGGCCCAATACCAATGAATTTGTAAATGAGCACCCCATTTCCCATTCTATCACATATTTCTTCCAAATATAAAGAACGTGTTATATTTGTGGAGCCTTTTTCATGGTAGAGTGTGGTACACCTTCTATGTGTTACACTCGGGTATTTTTACGCTGGTCCCGTCATTTGGTGAGCGGAGTCAGGGGGTTCGGGGGAGTGAAGCCCCCTTGATTGAAGAGGTTTTAGGGGTGAAGCCCCCGAAGCAAATTTTCATGGGTGGTTTATTAACCCATGGGTAATGGGTAACCGTTATGGGCTATTTTTGGGCCCATGGTTTTTCGGTACCCATTGTTTTGATACCCACGGTTTTGTATCAAACTGCTTAAGCAATTGTCTATTTATATGGTCTTATGCATATGATAGATAGACAAGCAAATGTATTGCAGATGTGCTTTGAATTTGGGTGTGAATTCTGTAGAGTTTGTTGAGCATAGCTCCAAACAGATTTGGGTATTGTATTGAGAGAGTGGAGGCTTGTAATAAAATATGAGCAAGTGATTCTTGGTGGACGTAGCCCATATTGGGTGAACCACATTAAATATTGTCTCTCTGTGTTGTGTTATTTATTCTGCACTTTTATTTGAGATCTATAATATTTTCTGCATATTAGTTTCTACTGTTGCGATTCTGTAAGGGATTATTCCACATATTTTATCTCTTATTTCCTAACAACTGGTATTGAGGTGAGGTTTGGTTTCTTTGAAGTGTTGAATCACAGGGAAAGTTCTTAGCTTGAGTGGGAGCTATGACAGATGATGGAAGATCTAGGGTTGATAAATTCAACGGGCAGAATTTCAGTCTTTGGAAGATGCAAATGGAAGATTACCTTTATCAGAAGGATCTTTATACTCCACTTTCTGAGAAGGTGAACAAACCCTCGAGTATGACAGATGCGGAATGGGATTTGTTAGATCAGAAGGCACTTGGAACGATCTAGCTATGTCTTGCATCTTCGATATTATTTAATGTTTCAAAGGAAAAGATGACAAAATATCTAATGGATGCATTAGGGAAGTTGTATGAAAAACCCTCTGCCTCTAACAAGATATTTTTAATGAAAAAGTTGTTTAATATGAAGATGTTTGAGAATAGTTTAGTAGCATATCATTTAAATGATTTCAATATGGTTGTGAATATGCTAGCTTCAGTTACAATAGAATTTGATGAAGAAGTTAGGGCTTTATTAATTCTGTGCTCTTTACCTGAAAGTTGGAATAGCTTGGTAATGGCGGTAAGCAACTTGGTTCCAGCTAACTCGAAGTTGAAGTTTGAGGATGTTGTAGGGGTGATTCTAAGTGAGGAAATGTGAAGAAAAATCTCTGTGGAATATTCTACTTTAGGGAATGCTTTGATAGTGGAAACTAGAGGGAGACAGAAGAATAGAGGAAACCGTGGAAAATCGAAAGATTGGGCAAGGTCAAAATCCAAGAGCAAGATTGTATGTTAGAACTGTGGAAAGTCTGGGCATGTAAAGAAGAACTATTGGGAGCTTCGAGACAAGAAGAAACAAAAAGAAGAAAACAAGGAGGAAAATGTGGCATCGGGTAATGTATGTCAGGATGCTTTGATTCTTTATTTGCATAATATTACTGAATTTTGGGTTTTAGATTCAGGGGCTTCTTTTCATGCTACTCCACATAGGCATTATTTTGTTGATTATGTTCAAGGGGATTTTGGGCATGTTTTTCTTGGTGATGATGAGCCTTGCAGTATAGTTGGAAAAGGTTCTATTCAGGTTAAGATGCAGAATGAGAATACATGGCTATTGAAGGATGTCAAACATGTTCCTACATTAAGGAGAAATTTGATATCGATGGGACAATTGGGAAGTGATGGTTGTACTGTGATATTTATAGCTGAGTCTTGGAAGGTTACTAAGGGTGCTCTTGTGGTGGCAAGAGGTAAGAAGGTTGGAACCTTGTATTTATCTACCGATAGTACTAATGATTGTAATCTTGTGGCTTCGGATGTAGATACAACATTATGACACTATAGGCTTGGTCATATGAGCCATAAGGGCATGGACATCTTAAATAAGAATTTTCCTGGATATACATAAATAGGTTTGGATTTCTGTGAGAACTGCATATATGGGAAACAGTGAGTAAGGTTTCTCAAGGTTAGACCTACGAAGAAAGAGAGTAAGTTAGAGTTGGTACATTCTGATGTGTGGGGGCAGCTCAGGTATCATCTCTTGGGGGTTCAAGTTATTATGTTACTTTTATTGATGATGCAACAAGGAAAGTTTGGGTTTATTGTATTAGAAACAAATATGATGTATTTGATACTTTTGTTAAATGGAAAGCTTTGGTAGAGAATGAAACAGGTCTTAAGTTAAAATGTCTCAGGTTAGATAATGGAGGGGAGTATTGCAGCAATGAATTTGATGATTATTGTTCTAAGAATGGAATCCATAGGAAAAGATGGTTCCAAGAACTCCGCAGCAGAATGGGGTATCGAAAGGATGAAGCAGACAATAATGGAACGTGCTAGGAGTATGAGGATACATGCAGGATTGCCTCTTTATTTTTAGGTAGAAGCGGTGAGCACAGCTATGTACTTGATAAATAGAGGACCCTCAAGTGCCTTGGATGGAGGCATACCTGAGGAGGCTTGGTATGGTAAGAAAGTTGATTATTCATTTCTTAGAGTCTTTAGATGTGAGGTGTTTGTTCATATAGACAAGGATGATAGGACCAAGCTAGAGGCTAAATCAGAAAAATGTACTTTCATTGGTTATGGTGGTGATGACTTTAGATATAAATGTTGGAGTATTAAGGACAAGAAAATCATTCGATCTAGGGATGTGGTCTTTAATGAGAAAGTCATGTATAAGTAGTAGTTGTAGGAAAACAGGGAAGAATCCAAGAAATAATATGTAGTGGTAGAGGATCTTCCGGATGGGAAAGTGACACATGAATTAGTTCAGGAACCCCCTCAACAAGAACCCCAAACTCCTATATTGAGGAGGTATTATAGGGTAAGAAGAGAACCTGAATGTTTTTCTCCTTCTCTTTATTATTTATTACTCACTGATAGTGGAGAGCCAGAGAGCTTTGATGAAGCAATGCAGGTAGATGCTAGGAAGAAGTGGGAGCAAGCCATGGATGAGGAGCATAAGCCTCTCATGGAGAACTATACTTGGGATTTGGTGAAGCTACCGAAAGGTAAAAGAGAATTGTAAAAAAGTGGGCAGAGTTAAAGATAAAGAAGGAGGAAAGAAAAGATATAAGGCCCGGTTGGTTGTCAAGGGGTTTGCATTAAACAAGGTATAGATTTTGATGAGATTTTTTCTCTTGTAGTAAAAATGACTAGTGATAGCATTTCAAAACTGTTCTTGGAATAGTGATAGCAGAAGACTTTCACTTAGAATAGTTAGATGTAAAGACTGCATTTATCCATGGTGATTTGGAGGAGGAGCTATATATGTAGCAACTAGAAGGATACAAAGTTAAAGGTAAAGAGGAGATGGTGTGCAAACTGAAGAAGAGCTTGTATGGCCTTAAACAAGATCCACGTTAATGGTATAAGAATTTTGATAGCTTCATGATGGAGCAAGGTTATATTAGATGTCATTCTAACCATTTTGTGTATACAAAGAAATTTGAGGATGGAAGTTATATTATCCTGTGTTTGTATGTTGATGACATGTTGGTTGCAGGTAAAAACATGCAGGAAATAAAAGTACTTAAGAAACAACTAAGTGAATCCTTTGATATGAAGGATTTGGGGGTAGCTAGAAAAATCCTTGGTATGAGGATAACTTAGGATAGGAAGGAACGGAAGCTAAATTTATCTTAGGAAGAGTACATTAAGAAGGTATTGGATAGGTTTAACATGCATGATGCTAAACTGGTTGGGACTCCTTTGGCAGACCATTTTAAGTTATCAAAGGAGCAGTGTCCCAAGACAGAGTAGGAAAGAAACCAAATGTCCATGGTACCTTACTCATCAGTGGTTAGTAGTTTGATGTATGCTATGGTGTGCACTAGGCCTGATACTTCCTATGCAGTGGGAGATGTGAGTAGATTTATGAGTGATCCATGTAAAGAGCATTGGAAAGCAAGAAAGTGGATCCTTCAAGTATTTGAGAGGAACCATGGGGACAATTTGTGCTATATTGGATCGACACCACTTTACGTGGTTATGTAGATTCAAACATGGCTGGAGATGTTGACAGCAAGAGGAGCACAACAGGTTATATTTACACTGTAGGTGGGACAACAGTGAGCTAGATTTCACGACTACAGAAGCTGGTGGCTTTATCAACCAAAGAGGCTGAGTATGTTGCTACCACATAGGCAAGCAAAGAGATGATTTGGTTACAACAATTTCTTGAGGAGTTGAGGCATAAGTAGAAGGAATGTAAGCTGCATAGTGATAGTCAAAGTGCTATACACCTAGCTAAGAACTCTACTTTCCACTCCAGGATGAAGCATATACAGTTGAGATATCACTTCATCAGGACAACTTTGGAAGAAGATAAGTTGAAGTTGGAGAAGATTCATACCATTCAGAATCTTGCAGACATGATGACCAAGGTGGTCACAAGGGATAAAATAAAGCTATGTTCAACTTTGGTTGGCCTTCATGGATTACAATGAAGGGTTAAGAAGCTTTCTCAGTGGAAATCAATCTCCAAGTGGGAGATTGTTATGTTTGTGGATCCTGTTTTCATGTTAGAGTGTGGTACACCTTCTATGTGTTACACTCGGGTATTTTTACGGCAGTCCCACTCACCGGTGAGTGGGTCAAGGGGGGTTCGGGGAGGTGAATCCCCCCCGAATGAAGAGGGTTTCGGGCGGTGAAGCCCCGAAGAAAATTTTCATGGGTGGTTTATTAACCCATGGGTAATGGGTAACCGTTATGGGCTATTTTTGGGCCCATGGTTTTTTGGTACCCATTGTTTTGATACCCATGGTTTTTTGCCCATGGTTTTGATACCCACGGTTTTGTATCAAACTACTTAAGCAATTGTCTATTTATATGGTCTTATGCATATGATAGATAGACAAGCAAATGTATTGCAGATGTGCTTTGAATTTGGGTGTGAATTCTGTAGAGTTTGTTGAGCATAGCTCCAAACGGATCTGGGTATTGTATTGAGAGAGTGGAGGCTTGTAATAAAATATGAGCAAGTGATTCTTGGTGGACATAGCCCATATTGGGTGAACCACATTAAATATTGTCTCTTTGTGTTGTGTTATTTATTCTGCACTTTTATTTGAGATATGTAATATTTTCTACATATTAGTTTCTACTATTACGATTCTGTAAGGGATTATTCCGCATATTTTATCTCTTATTTCCAAATAGAACCAACTTCAACCAATTTAACAACTTTCAAAACTTTCAACACCACTTACCCCAGATAAATCAGCACCAAAACATCCTCTAACTCTTTAATCTTATCCAAAGCTAAACCACCATCTGGGACTGACCTCTGAGCCTAAATTTCACCCAACTCTGTCTTCTTTGGAAATAACCATAATCCCGACCTAGGGGACATGCCTCTAGCCTTACTATTGCCATTTAGAGCCACTCCATCCAACTATGAATTCCAACCTTCCTTTTTGCCACCCCCAAGAGGCATTGCGCTCTCTCCGGATAACGAATTTCTACCATCCTTGCGAGAGCTCGAGTTCAAGCTCCCTAGGAACCTAGACCTTCAATCCTCCAATCTTCCCAAACCATGTGATATATCATCCAAACACTCCTTTTGAAAATTACAACCCACCCTGGGGTCATCACTACTTTTTTCCTTCCAAAAACCACCATCCCCGGCAGATAACTTCCCCTAAACCCTCTCCAGCCACCTTTCACACATTCACATATTTTTGTCATGCGAGCTTTTACTTATTTAATCGCCGATAGACACAAGTGATATCACTTAAAGCAACAACAACAACAATATTATATATACAATGATTAATATCTTATTATTATTTGTTTAAATTAATTATATTTATTCATTATATATTAAAATTTTACAATTTTTGAAAACAATTGATTATATTTAACTATTTTTGAAAATTAAATAGATTTATTTTATTATATATACGTAGTGATTAACATTTTGATTGGAAAGTGTCTTTTATATAATAAATTATGATAAAATTTCAATATTTTCGAAGAATAACTAAACACATTTGTTTGTTTTTAAAATTAAATATATTATATGTTAAAAAAAGATAAATTATAATCTACAAAATTACAATTTTGAAAAATAGTCCTATTACATATCCGACAAATAAATATTTGGTCAATAATAAAAATTTAACATATAAAATATCACTACGAGAGAAGCCCCAATAGGAATAATAAAGTTAAGTTTAACGTAAAAGTGTCTTGTAAATGGAAGAATAATCAAATTATCGTTGTTTTTCTTTCAGCCATTTCCACTTGTTGGTGTAGGTGGTATACTTATTCACTTATTTAGTGTTATTCCACCTCACCATGTGAGTCATCTCACTTAGGTGGACATGGATCTAGGTGTCATCTTAGTTATGACAAATTCTCTTATAGAATCTGTCATATGTGTAAGTGTGTCATAGGAGTTACATTCCCATTTGGGAAAGTAACTCCTCTTCTCCATTATGGAGGAATCTTCTCTTACATGGGAGTTACACATTCACTCCCCTATATGTACACCATCTCTTTTGATCTATGTTAAGCCAATACAAGCTAAGCTAAGGCTTCCATTCCACTCCACTTTTCGAATCTTGAGCTCTCATATGCATGCACATTGCTTTACAAAGCTTGCTTGCTTTAATCTCACAACTCCTACACTTTGGTGAAGTGCAACTATTCGATGCTCGTGAATTCCTTCCAGGTCTTCATCCTACACTCCTTCATGGTATCAGAGCATGGGGACTAGAATCACGTTGCTCACCATCGTTGCTCCACCGTGTAGTTGCTTGTGCAAGTTTTACCTTTTGCATGTGCTTTACTTGCATGTTTTCAATTTTTTTAGTGGTTTGTATTTTGTGCTCCTTGCTTGCATTACAGGTTGAAGTGGCTCGGTATTGTGCCATTTACCATGCTTCTGTGTTCCATCTGCGTGTCTGCTCAACTCTTGCTCCAGTGTTTTATTCCAGCTTCACGTCTGAGCCTGCATACACTTGGCGTATTGGATGGTAAGGACCTGCGTTGGAACTAGACTGTTATAACAGCACCGTTGGCTTCTCTCTTCCTGTCTTCATCTCTTCGCTGCACCTACGCACTCTCCCACATCGGCCTTTGGCTTTGTCCTACCCTCCCTCTGCGTGGATCTACGTTTTCTCTGAGTTGAGACCGTGGAGGATCTGCATAGCTTGCTGAGTTGGGGGCAGTAGTGGATCTGCATGTTCTTGTTGACCCGGGTTTCTAAACCACTCCTTGCTGGCCATTTCTTTTGAGCCTTCACTCCCAACCTGTGTGGTTTTCCTCACTTGCCTCACGCCTGGTCTGATTTGCCCCTGCACGTGGACTGGGATGTGGTGTGATACCTTATAGCACTGGATCGGGATGTGGGAGCTCCATCTGCTGCTGCAAAAACGTGGCTGCTCAGGAGTATTTCTACGTTAAAACTGGACTATTATTTTGAGCACCTCTTCAACACGTGGCTACTGCCCTGTTGTTCATTGTTTTTAGCAACAAGTGGTGTTGCGCATTGGGCATTTCTTTATTCATTGTTGACTGTTACAACACGTACAGTTTGAAACTGATCCTACTCTCTACTAAGCCGCTTTCTTCTGCGCAGCAAACACGTGGACTCCACCATACAACTCGGTCAATGCAACACATTTCAAACGTGGGGCCCATCTTTTCCCTTTTAGACATTGTTTAGAGGTTAAAACAATCCATTTTTTTGATGTTTTGACGATAAAAACACTCTTTATGGCATTGTAATAATTTATGGGTTCTAATTTTGCTTGTATCATGCCCTTCCTACGTGTGTCGAAGATGGAGGGCGAGGTCCGGGGTTGGCAGGAGGCTAATCCCCCTCGCAAGCAAAACAAACCCTTGCTAAAATTTGATGCCGTTTCCAACGAGTAGTCACATGACACCCTTTGCACCCATTTCAAGCATTTTTTTAATGTGTTTGCAGTGTCTAGTGCATTTTTCCATCAGTTGCGGGAATCGTAATAATGCCATAACTTTTGACTCGCAGCTCATTTTTGAGCGCTTCCTTGGTCAAAGTTGCATGATTTCTCACACTCTACATGATGGCATTTCAATTTTGTAAATGCACTACTTTTATAAAGTTTTATAAAGTGCCGCATTATCGACCGGGGTTGATTGTACTCATCATGGAGAGGCCTACACACGTGAGCATGCGTAGGATCACCGAGTCCGCCGCTTCTTGCACCTTCAACCCGGCATCTTACATTTTTTCATCATGGAGAGTGCTCTTTCCAGACGTGAGCATCGTAGGATCACCTTACAGCCTCCGCCACTTCTCACCGGGAGAGAGACCTATTCAACCTGGCGTGCTTCCATGGAACATTACTTCACCTATGAGGGTCTCTTTCAGCCTTCTTACTTGGGCCAGTTGTCACCCGCACATCTCATTGATCATTGTCATCTAGAGAAATTCCTTTCACACTTGCGAGGACCATGTTTTTGGTCACATGATGATGCATGTCTATTTGTTGAGCCCTCTCTGGTTTCACCTGACCTTAGTCGTCTTTTCATAGATTCCACTTGTGATGCTCTACAAGTTCCTTATCCATCTACTGGTGTTTCAGAGGATTCACCTCATCCTGTTGTTGGGAGTGCCTTGGAGCATTCTTCATCCTTTTCCATGTGGGGGAGACCCTTCACATACTTAGACATCCTTTCTGCGGGTGTTGCTTCATTAGTTCTACGACGTGGCATTACCTTTGCTGACTTAGCTAGACCTTGTCTCCTCCATTTCTTCGTGTGATCACAGCGTCATTTCTACTTCCTAAGGGTAGGCACATAGTTCGTTGTGGGTGGCTCTTCTTCGTCTAGAGGCAGAGGCTCGCTTGGTTCTACTTTTGATGACGAGGATCAGATGCACCTAGTTCGTGCTAAGAGAAGTACTACGGGGTCTCTTCTCCTCTTTCTCTCACTATTCCGATGTCGGGACATTGTTGACTTCACCCCCACATCTCATTGGTGTAGGTGCTATATATTCACTTAAGTGGTATTCTCACCTACTGAGTCATCTCACTTAGGTGGACATGGATCTAGGTGTCATTACACTAGCCTCCTTTCCACTCATCATATGTGTAAGTGTGCGAGGCCCATTTCACTCCTCTCTACCTTCATTATGGATGACTCATACCTATCCCCGATCTACATCACTAAGGCTTCCATTTATTTCGAATCTTGAGTTGAGCAACCCTCATTGGGGTGAAGTATCTATTTGATGCTCGTGACCTTTAGTCATCCTTTTCATAGATTCCACTTGTGATGCTCTCAAAATCAAGTTCCGTTTTACTTTTAGTATACATTCAATTATATTAGGCTGGAGGCTATCCTACACACAAAAGCACCTATGTATGGGGCAACCCATAAAAGATACAATAATGACATCATGATTGGCATAGATATGTTGTTTTTATAACAAAGTGATACAAATGATGCTTGTGATGGAATAGGTTTTCGAATCATGTATGTATATGGGAGTGAAAAACCAACACCAAAAAAGAATTGCAAAACACTTGTGCCATGGAGGATGAATGACATCCATGGTTGACATGATGCTTGTGATGGTGTTTTCCAAATTTTGGGTGGAGGAGCCCAAATGGGTGGGGAGATTGTGCATGTTATCTTAATTTATAACACATTGTTTGTTTACATAAAAATATTCCTTCTCTTAGGTATTTTTGTGATCTTCTACGTAACCTAAATATATAAGAGATGAAACCCTATAAATGGGTGGGAGATTGTGTTTGTTCCTTGATGTTGGTCAAACTTAGTGTTTTCAATGAATTTCAACCACACATTTGGGATGAGAAAACATCAAAGCAAGCATGCGATACGATTTCCACCATCTATGTAACTTCCTTCCCGCTTTTGACAATTGTCATGGCATTGAATATCACCAAAAAAATTTGGTCTTTGAAGAACTAGCGAATTTTATCTAACATGAAGAAGGCATCCATTCAGTGCACAAGGAGTTTCAAGACAAAGCATTGATCTCAAGACAAAAAAACCCTAGAAAAAACAACAATAGTAGAAGTCAAAAGAGGTTATTTGATGGTGTCACATTCCCACTACAAATATGCATGACACTACTAGTTTTTGGTATAATGGCCTTACTCAAGGGAATTCTTTTAAGGAGAGCACATCTAATCGTATGATTCTCAACAATCTAAATGACATATTCGTCAAAGGAAGTAGAAATGACATATCGTGGCACAAAAAGATGATGCATTTGATGAGGATGTACGAAAATCATCCAATTGCGGTGCACATCATAATGTTGTTCTTGTCTCTCAAACCTTGTATCCATCTAGGCATATTTGACTAATTGAATCTAGTGCCAGCAAGTATATAACCGATGATAGGAAGCTCTTTGATTCATTAACTAATCAACCCCAGTGAGATCGGGTTTGGATTTCATATGATAAAAATTATGTTGCATAAAGAATTGGAAAATTCTTCATTCCTCTTGGGATGAGAAGTTGTACCCTCATGAAGGTGCTTGATGTTCCCTGGTTTGATAACCAATCTCATGGTTGTAAATCAACTGTTGAATAACAAGATCAAGGTGGTGTTTATGGTCCAAAAAGGTATCAAAACATTTTTTTATCTCACAAGAAGGTAAGATAATAGTTGGATATTTTTGAAGGATCATTTGTTTGCACTAGATGTAGTTTCATCCTCTGCGGCTGCTCTATCTACCTCTACGGTGGAATCTATTGCTCTTTCACATTATGTATATGTGAAACTTTCTATTGACTCTTTGTATCAGCTTAGTTCTAAGGAGATAGTAAGAGGAATTCCTCTTATGTCCCACATTTTTCATATATGTTTTGGATGTCTTGGAAGAAAACAAATTTAGGATTTGTTTGATCGAATACCTTCCATGCGAAGGATCATCTTGAGGTTATGCATACTGATTTGTGTGGACCCCTTCCTCCTTCCTTTTAGGTATTTTAGTACTTCTAGTTGTTTTTGGATGAATTATCCCCAAGACATGGATGTGATTTCTCAATAAGAAGGGTGAAGCCTTTGCAAAATTTCAAATCTTCTACTAATAAGTTATACAATGACATTGAGCAACATCTTCTCCTCTACTTAGATCGAGGGGGAATTCACATAAAATAAGTTATTGGAAATCTGAAGAATCAAGACATCAAACAACGCTTGAATACCCCTATACACTTAGAAAATAATTAAATTTTAGATTATTGCAATTAGACAATCATGGAGATTGCTCATGGCATGATTTCCACAGCTAAGTTAGAGATTAGATTTTGGATGAAGTACTCAAGAAAATGATGTATCTTCTCAACATGACACTTACAAATATATTACAAGAGAAGACACCAATAGAGGTATGGAGTTATCTTAAGCCTTTGATCTCCCATCTTATAATATTTTGTTGTACAACATATATGTATGTGCTAATGAAAAATAGGAATAAGATTGATCCCAAGACCCTCCACTATATATTTTTGGGGTATATTAATACCTCAAAAATAAATCATGTCATGGATCCCGAGACACATAATATTTATGAGATTCAATATGTGTTTTGTGATGAGTCATCATTTGACTCATTTCCACAGAAAGGAGAATCAATATTAATCACCTCGCATATATTTCTCTCATAGTCAAATGATGAGCATGAAGAATATTCTCACAAAGAAGAAGAGATGCAAAGAGAACTGTTCATTGATCTTGGTCATTTAGAAAATAATTTGTCACATCAAGAAAAAACATCAACGTATGAAATGGGTCATGAGCACCATCGGGGACTCCTAACTGAAATCTCTCCCAAATACTTCATCAAGAGTTAGAACAAGAAGGAAGGCAAGAAATGAGGTAAATATCACACTAATGTGTTTAGTTGTTAACACCACTGGACCGATACATTTCGTGAGGCACTAAGTCAAGAAAACTGGAAGAAGACTATTTGTGCCAAATATGAATCCTTCATTCAAAAGTGAACATGGGAACTTTTCGATCTTCCTACAAGAAAGAAACCCATTGGCTACAAATGGATTTTTTAATAAAAAAATACAATGTAGGTGGATTTATCGACAAGTAAAAAGAACAACTTGTTACGAAGGGATATGCTTAACAAGAATGAATTGACTATGAAGAGTCCTTTGCACCATATTCTAATATCAAGACCATTGGAATTGTGTGGGCACCGACAACACATAAAGTTTTCAAGCTTTAGTAGATGGACATAAAAATGATGTCTTGAATGGTAATCTCAAAGAAGTTTACAAGACCCATCCAAAAGGATTTATTGATGAGAAAAATTCTCAAAAGATATGTTGTCTAATTAAGTCACTTTATGGTCTTAAAAATCACCAAAGGAATGTGATACATTATGATAGATGATCTAGTATTTCATTTGATTCACTCATAGCACCTCATATTAAAATTTTTATATTAAGAAGGTAGGAACATAGTTTATCATTCTTGTTTTGTTTTGTATGTGGATGATCTTGTGATCATAGGAACCTCAAAATAATGATCTAAAGAAATCCTTCAAAATGATAGACTTGGGGCTACTTTATTATTGTCTTGGCTTGAGATATGATAGAAGAACCATCACATTTTTATCTCACAGATGAAATAAGCCAAGGAACTCCTAGAAAATTATGGGATTTCCAATTGTAAACCTATGTCCAATCCAATGGAGAAATTTTTACAACTCTCCTAATTCTAGGATTCTCCTCAAGTAGATGCTACTCTCTATAAAAATCTTGTTGGGAGTCTCATTTACTTGACATATACTAGACTGAATTATGCTTTGATGTCATATATATTTGAGATTTATGCAAGATCTGGAAGAAATGTCATTAGGTTACAAAGAAAGCACATTTTGAGATATGTCCTAGGAACAATTGATTATGGTTTGGAATATAAGAAGAACACCCAGTTCTTATTGCAGGGATATGTTGAATGAGACTATGCCAGATATGTTGATGAAAGGAATTGAATTATAGGATTTTTTTCATCTTAGATATGGATCTATCTCGTGGATTAGTAAGAAGAAAATAGAGTTGCTATATCATTTACCGAGGATGAATATCTTATTTTATGAGGAGATATGAGCGAAGCAGTTTGGTTATGTCACATTTTGGATGACATGGACATTCGTGAAGAAAATACACCTATCAATTATTACGATAATCTAGGTTGTGTTGAAGCTTGTCAAAATCTAATTTTCCATGAAAGAACAAAGCATATAGAGGTTGAATGTCATTACATTTGAGAAAAATTATTGAACCACCACATACATCTCTAGTACTACCCAAACAAATCTCAGGTAGTTGATATACTCACCAAGTTTCTTGGTAAGGTGAAATTTGAGTTATTTTAGGTGTACATTTGTAAAACATACATAATCATGAGGGGAATGTTAACTTAATTTATATTACATTAATTTTAGACATTTACATTTGATAATGCTTTAATATCCATATATACAATTTCATAACTGTAGATGCATGTATATATATACTCACACTACTTCACTAAAAGCATTCAATAGTTTTTGATTTTTCACTACTTTTATATCTAACTTGTGTGAAAGGTTTTCTCTCTAAATTAACCCTAAGATCACTAGGCTAAATTATGCATTTTAAAAAATAAGAATTTCATGAATGGATGATGAAAATATCATCCTTGGAAAAAACCATTGACCATTTTTGACCCCGATAGGAGACTTTCTCTTGAGAAATCCCAAACTCCATTCTCAAAGTTGAAGAAGATGGCCATAAATACAAATATGTGTTACGTATAGAGTAAATAGGTTTTTGATAGATCAAAGATAAATATCAAGTGTATCTTGTGGCTATAGAGTTTCAAATTGATTCATATACATGTAGGGATCAGTAAATTTCAATGCAAAAATTGGAATGGGGTGAGATATATGTCAAGGGTAGTAGCCAAAATACATTTTAACAAATCTAGTGTACTATGTAACTGTTTGTACTACATGTATATTGATGGCATGCCTATTCTTAGCAAGAGGAAACTAAGTCTTGGAGAAAATCATGTGAAGAAATGAATATATAAAGGGATAAGAGGAAGGGGAACAAATAATCTTTGACATAATTTATTATTATAGAGAAGAGGAGAAGAGAAAGGAAGGAGGTCATGGGTGAAGTAGATTTCTAAACTTTGTTAAGAATTTTGTTGCAATAAGTACCTCTGTTTCATATATTTGTGAAGGAAATGGAAATGAAAAATATATATTTTATTTTATAAAAAATCCTCCAAAAGATTGTTACTCTATTTATGAAGGAAGTTCCACTGTGAAACATAATAACATTATGCTACTAGACATGGATTAAGTTTCTAATTATGCTTCCTTATTATACATCTCTCTTCCCTCTGTCTAGTTGGTGTGAGTGTGTGATTTGATTCCCATACTCTCTTCTATCTCATAATGTGAAATCCTCAAGAAATGAATGAATGAATATAAGCTTTGATATGTTCCCTTAGACGGGAGTGATTAAATATGAAGTTATCATTAGTTAAAGTAGATTTGAATGCCAATGGAGTTATGAATGATATGATTTTTGGTTACTTCTATCACATGGATTTTGGTTTTTCACTATTGTATAAGTTATTTTTGGGTAGAAAAAATGGCTAAGTACTAGCCATGCATGGACGATAAGGGTCGTAAGTAGGAAGACATGTGTAGGTAACAAAGAGATGTAAAGATTAGGACCACAGAAGTATGCACGCAAGTAGGAGAAAATACATGACCGTGCACGAAGATACGTGCAACACAAAGAAGGAGGTCGGTGTGTAAAGGTCTATGTATAAACACACAAGTTGAGGACTTAGCCAATTTCCAAGTTAAGACTAAAAATAGGAAAAAGCACATATGGCATAACATGGAAGAAAGGTCTAGAAATAGGTGAGAAAAAGGTTAAAACACATGCAATGAAGACATCTACTCATAGGATTAAAACATGGATGAGGCCGAGTTATAATTTATATCTAAATCTAGAGTTAAAGAAAAATTGTAAAATTCATGCAACCTATATTTAGGATGTTTATTCTTAGGATTAATGCATGTAAGCGGTTGATTTAACTAAAATTAGATTTTTGAAACCTCAAGTGTAGGGTAACTAAATGTACACTATGATATATAGTTGCTAAATGCAATCGATATAAAAAAAAAAGCATACAAAGTAAAAACCTTAAGAAAATGATATAAGAAAGATGACTTAGTTGATTCATGCTTGATCTTGAAGTGTTCTTAACTAAGAAAATTGTTGAACAAGAGGTGAATTGTGTCGTCAATGCTTAGGATAAATTCTAGAGCTCATAGATGATGTCAAACATGGGTACCTAGGACCTGAGGCAAGGGTGCCTCGGGTGCCGAGAGACCACTACTAGGTGCTGTGTGACTGCAAAAATGGTCAAACCCTAATTTTTACAGTATCACACAAGTGTCACAAATATTCTCTGTTGATCTCTTGTATGTTTTTCCTTGATCACCAAAGGTACATGTAACTTGTAAAATAGAAGTTCACATGTAAAACCCACAAAACCACATCAAATCAAAAAAATAAAGATGCAATATGGGGATTGAGACTGACCTCAAAGATCACTTGACAAAGTGAAATTACGATCGAGCATTGCACTACATCTCATAATCCATGTAGTTCTTGTGAGTGTGTGTAAGGATTGTGCCCTAGGATGCCCTAGTGTAAGTTACACTTGATAATGAGATAGATCTAAAATGTAACAATGTATAACATGTGTGAATGGAATAGAATGAAAATTTCCTTTCTTATGTAGTGTATGTAGAAGATGCAGTCCCTTTTCCCTTGAATGAATGCCAAATGGATGTTTTGAAGTGATTTAGGTCCCTTTTGAGTATAGGTGATTGTAATGATTAGCTTGGTCCTCTATTTTCAACACATAACTATGTATTTATATTATTCCCTTGTTTGAATTTTGTAATTTACAACTGGAAGGCCGACCCATAATTATACAAGATTCCAAAAATAAAAAAAAAGGCCCAATGAAGTGAGTTAGATAGAAAAGGGTCGGGGTTCCTAGAGGGGACATGAGCGCATGGGTGCTACTATATTTTTGGGCGTTGTGTGTCAAGCCATAACAGATAAACAAGTAAAATACCAACTAGGTTGTAGGGTGGGTAAGACAAAATAAAAAACCAAAAACATAGAACAAAAGGCCAAAGCAGGTCATCAATTACTATTTTTCTTACTTAGGAATCATATGAATGCTAATATGTTTTTAAGACCTAGGAATATACTAAAGTGTGTGATTTTGTGTCTACATTTTTTTATCACTTTATGTTGTTGATTGAATACTCACTAACATAAAATAGATAGAATATGCATACCTAATAATCATGTAGAGCGTGTAACAAAGAGCATGCCGAGTGGACAAGTGAAGTGTGGAATGATGCAAAAAAATGAAGCGTGGAAACTAGGAAATGAAAGTGACCTTAGGAGTGAAGCGTCGCATTGCATTCTACATGTTGTTGTAGCTTATTGTTGTTGCTTCTTATATGGATGAACCTACAAAAAGAAGAGCAATAATGTAGTCAAAGTAGTGTATATGAGAAATATGAGTAAAGCATGTAAAAGCATATAAATGTGTGTAAAAAATAGTAAAAGGAAATTTTGCACCTGATGTGAAAGAGTGTAAACGATAGAAAGGTGTCCTTAAAATGTTGTGAAGAGTGAGTTTTTTGGGTGATCTCACACCAATGGTGATTTTTTGGGCGATCTCACACCAAGTGCAAGTTTTTTGGGTAATCTCATGCCAATGGTGAGTTTTTTGGGTGATCTCAAACCAAGTGCGAGTTTTTGAGCGATCTCACGCCAATGAGAAAGTGTTGGGGATAGAGGTCTAGTGCCACTCTGCTTCCATGAATCTTCCTGATGAAAACCACTAAAAATGATATGTCCTTGATTTGCTCCTTTTTCCTTGAATTAGGTCCAAATGTAATGTTTATTCTGATTGAAGTGGAGATAAAATGCATTCTAATGCAGGAGGATTGTTCCTAATACTTTAAAACGGATCTGTGAATTATTGTAGACTGTGTTGATTTGAGAAAATGATTGTGTGCCATGAGGACATAGGCACCTAGGGCAGTACATGGGTGCCCATTCCTCAATGTTTATGGCTATAAAACCTCCATTAAACCTGAAAATTATCTAGACACCATGTTTGTTCTTTTGCCAAATTGACTTCATGGCCAAAAATGTAAAAAAATCATATCTCACAATCTAGTACATGGATCGGAGCGATATTTTTTGAAAACTTCTCGATTTTAAGAGGCCCTCAAGAATAAATTTGGAGCATTCCATGTAATGACCCATATTTTTAATGTCAATAAAACCCCCATTTTCCTAGATTTCATTCCTTTGATTTCCCATAGCTCTGGAAAACAAATCAAGCTAAAATTGTGGAAACAAATTCCTAGTGAAAAACCTATCCCAATGGAGTTGGTTTCATCACAATCGGAGGTGGGAAAGAAAAATTTCAAAAATATTAGTGACTCCATTAATGGATTCCATGGTAGATTTGTTCTAAAACTCTCACTAGGAAAAATTCTATTTTTATTTCCAAGCATTTAGGTAGGTGAAACACAGTGAAATTTGGAGCACGAGACCACAACGAAGGGCTGAATCTAAAAAATATCGTTCCCATCACAAAATGAGTCCATTTTTTTCAATTACAAAAAATAGCATACTCTATGCTCATCCACATGCTAAAAATAGTAACTTATTTGAATTGCAAGCTTGAATCACCCAAAGTACATTTAGAAACGGTGCAAAGTAGAAGACATGAAAAACCGGTAATTTTCCCAAAATAGTAGGTTAGGAAAAATTAACCTACTAAAAATATAAAGTCACTAAAAATAGTAATACACCAATAGAAGGAGTATTCTAGAAGGTTGGAAGGTGAAATTAGAGCCAAGCGGGTGATATGTTCCAAAATAAAGAGTCATGGTCTTACTGTTAAAAATAGAAAGTATCTATTTTAGGTGCAAAAAGTTACAAATGGCTCAAGTATTCATTTATATTTCCACTTTTTGAACTCTCCACATGGTTACAAGATGATTTCATAGCTAAAATAGATAAATGAAGCCTCCATATCAATCTTGGAAGAATTATAGAGGATGATGAAGGACAAGATGATGCATAATCCAATGAAGGTAATTTTTCTAAATTCACTCATTTGATGAAGAAACTCATAAAAATTTATTTTATCTCCCTTCCTCTAGCTATCTTCTTTGCATAAAGTGATGAAGAAATGGACATTTTGAAGAGATAATATGGGCAAAGACTCTTGAGCACATTAGAAGGAAATTATAATCCCAAAGCCTATCATGAAATTTAGAGGTATGATTTAGCTTTGCAAAGAAGGTATGAACACCTTGAAGCACTTTGCATTATTGAGGATGAAGAAACTCAAGAAGATCCTGATGACTATCCACACTACAAGGTGTTCATCTCTCGAAATATTCTTGGAAACTTTTGAAGAATATTATATCCATGAACCTTGTCATGAGAATTCAATCACCACAATGGAATATGAGGAAAAATACCTAAAGGTAGAACCTCCATTCATTAACTCATTTTGGCTAGAGGCACAACTTGTTGATGAAATGATGAATTCAAGTGACGAGGATTTTTTTTGCACAATAGAAGATCCAATGCTTTCCGAATACTCCTACAACAATCAAGCAATGCAAGAAACTGGTCTTGCATCCCATACTCGTAATGACGAGTTTGAGTTTATCATGGATAATCTCCTTTTAAATTTTGATATTTTAATCAATGATGGAATGGAGATATGTGAATAATCATGTTCCCTTCCCTATTCAATCATGGATGAAAAAATGGAATAGGATAAATTTATTTTTGAAGCCAAGGAGAATGAGAAATTTGAGTGTAACCTCTTCGAGGAATCAACTCCATCATTCTCACCCAAGGAGCATTATGATGATAATTATGGTGAGTATGAAATTTTTCATTTTACATATGAACAAGAGGATTCAATAATGGATGATTAAGATAGAGATGAAACTATTTCCCATATTTATACCCCAACATGGTTCTATGCTTCCCATCAAGAGGATGATGAAATGGATTTCAATCTTGAAGCAGTGCCCTTCCCACAAAGCATGGACCTCTTCTCCTTGTCATAAAGTTTTGTGAATCAAGTATGCTCGTGCTTGCAAGAAGGTGAGCCTTGGGAAAGAAAAAGAATAGAATAGGTGAACAAGGATGTTTCAAATGAATCTTGGGCACATGTGGATCATATTTTCAATCACATCCTAGAGGAACAATGCAAATATTATTCCAATGAGGATGGAATATGCGTATATGGAAAACTCGGAAGAGTTATTTGTGTAAGACATCTTGAAGGTTGCGGAAGAAACTGAAGATCCCTAACTTAGTCTCAAGTTCCTAACTCGAGATATGGAAATGAAAGAAAGGTATGAGTCAATTTGTTCTTCTCATTTTGATACACCAATGTTTGATTCTAGCATATAGCATTTGGATGAGATTTATGACTTCCATGATGTCTTCTTTAATGAGAACGGATGTGAAGATTTATATTTGACTTTCATGCTTTGTGAAGATAATTATAAATTTAAGATAAGGAAGGTTCTTGAATCTCCTATGAATTTTATCAATTTTAAAGAAAAATATCTGACATGGAGGAAGATAGTAGGGAAAATGTGGAGCCAATTTGCACTAAAGAGAGTTGTTCATAAAAAAGTGAAAAGTTGAAGGAATCTTGCGAAGATATTCAAGGTTAACTTGTTCTTACCATCATTGGATATGTTACCAATATGGAACAAGAATCCACACTGCAATATTCACTCAAGCGAAAATAATGCTTCTATGGCCAAATCAAGGATTGCAATTTTGAGAATGATGCCAAAATCAATTTTGAATGGATGAACATTGAAAAAATTGTTCCGAACAACAAAGAGAGAACATGCATGAATCTTACGAGAGAATTAAAAATCATATTGCACTCTCCTTTTTCTAAGATCCTATTTTCCTTGAGCATTTCTCCATGCTAAAACATTCACTCTATGATGATGAAGGCCTCCAAGTCAATGATGTCACCTCCATTTTCGAAAGCAATTCCTCAAAGCAACAAACTGATGTGTTCAGAGAGGTTGTTAAATGGGAAGAAAATCAATATGTTCTCACTCCTCCTTAGTTCCTTTCTAATTCAAGGGATGTTTCCATATTTAAATTTAAGAATAAATAATGTTTCGATAAAAGATCAATTTTCCCACTCTTGAGGACATGGAGAAATAGTATCTAATAATCACATGACATCAAGTAAAGCTGCAAGATACAAAGATTCCAAATGAGTGAAAAAAATTTCATTAGATCCAAGAAAATTTTTAGTATATTGTGAGTATGAAGATGGATTCTTGGTGTGTCTTCTTCTTCTCAAGTCATGTAAATCCATCACAAGAGCATGATTTGATTAGATAATAGTTTTTTTGCTTCAAAGACGACATTTAAGTCCGTTGTTTCATAATGACATGCAATTTTCCCAACCCATCATCGGGTATGTACATCTTGTCTTCCTACCTATATTAATATCCCTACCCTGTATATATTTTCCCTTTTTTTTTCTTTTTGTTTTCCCTTTTGGTTTTTTTCCTTCCATGTGTTTGTTTTTGTGTGTGTTGGAAGAAATGACTCTCTATAGCCCAATGGATAATGCACTGGTCCATGAAATGAATTGATATTATGGGATTCCTGTATGATATTTACTCATTGTGCTCGATCCACAACATGTCCCCAAGCTATAACAAGTTGTTGTCATGTAAATGTGCAACATGAAAATTCTCAAATTTCAAGCATGAAAACAGGCCCCAATTTCGAAATTATGATTGTAAACCTTCCTAGACACTCTCCCATGTCAACCCATCCCCTGTTTCATTCATATCGAATACTTTCAAGTGGTCATGTGTGTTGTGTTAACCTTTTCCACATGTGATTTAGGAAAGTAAGTTCATTTCAGTGCTTTCGTGACAATATCTTTCAAGGCAAGTTTTTCAACAGACTTAGTGGTGGCTATTTTTAGCCTTTCTAAGGTAGGTGCACATCCTTCAAAGTAGAATTGAATTCCCAAATTCATCGAGAGGTTGATATTAAGGATATAGGAAAAAATTTCAATTTATTTTGGAATATTTTTGAAAGTTTCATATGTTTTTAGACTATTTCTACAAAAGCAAGTTTTTGAAGGTGAAGAAGCTTACGGTTTAAAACAACACTTGAGCTTCAGGAAGTGATTCAGGGAGATCTGTAATGAATTGGAGGTAAAGAAATATCAATGGAAAGGGATTTCAGATCTCTAAATTATGGTGGTTTCATATTATTCACAAGACATAATCATTTCTTTTTGTAATTTGTTTTTAACATGCACAACCTACGGTCCCGAGAAAAAGGCTATTTTGAGGGGGTTACAGGTAGAATCAGAGCTTGATACCCATCCCATTTTTCTAAAAATTATCTATCCATTTAAAATCATATAAATAAGTTCCTGAAAAGACATCTGAATTCTCAAGATATACCATCATCAAGATTCTCTCCAAGGTATGCTTTGGGACTTAGTCATTTTTCTGGCTGGACACATGTCACTTCCAGACTCAAAATGAATTTTACTACACCAATTTTCCCATCCCCTTAGGAAATTTGGGAAAAAAATGTCACCAAACTCCATTTGAGTCCGATGGACCATCATATGACCTTGTGAAAAAAACTCATTCGTAGCCCTCATTGTTGTGAAATCAGATTATGCCACTAATTATCACTAGGTGAGGGAACATTTTCTTTCACCTTGTGTCCTATCCCCTTAGGATAGTTGGGACACAAAAATTCACCCCATTCCCATCTTGGCCCTTGATTTCTCATGCGACCCTAAAAGGTGTTATCCATGCCATTTTCAGCCCCCTCTCATCTCTTCCTCCGCAAACCAGGAAGTGACACTTGTCAACACCAGGATTCAAAGTGCATTTTATTGCACCTTGTGTCCCATCCCCATGGGATAGATGGGACACAAAAATGAACCCTATCCTAGCCCTTGTTCTAGTCCCCTATGTGACTCAGTTTCAGCCCTTGGGTGCTTATTGTTCATTCTCTCTTTCCTCTATCGACTAATCTCCATTGGTCACTTGTCATGTTGAGATAAAGGCACATTTTCTTGCACCAAATATCTCATCCACATGTGATAGTTTGGACATGAAAATTATCCCAAGCCCAAGAGGATTTTAAAATCCAAAAAATGTAAAAAAATTTAACTGTCGTGTTGTTTCTCCATGTGCATTCGAGAAAACCATTCTTTGGAAGAAACATATAAAAACATTTCCTGTTATCTCAATTTTGTCCCCCCTAAAAAATTGATCAAACACGACCCTGTGAAGGAAGAAATTCAAGGGACGGCATGTTGAGTGCGTATCTATTTGTCTGTAGGATTTGTTAACAAGGTATTTTTCCTATATATCTTTATCCTATTTCTTTTATCATCTGCCTTTCTCTATTTACAAGTAACACATCCATTGGTGTCATAATATATATTTTATTGTATTTCGATAAAAATTTTAATGAATTTTACCATCTCATTGTCTTGAAGGGGTGATTGTTTTGGTTAGGTGAATTGGTAATAGCCTTTCTATTGAATACAACTGCGTTGATGGGGTGAAGTGGGGTTGCGAGTATTGAGCTTAAAATACTATTAAGATTAGAAGACGTGTATGAGGGTTATCTCTTTTGTAAAAATTCACTTCTAATTGCATCCATCCTTGAATGGGTGGAAAAATATGCATAAACATGGAAGCCATGTCGGTGTGGCTTGAGATTGTCATTATCATAGCGATTATGCCCATTACTGCAAAATTGTGGCCTATTTTACAGTCTAAATCACGTTAAGTTTCTTTTTACTTTAAACCCCCTTTATTAAAAGTTTAAATTACCTCAAGTTTCTTTTAAATTTTGAAATCTTTGTGGCCTTCCTGACAATTTAGATCACCGTAAGATCCAATCTAATTTTAATTTTTTTATGATAATACTTTTTTACCATGCAGGAAAATTCCACGTACTAAACTATGAAAATATATTAGAATACTATCCTAAAATCACAACACTTTTTTACATTATTAATATGGATTTTTATGTGCCCCATTCAAGAAAAGAATGCTAAAATCTCTTTCATGTAAAATAACATGAAAGAAATAGAAAAAAAGCCAATAAGACCTAGCTTAGTTTTTTCATCATTTTCCAGCTATGTAAAGGAAGTACAACACTAAACAATGATCTTGATGGAGTTGGGACATCAAGTGGATGGGGATTTCTCTTGTTAGTCAAGCCTTAACATAAAAAAAAAAAAATTCCTAAAGGTTGGGTTCCTAGAGACCTTTTGTTGTGAGAGGATCTCTAGCTAATAGCTAATACTAGTAAAATGTTAATGAAAACAATTATTAATGTAATTAGCCCTCATTCCATCTCAAATTTTGATCAATATTATAGTGTTGCATGTTAGAGATGAAGTTTTGCGGTCTTGTCTATGGTTTAAAATCTCTTCAATGTATCAATGTTGTCCCCTCAAGAAATTTGTTAGAATTGTATCTCGATCAAAAATTTTAATGGCTTTTCCCATCTTATTGAACTCAAGCTATTGAAGTTTGTCATTATTGCATTATTATTGAGTGGGTGGCTTTACAAGGCAATGCTAGCTTATTGTCGTATATTAGTTTCTAGAATGTGTTCTTCCTGTTTGAGAAATTGTTGGAGTACTAATTATTTTTCATATTTTTATGGCACAAGGCAATGTTATCTTATTAATTGTATTTCAACTTCTAGAATACACAATGTTAGCATATTTTCTATATTTTAGATTTCGAAAAAAATTTTTGCCTTATTTGAGAGGTGACTAGGAGTATTAATTATTGCCTCTTTTTTATGTCATAGGGACTCTAAAGGTCTTTCTACTTATTTGGAGGTTTTGCTTGGTGCTTCGTTAATAAAGATTGTTGTCCCTTTCCTTTCCAAACACTCAATAGATTTCTCAACATCATTGTAGCCTTTAGAAAACCCTTTGTAATCTCCTATTTTTTTGTTGTTAATAATTTCGAGCAACTCTTTTCTTGGGGTTTCTTCAATTGACTTATTCAGTTTCTAATTGTTACGCTCACAACCGTTGTATTATTTTCTAAATGGTCTTGTTTTTCTATTTTTAAATTCTCATTTGATTAAAGGTGAAACCCATTACACAAAAATTGATACACATGTTTGACTCTGTTTGGCATGTTTTTAGGCATCCTAGTGGTTTTGATGGGTTCATGCATACAATATATGTTATTTTATGGAAATTATATTGATTATCTTATGGATTGATTTTTTAATTTTAATAATCCAATGGCGGTGTTGAGCCAAAACAAATGCCTTGAACTTGATTTCCTTTTCTTTATTTGTTGATGAATTAGATTTTGACTTGGCATGTCGAGATTAGTGCAACATCAATCGACACAATATCCACATATGAGGAACTCAAGTATTGGAAAATCAAGTTCAAGGTGGTTTATTTGGGTGGTCATCATATTGTGGAAGGATCTAGAAAGATTACTATACCAAGGTATGTATAAGTTAATATATTTCTTATTCAAAGTAAATCTATTCAAATACACAAACACTAATTTACACTATTTTGTAGTCAGGTTTGTTGTTTTAGTAACACATTCTTGCAAGAAAAAGAGGCCTTTAGATTTATAGCTACACCACAATGATATTTGTATTGTTTGTGGTTGCAAGTGTGGAAAATGAGTTTTTCTTTCTTGTAGAGATTAGAATTAGGATTTCCTTTTAAAGGCGGATCACGGGAAATATTCTATGATTTTTGCTTTGGGGATTATCCTTTGACTAAATTTGGTAGGTTCTCGTTATTGTTGAATTCATTTGGGTGAACAAAGTAATTCTAATTGTATTTTCTTGAATTACAATGTTAGAATATGTATTGATTTTACTATTCTTTCAATTTAGAAATTATTCTTGTCTATGTTCTTCCTTGTGGATTGTTCTGCAGAAAGTTGTTCAGGTGAGGGGACACATCCTTTTCTTTTCAATTTGTTTTCCTATTGGTAAACCCAATGGTTATTCATAAGGCACTGGTTTTGGATTTATGGATAATAAGATGGATGGTCAAATTGATTTGTTGGATCTCTTCAATTGTAGCTTGTTAATTGCCTTATCATGATTATTATCAAACATAGACTATGTAAGCCTAAGTGTTTGATGAAATTTCATAGAAAATCATTTACCTTTGCAAGCCATATTTAAATTATATGTTCACTCAAGGGATATTCTGGGCCAAACGCCTAATGGATAGATTTTTTTATTATAAAATACATATTCAATGCAAGGAAATTGTGGGTTGATCATACCTAAATTAGTGAGTTGTGTTTCATTTTTGTAGCTGGTTGCAAGGGGACTATAAATCACACAATATAACATACATTTTTTTATTATAGCAAAATATTTCTCTACTATTAAGCACCAGGGAGGTTGATATTTTGAAGGATTTAGCTGTTAAATGAATAATGATTGGATGTGAATTTTATTTCCCAATTCAGATCTCTTTTGGTTGCTAAGATTACAACACTAGTATTACAACTTAATAATTTGACATATCTAAATTCAATCCCTCAATAAGGCCTCAAGAATGGCCAAATCCTGTAGATGCTTTGAGTGACTTGGATATCTTAAATCTAAATTTTCCTTTAGCTAGAATCCTTCAAAATCCAAAGCATTCATATCATCCCCACCACCAACATACAAAATCTTTAACACTCCATTCCCATCAGACACTTCTTTAATCCCTCAACATGTCCTAAAGAATGCCTAAATCTTGGAAGTGTTTGAGTGACTTAGATCTATTAAATATTCATTTTCCTTTAGCTAGAAGTCTTCAAAAGGCACTAGCCTCCTCTCCACCAACATTCCAACATTTAAAATTCTTAACCCTTCACTACGATCCAACATTTCTTTAATCCCTCAATATGTCCTGAAGAATGCCCAATTCCAGTATTCAGAATCCTAGCTTAGACACATGCATATAAAATTTATCTTTGTTTGAGTGCACAATAGTATTAATGAACCCAAACAAATGCAAACATTTTCTGGTTTTGATATGGATGTTGTTCATTGCATTGGTCCACAATTTTGTTACACAACATCATACATATCCAAGTTAGCCAATATTTTGACAGGATTCATTATGTTTTGAGGGCTTGTTCCCCAATGAGGCAATTTTGAAACATCCCTACTTCGATATTAGAATGATTAGTGACAAGGATTTTAAAGCTGCCCATCATAAATAAGAATATCTTCTTGGACTAACACACTTGTTTTCCCTCTCCATTTTAATACAATGCAGACTAGAAACATAATTCCCCTCCCTTCGGTGGGCTTGACAATAACTACACCTTTCTTGCAAAGGGAGGAAGAGTTTAAACGTCTTCAATGTGTTGTAATTTTTTTGCATTGTAGGAAACTGAAACCACCTAAAACAATGATAGTTGAGATGATCAAATATCACCTCCACCTGTTGCCAACATCCCTAATTTTTATCTCCAAATTCGAACAATTGGACTGCATTCACGAGGCTTCTTCTTGGTTTACGATTCTAATGAAGATGCATTGAAATATGAACCACCCCACAAATTGAGGAAAATGGGAATAACAATCAAGACATCTGCAACTGCACAAAATATAAGAAACGTGCCAAAAAATTGCACAAGTAAAAAGCAAGAAATTTGATTTAAAAATTAGCTTGTATTGGTTTGTTTATAAGTGTTTTTTCAAACAATCTGTAACTTGTTTCAAATAATTCCATGTATTTATTGTGAAAGCATATATCAGAAAAAGAATCAAATTTTTTAAAAATACATTTTTTTTTTTTGTAAACCAAAAACTATGCATTTCTAATTTCTTTATCATTATATCTCCATACAAACACCCACATATTTCTTAGTTCAAGTGTACATGTTGTTCTTATTGTTTTCCATTCTATTTTCTTAACATAATAAGCTATAACTTGTTTCAAATAAATGCATGTATATATTGTGGCAGTACATATGGGACACATAATCTATCTTTTCAACATACATGTTCAAATTTTCCTTCTTACTATTGCTCGATTCTTTATGTAAACCAATGGAAACAATTTCTAATGTCTTTTTCATTATATTTGCATACAAATACCTATAGTTTTAAAATTCCAAAAAATAACTATGGAATTTATAGTTGTTTTCATCCAAAGCTTTGTACATTATATCACTTTTTTGCATATTGAATTGTTTTAAGGGTTAGACTTCATGTTTGTACTATTTAAAAAATATTAATGAATAGGGAAGAAAACTTTAGAGCTTCTCATTTTTTACAAATGCATGTAAATTTACTTACGTTATATACAAGGTAAACAATGCTATGTGAACGCATCCTTCATTTCATGTTTGACTATGCTACAAGTTTACATTTTCCACCATATATTTGCAGACTCCCACTTTCTTGAGAATATTTTACTTGTCATGGAAATAAATTTGAAACATGAAGGAATTTCTCAATTAATTGAGGGTGGTTCCAATGTTGACCATACATTTCAGATACTGCACTTTTCCTCCCTACACTCTGTTCTCAACATGGGTGCCGAACATCGTGTTGACCTTTCAGATGGGCTACATTTTCAGACAACACTTCTTCCCTCTAAATTTACAAGTCATGTAACCAACAAATAAATACAAGAAGGCTCCATTGTGTGCTTGCACTTGAATCCCGTGTTAGAATGATAAAAAATGAATTATAAGATTCATCCCTTACTCAATTACCAATGTATATAATTCCCCTATGGTAATTATAATTTCTTTCCATTTTTTTCCATCCGTTGCTCAATTCTAATTTTTTCTCGATTTTTTATTCCATTGCAGGACTGTTCTTATCATTGAAATGGATTTTTTTGTCGAATACCATATGCTAATCGGTGCTCCAACCTGACTACCAACAAATGCTCTAAAAAATATTCAGTTTCCTTAAGTAGATGCAAGTGTAAAACATGTTAACAAATATTTTGTAAGAACACCAACTCAAATAACTAGATTGAATACATTTATGCGCATGTGGTCAGTAAAGGGTTGTGCCCTAGCAAAAACAACCCTTTGTGAATATGACAATGCAAAGGGGGATGGTTATGTGTTTAAGTATGATTTTGTGGATTGGAAAGGAGGAGAAATCCACATCACCTATTTCAATGAGGTAGCTAAAAATTCTAAGATCAAATTAAAAATGGGAAGCTATATACAATTTCTAATGGGAGGATTGCTTTGATGACAAACTATGTTACAACCATTTGAATAGTGCTTTGGAGATTTTCCCGCAACCATCCTCAACCATAACTCCTCTCATAGAAAATGAGGATAAAATACCTTCCCATCACTTTCACTTCACCAAAATCAAGGACATACCTACAAGAGCCATCGGGTATTCTGTTGATTTGATTGGCATTGTTATTTCCATGTCACCATGCTCAAGTATTTATAAACATGACCAGTCTTAAAATAAAGATAAGAACTCTATAATTAAAGGACATGTTAGGATTCACTGTCACTATCACTTTGTGGGGAAAACATTTAGATGAGATAAACAACAAACTTAAAGACATTCTTTATATACCACATCTCCCGGTCCTTGAAAGTTGATCATGTCCCCATTTTCAATGAGACATCAGTTGACACAATTTCAAGTACAAAATGTTACGTCAACCCTCCAATTTCAAAAACTACTACACTTCATGGTTTGTTTGCTTCTAATGACTACTCCCATCTGACACCCTCTATAACAAGAAAATTTTGGGCCCTCCAAAAAGCTTGACCTCTGTAACAAAAATTTCACAGGTCCTACAGATGGGGAAAACTAACAATAAATGAACGGGCCATGGTTATAACATAAATAAAAAATATCAGCATGGAAATTTTTTTTTATATGGCATGTCCTCTTCAAAAAGGTGAAAAAAATGTAGGAAAAAAGTGTGAGAGCATGGCAATGGTTCATGGTTTTGTTTGAGTTGCAACGTAGAAGTTCAAAACTATGAATATATATATATATATATATATATATATATATATATATATATATATATATATATATATATATATGCACTCAGATTGATATAAAGGACCCAACAGGGGAATTCAATAGTTACCTCTTTTGATGAGATAACTACGTCAATCATGGGTGTTACAGCTAGTGACCTCCACCTATTGTCATAGACGAAGATGAAACTAGTGAAATTATACGCAATGTCATCGGCAATGAATATTGCTTCACACTTTCCCTAAAAAAGAGATTTACCATGGAATCGATAGATTGAAATGTGTCATCCTTAATTCAAAGAAAGCAGATAATAGTGCATCTCTCGTAACCTTCTTTACGCAAAGTTTTCTAACGGACCCATCCGTTCAAACTTTACACCCCCCATTCATTTCTATACTTTGAACTATCAATTCTATATTAGTTATTTCATATCTATCTTTCCTTTTCCTTCTTCCATGATTATCCATTAGCACTTATGAAAATGTTTCCCTCTTTTTCCTTTCTTCAAAAGAAAACTGTTGTATTTCCTTTTACACTAACACACTATTGCCTCCTACTACTATGTGGATTGAAAGTACTATTAATAAAATAAATGAATATTACTTGCAATTTTTTATGTACATATTTTCATTCTTGTAGACTATGTGAACATACTATATTTTTCCATAGATAATATTATTTTCCTTCAACAACATATGTAGTATTTTATCCTCAAAATTTTACTTATTACGCATGGTTTCCAATGGAACTCCACATGCATTTAAATTGTATATAATTTATTGAATTTGACTATTTACGCATTTGAATGTCATCAAACAATGTATCATTCCTGCACGACTTACATGGGATTTTTTCAACAGGTGGTACCCCATAATTTGTGACTTCTTAATCATATTGACTCCTACAAAATGAGCTCAATGAAGAGAGAACTACACAAAAATAAAGTTCACATAAGCTGCTGAGCAACAAATTTGTCACATAGAGTGTAGAATAACGACAATCTGTAATATCCGTCAACCTTACATCGACCAAATACTTACCATTCCTTGACATTCCAATCTTTCCATCAAATTCAACTAGAGAAGGATTGACAACCAAAATTCTGAAAGTAACTTCCATGGAAACAATTTTGCACGGCACATACGAATTACTTTCATACAAACACATTTTTGCTTACTACTCTCATGTCTTCCCATCTATTTGGGATGCCAAATTAATTTTTCTCAAGTACAAACCTTGATTCGGTTCCTCGTACATGTACAACCAGTTCCTCCTCTCCTTCTAACTGCTTTCCACCTTGCAATCCACCATCCAC
This sequence comes from Taxus wallichiana var. yunnanensis, assembly GCA_018340775.1. NCBI lineage: Eukaryota > Viridiplantae > Streptophyta > Pinopsida > Cupressales > Taxaceae > Taxus > Taxus wallichiana. The sequence continues at coordinate 674,807,694 of CM031244.1, read as the reverse complement.
TCAAACAGAACACCCCAACCCTTCCCATACATAGGGATTTCCCATATTTTCACCCTCACTACAAACTATTGAAGCCCAATGTCGGTTTCGTAAAATAATAGATTTGTTGGTGAACATCTAAACTTGCTTAATCTATTTGGAAAATTACCTTGGAATTAAAAAAAGTTTGTTTGAAGCCTTGCCTTCATGTATCGGATGCAAATTTGACAAGCACGGCCACCACTTCTCTTCATGGAACAACATGGACCCCGAAAAACAACCTACCATTCTTGTGTCTTTAACCTAAATTGAGGATATGCTTATCACATGAGTCAATCCATTCTCGCAAGTCACCCAAGTACGAGGCGGACAATAAAAATACTTAGGACACACCATAAGTTTCCCGCTAAACATTACTTCAATAGAAAAATACCTACCACACTTTTTTGTAGATTTGGACATAGTATTCATACAAAGGCAAGGAACTAATTTAACAAAGTATGATTTATACGTCAAGTAGATATCGTGTTTGGGTGGCCTTGTAATATAAAATCTGCCATGATCCCTATTACAAAGACATTTTAATTGAAAATGACTCCCTTTCCTCTCTACCATCCGAGTCTTCAAGTGTTTTCTCCTCTCTTAACATAGCCACAATGGAATTGCCCCAAACGTAAACAACTTCTACACTCATGGTATTGATGTTTCACTGAATCGATGAAACATATGAACACTTATCATCTTTCATGCCTACACCTCAAAATATAGGAGCAAAAGAACAGGAAATATAATAGTTCTTTCTCACCCACAATGGTGAAAATCCATTTACCATGTTGTGGCTAGAGCTTGGGCTCTTGCTAATAAATGAATACAACATAAAGGGCCTTTTCTCAATGGATTTTCCAACTTTGTTTCTAGTGGGAAAAATAATGGGAAAATAGCCCCGCATAAAAGAAGTTCCAATGCATGAATACACTCTACATTTGGATGCGCTACCATGATGGCCATTTTAGTTCCCACCCACGATTTTCCTACTTCCTTCTAAACCTCATAATGTGGCATATGAGCCAGTCTATAGCAACAATTTTTATGAAGTAGAACATCGATTTTGGAATCCCTCGAACAATGTGAGATTTGTAAAGACAACTATTGGAATGCCCCAAAACAACCTCCTAGACACTTTAATGTAGTTTGGTTCGATCCTTTGAGGGACATGATCATTTTGGGAAAAAATTTGAAGTGAACTTTCAGATATGGTAGAACAACTAGGGAAACCAACCTTATTCTTCACTCTAAGCACCGTAGACGGTGAATGACCAGATATCCACAATATTATGTCTAGTGCATGTCCCATCGATCCTCGAGCTACACAATGTTAGAAAACCCTTAACATTGTATCTAACCCTCATCAAGTATCAACATACCATCATCATAGATTCACAATATTTCATGAAAAATATTGTAGAAGGAACTTGGAGCAATAGACTTTTGGTATAGGTAATACAATCTAATTTTTTATAAGTTTGGTCCAAACTACATAGCTAATATTTATGCTCCCTCATCTCGCAGGTATGAATGACAACATAGAGGCTCTGGACATGTCCATATTTTATTGTTTCTTGAAAACACCCCTAAAGTTGATGCAATGGATTGGGCGGATAAATCTATTATAAAGGCAACAAAACAATACTTTGATAAGTTTTAATGTCTACTGGAAACCCCGCCCGACTTGCAACTTCGCTTGGATTTTGTTCGCAGTTCACTCTAGACAACCCTTGTTTACTAGATACAAAAAAGTCTATCCTCCTCCCAACATGTGGCCTTTGAAGAAATACTAATCGTGTTCAACACCACACTAAATGTTTAGATAAGACATGCCTGCATAGAAAGCAATCACAACTGTAGTGTAGGTACAATGCCCCTTGGGCCACACAACCTACTTCATCCTTGCTCATTAAAAGTGATGGGAAATGATGATAGATTGAACATCCACAACCGAACAATGGTATCCATATGGAGAGTAAATGTTGATTGCCAACAAATACTTTCCCGCCATGCAGTTCTTAAGTATATTGCAAAATATGCTTCAAAAGCAGAGCAACGTTTAGAAACCTATCACCAAATGCTATCCAAATTTTCAAGAGATGATAAAAAGATTCTCCATCACATATTGCAATCTGCAAAATGCTCACAGAAATTGTTGTTGAACATGACATAAGCGCACAATAAACATGCCACATGCTCCAAAAATTTCTGCTTGTTATGTACAACCATTCATTTGTATCATTAAATGTTGGCAATTTTTTTTTGAGACGTGTCATTGAAAGTGATGCCGATGTACAAGAGAAAACCATTTTCTTGGATACATATAGAGTTCTACCTGTAAACATGGAACACCTACCTCTTATTCAGGTTTCTCGTGATTGGAGCTATAACAAGAATTGTAAAGGTGATAAATGGAAACTATGATCGAGCCAAAAAATTGTTGAGGTCCACCTAATATTTCGGATGTCCCAACTCAAGATTCAATGTCCTATGACCTTTTCTATTGGTCGAACTTCTTTTATAAAATCCTCTTAGAAATATTGTCTCCAAATTTGGCTCAACCTCATGACATCAATTTTACTTGGGACTTGTTCAAGCACAACTATAGACCATGGAATGTTTTATGCACTACTGTAGACACAAGACATGCTACAAATGTTAGGTTTAACTCTCAGTTGAATGTAGTATTCAACAGAACCACTACATGAATGAAAGGTTTTCACACAACTTCATCCGGGAAACAACACAGTCTTGACAATCTTGAAATGCTCGGGAAACAAGATTTTGACATACGCAATAATTAGAACATATATGACATCCCACATTATTTGTAGATAACTAGTTCAACATTCATCGAGAGGGTAAAGGTAGACACAATTAACACCAACATGTAGGCCACACCACCATGTTCCACACTTTCTTTGTCTTCATAAAAACAAATATTTCTTGATACCATACTACACCATTGAACAAACAAATACCTTCTAAATCCACTAAGGTTAATAATTCAAGGAAAAATGGCACAGGAAAATCATTTCTGATAAATAAAATTTAGAATTCATTCACAACAGTATCAACCACATCTCCCTCACCTCTCCTTCTTCTCCCCCTACCGGTGTTTCAACATTCAACATCTCTACATCCATAATCCATGCAACCCTTTGTATTCCAATCAAAGAACTAAAACCCTTGAAGGCCATGCATTATCATCTTTTCAAGAGTCACTGAAACATATAGAATATATTCTTATTGATGAAATGAGTTTCATCGGCCCAAAGTTGCTAAGAAAAATTGACAACAAGCTACGTGAGGATTTCCCACATTCAAAAACATCTAAATTTGGGAACAAATATTTCATCCTCATCGGTGACCTCGACCAATTACCACTAGTTTTGGTTAATCCTCTTTATGGAAGTAATTCATAGCCGTTGGAAGGGATTCCATTCTTCCATTACATTGAAAACAATATTTTGGCAACAACAAATGACAAATGCACAAGTTTCATTTCAGAATTTATCGCTTCACATGCGATAATCAACTCCTCTTATTGAGGACTAGGAAATCCTAATGTTTCACACCGAATCACACCTAACTCAGTAGGAGCTCAAAATTTTCAAGGACACACCACATTTGTTTGCAAAAATTATCTTGTGAACTACCAAAACCTTCAGATGTTGAAATCATTGAACGTTCCAATCACCCAATCCATTCTTTGAAAGTAACATGTGAGCTGCAACAGGAGATCTTGAAGGGAGCACAAAGTTTTGGTATGCAAACAAAAAAATCATGCTTATTGATAATTTATGGGTTGACGTAGGCCTTGTAAATGGTGCTACAGGAACAATTACCAACATTGTCTACGACACATCAATGCCACCACCAAAATTACCTTTACATGTTTCTCAAATTTGATAGATACAACGGCCCATGTTGGGATCCCTCCAACTGTTACATATTTCGATAACCCTATTTTTAGAGGGAATCAAAGACATCTAGTATTTAAAATGGTATGGGGATTAACTATCCACAAGTCCTTTTTCATTTGAAAGGTACTCACAATTTCCCTCGCTTTCCATTTCCATTTCTACATTTTCCATGTGTGCATACCAACACTTGGAGCAAGAAGAAAGGAGGAGGAAACACTACTATCACTCAACCCATCATAAATACTACCCACTACTTTGATAGCACCTCCACTACTACTTTGTGTTTTAATATTCATGGATTTTGTTGGATTCTAATAATATTTTATTTGGTTACAATTGATAATTTTTTGGTTAAAATCCTATTCAAACATAAAGATTTTTTTGTTTGATCAGTGACAAAACTAAGAGATGCGATTGCTTTGGAAATCATATTTAACCATATAGTTCTAGATGGAACTTGGGCCCAAATATGTTAGGAACCATCCAATATTCCTATCCTTCCCCTAAACATCCATTTTTAGCACAAAGTATCTAATAAAACTTAACTTGCAACACTCCAATACAAGAACAAGAAGCCTTGATTTTTTTATCCAACCGCCATGATCTGAAAAAATATTTCATTTCAAAGAGGAAAACCATCTCTCACTCAAGAAAGAAGCCATGGAGGTATATAAAGATGAATCCTTCTCCATCTCCTCTTTCTAAGCCATGTATGGGCATAGATGGAAAAGCATCACATGAGTTAGAGGAATTTTTTCAAATGAGGCAACCGCCTTGAAACTTACAATGAATTGTCGACCCAAAATAGTTCCTCCATTTCCTAACCCAAACTTTCACACTCCTAGTTATTTTAAAGCATACACACACAAAAATAAACATTTGTATGTCTTGATTTAAAAAATAGTGAATAATTCATATATGCGTAGTTATTATAAAATTATAAAAAGTACCCCATGAAACAAAATCATGGATGATTACCACCAACTTGTGTACTTGTTGATGGTCTAATATCACCCTATTTAACATAAAACTGAATGTACATATAAAAAAATTCATATTTGTAATAAATGTAATTAAAAACTAATACATTATTAAATGTCCTTATTAAAAAAAAATCACTTGCGAAATAAAATGGGTTACCATCGGAGATGCGGTGGTGCAATATGTGCCAAACGTCTCTATGAAAAAATCATTTGAAAAGGCACTCTTTATCTCATAAAATCCAATACATAAATATCCACGATAAGTGTAGAAGTGTGTACCAAGAATGGGTCTCATACTGTCACCCTACACACCCTTAGTCTCATCATGAACATAGATGATGTGCTCAACTAGTATTTCTATGAGAGATCCAAGGGAATGTAATGTATATCTCTCCACAATTTGTACAAAAGGGGGACTATATTAGGTTTAGGGAGCTTCTTGAAAGTGACTCTAACAAGCTTTATGGGTACCCTCCCTATATTGTGTAGATCCTTTTCCTTTGAATTGAAATCCAGAGTGGTCAAAATAGTCTAGAATCTCATTAAAAATAAAATCACAAAATATTTTCCTCAAAAACTAAATTAGGACCTCATGGTTATTACAAGGCGACTAATCGAAAACCATGCACCAATTCTCCCACCAATTATTTTTTACACCATCACGAGTGCACCAATGGATCATGAATCTCTTACAATTTAATGTCATCTCTTCATTGGCTCTAGGGTCTATAAATAGGGCACATATTTTATCTTTGGTTATTTATCTTTTAATTTCCTTAACAAAAAATTTGGTTGCATAATTCATTTATATGCCCTACATTTATCTCTATATGAATCCCATATATCAATTTGACTCATTACCCAATCAACTTCTCTTATCAAGGTTTGCACGAGTTTGCCAAAGAAATAGGGCATGGATTTTTTGATCGGGGGTCTCTCAATGTCCGTATCAACTCCTCAATATGAAGTTTGTTTTCAATAATTTAAAATGAAAACAACTAAAAACTAATTGAATAAAACTCACAATTTAGAAATTTAAGCCATTCCTACCTCTTCTTCAGCATGTCATTGAGGATGATTGGTGAATCCTTGAGATGGGTTGATGAAAATTTTGTCTAGTGAAGAACACGACTTGTTTCCTTGCCTACAAAGTTGCGAATTAGAGGAGGAAATAATAAAAATGATGTAGGTTTGTGTTTTTAAGTATACATAATAAAAATGCATGTGTTATGAAGTGCATATGCATTATACATTTAGAAATACTCAAGCCTAAGGAAAAACAACATGTATGCGTTATAATTAGAAAAAACATACACATTTTTTTTGTTTCAAGAAGTTGTCCACATTTTTGTAACCCATCTTCATGTATGTACCCAACTTGCATATTGTGCTGAATAATTTTTCCTTTTTTGGATCATCCTTCTTTTATGTAGTCTTCAACAATACCTTTGATATCATCAAGTATTCTCTCGTGATATTTTCTTGTATAATGTTCAACTAATCGTATGTACTCTATATCTCCTTACACCATGTGTGTGCTTCCATTTATGCACCTTATTACTACTTCACTATGTGCACTAGGACACTCATATGAATGGTGACCTACATTTCATCACTTTAAACATCTTCCGAAGAATCCTCTTCCCCTTCTCTCGACCATCTTTGTCATGTCCTCGTAGAGGGTATGATGTTCCTTCTTGTGAACATCCTTGTGCATATGTTTTCACAATCTTGTGGTCCTCTTATTTTCATTTTTATATCTATGGTCATTACCTCCTCTTCTACACACATTTTTTCTTCCTCTCTTAGCTAGATTTTTAATTTTACATGCTAGTTTTTATTCACCCTCTAGTGTCAATCGGTAAGTTTCTTCAACAGCATGAATGCGTATGAGATTTAAATCCTCATGAATACCAAATATCAAACCATTAATATACCTTGAAATTTTTTCTTGTTCAACCTATCCATGTCCAAATCAAATTTTTATTCGATAAAAATCTTCTTTATAGTATTTTATTGACATCTCTTTCTTCCTTAGATTGTACAACTTCTTAGACAAGTTGATATGATATTTTGTAGGGAAAAATGTCTTTTATCTTGGCCACCATCTTTTCCCAATGCACAATTATATCCCATCCTCTCATTTTTCACTCATTTTAGATCTCTTTCCACCACTTAGTGTGTTCTTTCAACTTTATTTGTGTTACCTTCACTTTTATGGTCATTGATTTCCTCAAACTCAAATTCTAGCTCAATTTTAGTAATCTAGTCTACTAGATATTTTAGTTCCAATCTCCCTAAAGTATGAAACATCCATTCTTGGTCCTTGAACCATTCTTGAGATAGACCTTAAGATTCATGCTTTAATATCTTCTGCAACCTCTTATTCTTCATTTAGTTTACCTCTAACTCTTTTATCATCACTTTGAGCATCTCAAGCCATAAAGCCTCTTTATTGATCCTATTTGATGACATTTAGCCTGGTCCTCACACCCTTAAGACCATTCATTAGTTATTATAACACACACATGACTATTGCATTCACCGCTCCTCCATTAATAGTTTGTCTTGGATTCTCTTTCGACTAACTACTTTACATTTAATACTCTAACAATGTTCATAATTTTCTCAACCCTCTTCCTAGATTTGCAACCTTTCTTTGATACCAACTTGATGATAGTTAGGTTGGTTAGAACCTAAGACATTTCAAAGTATACAATGGACTCAACAAAACAAATACACACCTTTTATTAATTTCAAAATCCTTACGAAATCTACATCATTTACTTCCTTGAGTGGAGTGATTTCAAAAGGAGAACAAGATCTTAAAACTATTTCAACGGTGGTGTGTACTTGAGAGTAGTTGTAAGATCTCTCTCTCTCTCCCCATCTCTGACTTGACTTATTAAAATTTTCCATAAAAAGTCCTTCTAAAAACAAAAATCCCCCACTGATGAACTCAAGATTTACCTTTACTATTGTTTGTTCCTACTCTGATTCAAATTTGAAGTGGATCATTAAATTATTCGAGCTAGCACATCATATAGATGATTCCTTGTCTATGCCTTGTCAGACTTGGTAGTTGAGGATGATTCATCCTTGAGATATTGTTAGATAGTTTATCAGGTACTTCATCTAATATGCCCATATGTTGGCTTACTTCCGTAGTTGACATGTGTTCATGGTAGTTGATCCGCATTCATTCCTTTTGTCACTTCTGACATGTCCTCTAAGTAGTTACTTTATTACATGCTCTTATTACACTCTTGTCATGGGCATACCCAAACATATCTTTCCTTTTCAAAACTCTTCACACCATTGCGTGATAACTATCATTTGCATAAAGTCTTTGCACACTCCTACGTAATCACCGAATGTCAAAGTTACACATTCCTTTCTTTACCTTTAAGATCTCTTACCTTGCACACATCCATACTTAAATAACACGTAGGAACTTAAGTAGGATAAGATGAGGCACTTGTGATTCTCCTTCATCATTGATACAGCAAGTCCTTTAGTTTATTTGAATATATAAGATCAATTACACCATCAGCTCAGACAATATTTTTTTCCGTTTGAGAAGATTTTTTTCTAGAAACCCATTTTTAGAGGTGGTAGGTTTTTTCCACCTTAATTACCTACAAATTATCGCATAAATGTAGATCATTTTTTAGCAATATAAATATTCAAGTGTGAGACAATTTTGACCAATATGGGAGGGACCTTTTCTCACACTATACAATCTATCAAATAAAATTATTATAGGTATCATGTGAGAAACCATCTAGCATTACACGAAAATATCTCAAAATATTTACCATGTAGAGATTAAACCAAGTGATGGTCTCTATAGACGATCCTTTATTGTGCTTATGATTTTTTTTGTGAGCAATTGATGGACCAAATACGTCATACTTATAGTTTTCTATCCACATCTCGAGATGTAAAAATATTATGAAACACATGAAAGAATAAAAAAATTCTATGTATTATTGATTCCATAGAATAATAATGCAAAATAAAAGTGATATACTTATTGGATTGCACTAAGCGATGACAAAATAGAGCGTCTTTATCAATTTATGTGTGTAATATTTCCCAAAAAGAATAAACCTACATATTGTATGACGAAGAGCATAGGATTAAAAAGTTGACATCGTATTGGTAAATCTGTCTCCAAAGTAAAAATAATACCCGCAAATAAAAATATTCTAAATCAATTAACATTGCAACCTCCCGAAAATTCTATTGAAAATAAAATTCAATGGTAATGGAGGATTTTTAAGAGCCAAAAATATTTCAAAAAGAAAATATATTAGAGAAAAAATTTATAAGTTTTTAAATAATCACATTCCTACCCTAACAATAAAAACAATTTTTAAATTATTAAGATTATTAAGTTTAAATTTATGTTTACTAATTAATATATATATATATATATATATATATATATATATATATATATATATATATATATATATATATATATATATATATTATTTAAATTAACTATATTTATATATATATATATATATATATATATATATATATATTCTTATGATCCCTAGGAGAAGGCCCTATCCTGCAAAAAAATACATTTCGAACCATTCCATGATATTTACAATCATTTATGGACTCTCGAGAAAATTATAGGCACATTATCGTGCATAGACTAATCAAAATACAAAATATTACATATCTATTTATGACTGATTACATATTTTCACCCAAAATATGAACCAAATCCAAAGACCAAGCATACAAGAATGCCAAGACACAAGAATAAACTATGGTACGACAACAAAACCTCTACCAAGATCAATCAATCACCTGCCACTACTCCATCCCCTCACAAGATGAATTCTCTATGAGAATTTCAACCTTAGAGTCACTTTGGGGCGGTGAAGAGGAGGGAGAGCGGGATACACAACATTATGGCATAAGTACCTTGGCCTTATCAAGAAGTCTCACACCTTGATTCTTAGCAACAACCTCTAAATTACAAGAAAGAGCCCGAATCCCATGAGCCATACAATGAATATGATATTGCATGCTTACAAGTATTTCCCTCAAGTCCTAATGCTCTTTATGTAGAATGAACTCGCCCAAAAATTTGTGGAATATTCACAACGCTTAAACCTTGAGAAACCTCAAAGACATTGCGATGACCAAATGACTAGTTTGGATATAGCATGAGCTTCCACATCTTATTGCAGATGTCAATCTCTTTGCCTTATTCTTCAAAACTCTAAGCAATTGACCATACTTTCTCCAACCAGCTATACATCACAACATTTTTGATTCTCCCGCTTATCTAATCCATAAAGGAATCCCCCAAGATGGCCCTTGTTTGAGCTCGTCTCCTCTTATGACTAGACCCCGTATTTGGACCCTCCACACTTGCCATGATGATAGCAAAATAAGTGAAACCAAACCCAAAAGGCCACAAAATCACTAGACAAAGAAAAAAAAGACGCGAGGAGTGAATATCACCCACCACTAACCAACCTTAAAAACACACACCTCTACCTAAAAACAATAAAAACTTTAAACGTGAGAGAATCCTAAATCTCTACCAAAATATTTCAACTCAAACATCATCACTCCAAGAGGTAGGGAAATAAATATAAGGCGGCCTTCACAATACTTTACCCTCTCTATCCTGCCATGCCATTCGTGTGTCCCATGTAAAAAGTGCCTAAATATCATTAGGGAATCTTGACTCATAAGAATGGGATATTAATTTCTGATTATCCCATAATCCCCCCCGTATTCGCTAAACAATCCACCATCTTATTACCTTCCCTCATTGTGTGAGAGAATTTTACCTCTGTAAGTGAAGGAAAAATTTCCTTGATATTTGAAAAACAGAATTCAAATGCCATACCTTAGGGGGATGCCCTTGAGCCATATCAAGGATAACCATATAATCCCCTTCAATCCAAAGGTGACACTGATTCCTCTTCTTCACTTTCAATATACCAAAAGAAGATCCATTCCTTGCGCAAATTTGTTAGAAGAAACATCACAAGCAAAAGCCAACACCAAAATAGGTTAGCAATCAGAATTTCTAAAAACGCATCCACACCCTGCCTTACCTAGATTGCCTTTAGAGGAACCATCAAAATTTAGCTTGATCCATCCCTCAGTAGGAGGTCGCCACCTTACCAAAATTTTATCCTTACTCCCTTTATTAGGAGGAAGAGCATCATTCTTTTAATGGATAGAGGGAAATTTTCCGTAAAGGATTCTCTGTCATCACAGTTTATGTCGTCAAAATCCTTACACCAGGTACCAATCAACTTTGAAAGAAGACCTTCTATCCTATTCCATACCTAACGCACTAAAATTTTGAAGCTTTGAAAAATTCTTCTATTCCTTTCCAACAAGAGGATCTAGATGACCGCCACTGGAGTCAAATTCCAAAGGAGAATAATACCTTTGTGAGTAACTTTCCTCTACTATTATGAAATGAGATTGAACACCAAAAAATGGAGAACCCATGCTAAATTCCATTAAATCCAGACTATGGATCAAATTTGGAGAGCAAAGGGATAGTGAATGAAGAGATGATTACCTGTCTCCTCTCCTTTCTCACATAGAAAGTAGAAAGTCAAGCCATGAAAGCCCCTCTTCATCGATTATCATAGGACAAACACATACCCGTGAAACCAACCAAAGGAATTAGTTCACCTTGGGCAAGTCCTCTTTATTCAAAACAGAGGAAAATGGGAAATACCTCGAAGCCTTGTGAGTTACCAATCTTACATAGATCTTGTTGTATAGGTCTTTAATTATTGTAGACCACAAGCTTGAACCCGAACAAACCAAAATATCCTCCAATAAATGATCGGGGTAAGGGATGCAACTAAGAATTTTGAAAAGAGATAAAGCGCCACCCATATTCTCGATTTCATCCAAATTGGGGAAAATATAACCTTTAACACAATCAGAATCACCTATGTAGCAGTCCACTTTGGGTCCCCATTTCGAGATGGCTTCATCTTTAAACATTTTCAAAGAATTAACCTTAGCTAAGGGGCCAAAAGGAAGCCAATTATCACTCCACATATCGACCCTTCTACCATTGTGAGGCTGCCATTTAAGATCTAGAACCACAAAAGAATGACATATTTTGATAAAATTCTAAACATTTGAACCAAAAGGAAGTCATTGGAAAAAATATATTTATCAGTCCTACGATTCTAGGTATTTCTCCACCATGATTCTAATCCATAGATGAAATCTTTCTTCATACACCCTCCAAAGAAGCTTGCCCCCAAGAGCTTTATTCATTAGCATACAATTTATAAAGCCCAAGCCCCCTTCCTTCTTGGGGTGGCATACTTCATCCCATCCCACTAAGTGAACGTCTTCTTATCCACATAGCCACTCCACAAAAATTTCTTTGCAATCCCACGATGCACTGGCCACTTTTTCGTGCACCTTAAAAATGACATGAAATAAGAAGGAATAGCACGGAGAGACGACCTAATCAACTCTTCTCTCCGCCAACAAGAGATAACCACTTATCCTTCCAAGAGGTTAATTTTAACTAGATCTTATCCACCATTGGTTTCCACATGTCCTTACCAAATGCACCCCCATTTATAGGCATACCCAGATAGGTATTGGGTAGTAAACCAATTGAAGATCAAAAAATACTAGCAATCCTCCTTTGTAACTTGGGATCAACATTAATGAAGAAAATAATAGAATTAGGAGCACTCACCTTTTGAATCACTTCTCTCTCATATTGGGCAAGAATATCCTTGAATTTCTTTGCTTTAGCCATTGAGGGGTCACCAGAAAACGTTGTATAATGTAAAAAACGAGATTTCAAGATAGGTTCGATCCTTGAAGATATTTTCAGACCTTTTAACTCCTTTTTCTCGATTGCACCCTAGATAGCTCTTGAAATACTTTCTACCATAATGATAAAAAGAAAAGGGTGAATTGGATCCCCTACTCGAGACAACGAGAGGTAGAAAAGTGCCCAAAATGGACATTATTGATCAAAACTGAGAATTTAGAAGTTGAGAAACAGTTCCTGATTAATTGAATCTAATCAAGAGGGAATCCAAACCTAGAAAATACTGATTCTAGAAATCTCCAATTTACCTTGTTATAGCCCTTCATCATATCCAAATTTATAATCATCCCTAGATTCTTCTTTTGGGAGAGACAATGAATTGCTTCATGAGCCACCACTATACCATCAAGAATGTGCTTAACTTCAACAAAACCATTCTAACTATCTAATATGACCGAGCACTAGAAGTCCTTCAATCTTATTTCCATTACTCGTAAACAATATTGTAGATCTTGTTGCACTATGCAATAGGCCAAAAGGCATCAAAATACTTAGCATCCTCTTTTTTGGAATGAGGGCTAATAAGGTGGAGTTATATTCTTGTAAAATAGCTTTCTTCTTCTGCATTCATCTACATGCAGCCTAGAATTTTGAAAAAAACCAATCTAAAAACCATCGGCCCTAGGGCTTTATCACCAAAAGGCTAAAGACTCAGTATCATGCACTTAATCTTGGGAAATAAACTTCATTAAACTTGAAGCTTCCCCTTTATTCAAGACCTTGGGAATATTGGATAAATATGTATCTTCCTCCAGTCATCCACCAAATTCTTCCTCCAACAATAATTGCTTAAAAAAGGCCACCCCTTCCTCTCTAATCATTTCCATATCTGAAATTTCCTCACCTGTTCAAAGGGAGAGTCAACTTCTTAATTTTGTTCACATTTTGCCTTATTTTTGTGGAAAGTCTGAAGAATTTTGTATTCCCATCACCTTCTTTTAACCATTTTACTCTAGAATTTTACTTCTAAGATACCTCTTCCATCTAGAGAATGTTATCTAATCGAGAAATCCCCTCCTTTTCTCTAGAAATAAGAGGATACAAAGCTCCATCTTGCATAAATTCCTCCTGAATTGATTCCAGTTCAAAAATAATTCTTCCTTCTTTTGGAATAGATTAACAAAGAACAATTTATTCCATTTCCTAGCTTCAAATTTAACATTCTTCATTTTCCTCATCAGTGTAAACCTCTTTCTCCCCTCCATTTTGACACCCCACCAACTCTTCAAATTATCCTCAAAAGAGGGAAAAAGAAACCACATGAAATAAAATTTTGAAAGGGATCCCAACAAGCCAATCATCTTGCAGATAAAGAGAATCTAATGGGGCATGATCCAACTCGGGGACCTTCAAATTGTCGAGAGAAGAAATGAAAATTCTCCAAACCCCAACTCAAGAAAATCAGAAACCTATCTAGTTTTTCTAAAATTGCTTTAGACCTAGTTCTTCATTACTTTAGGTAAACCCACCATATTTAGGCTCAACATCAATTAGGGTGATTTCACCGCAGAAATATCTCGAAATCACTAAAGCCCGAGAGGAAGGAATTTCTTCCCACCCTTTTCTCTTTCATATTAAAAATCTCATTAATGTCCCCACCTAAAATTTTATTTCTCTCATCATCTCTCAATATGTTGATTAAAGCTCATGAGCATTCTCTTTTCTCCTCCAACAAACATTGGACCATAAACATTAACTAACACAAAATTATCATTAGACCTTATTAGGAAAACTATGTTAGTGCTCCATTCGATATGTGTGGGTGAAAAATAATTACATGTGTAGTAATTATTATTATTATAAGTGTAATATTAGTAATAGGTTAGTATTTCATTATTAGTTGTTATATAAAACAAAAATAACAAATATATAATTGGTGAATATTAAGAGTGTATGTTGGTAATTTGTTAGAAGATGTTTTATATAAAACAACTATAACAAATGAATTTGTTGAGTGAATTAGAAAAACTCACGTAGGTGGAAGAGCTTTTATAACCACCTCCTATATTTTAGGAAGGCTATTTCCTATATATGTGGATGTAAGAATTGTGAAAGCTTAACTAGAGAATATTGAATATCATTCATATTTTGTTTGTCTTTGTGAGCTCTCTATTAAATCGATGCATACTCTTCATCGGTATTAGAGCAAGTCCAACAAAGGCATTTACTCATTTGGTTTCTTGCTACTATTTTTTTTACTTCTGATTGAGTGCCCAACCTTGGGAAGAAAGGAGGAAGTGTGGTCTATCATAGCAAGAAAGAGACTACAATAGAGCTTTGCAATCAAATATTGACCCAAATCAGTTTTTCTACATTTTGATAATTTCCTATACACATTTAGATTTTATTTTGTTAAAATTTGGCTCAGAATCTACACCATTGTGTTTTTTACAGTGATCACCAATGATTTTGATAATCGTCAATGATTTTTCTACAATTGCCAATGATTCTGGACCTGAAATGTAATCGCCAGTGATTAGGGAAAATAAGAAATGATTTTTCTAAATTTCCAGTGATTCTCTACACCACTAAAAAGATCTTGAAAACAAATTTCTGATGCTACGATTCTCAAGTTATTTTCAAAACATCGAAGTGGGTTTTTTGGTCAAATCTTGAGCTTCACCATTGACAAATTTTGCATCATGAGCCTCAAAGATAAATTAAAGTAATTTAGCAAAATGAAATTAGAGGTTGGAGGTAATGGATTATGGAGGAAAAATAACATCCTCTCATCAATCACCAACAACGGGGACACATATTAGTTATGATGACATTTTTTTGGTGTGAGTATTTGCTTTCAGTTTTTACTTTGTGCTTTCCGCTATGTTTTCAGGGTTCCAATTTCGGCAATCTTGTTGTTCTTATGTTGTTTGAATAAATGGATATTTCACATTGATGGGGGAACATGATCCAATATTCCATTTCTATTTTTTAGTTTGTGTGTATGAGCAACAGAATTAAACAAATTTTCCTATGTTATTCCCTGAAGTGAGATAGTGATGAATAAATGCACTATTATGGATTTTGATATACAATCTCCTTAAGAGTAGAAATGATGAGAGCTTAGTAGTGTACTACATCATTATAATATTTTGGTCGTTGGATCCACTGGAAAACCATCTATAGTTGTGGTTGTTAGTAATCCATTGAAAAAACTATCTATATTTGTGGTTGTTAGTAATCCACTAGAAAAACTATCTATAGTTGTGGTTTTTGGTAAAAATTGGAATACCATCCAAAGGTTGTTGGTATTGTCCTAGAAACCATCTAGTTCATGAGAAATCTATGAAGTGGCATGTTACAAGACAAGGCAAGTTTTCCTCATGTTCGCACTAAGGGGGAAGGTTAGGAAAACTATGTCGTGCTCTATTGGTATGTGTGGGTGAATAATAATTACATGTGTAATTATTATTATGGTAAATGTAATATTAGTAATATATTAGGAATTCATTATTAGTTGTTATATAAAACAACAATAACAAATATGTAGTTGGTGAATGTTATGAATGTATGTTAGTAATTTTTAGAAGTTTTTTTATATAATAAAACTATAACAAATGAATTTGTTGAGTGAGTTAGTAACAACTCACATAGGTTGAAGAGTTGTTATAGCCACCTCCTATATTTTAGGAAGGCTATTTCCTATATATGTGGATGTAAGAATAGTGAAAGCTTAACCAAAGATTATTGAATATCATTCATGGTTATTTTGTTTGTCTTTGTGATCTTCTATTAAATCGATGCATACCCTTCGGACCTTAAATCTTGACAGTTTAGGGCAATGAACCACTTACATTTTTCCAAAGGAAAGCCTTGAAATATGGCAAGTGGTTTGCTACACTCACCCCTCTCCCTCTCCAGATCTCTATAGACATTCCACCAGAGCTTCCTTCCGCTTCCATCGCGATCAATTTACAATTGAACAAAAAAAATTTCCAGACTCCTTCGACATCATCCTTCGACAATCTAGTTTCCTGCAACAAAAGAAAATGGGAGTCTAGTTCTCTTAGTCGTTTCACCAAACAACCTTTATCAGAGGAATTTAATCCTATGACATTCCATCTTATGAGCTTTATGGCCCTCGTGTGGAAGGATATTACCTTTCACCAATCACAAAATCCTTTAAGGTGCTTTGGTTGTTAATGTTAATAAATTCAACTTGGCTTTTAAATGAATTGTAAGAGCATTGGCTTATCATCCAACGGATTTTGCACAACCGGTATCCAATTGAGGTCCGGACTAGGAAGAGGCTAATCTTTTCGATTTTCTCAAGTGAAGCCACTTTGTGCCCTTCTTATTCAAGTCAACCTATTTCAACACTAACTCTAGAAAAACTTTGTCATAAATGGAGAAGACCCATTCTCCTTAGTAGAATCAAGAATCGTATTAATCCTAGCAAAAGAATCAAGCACTTCCATCGCAAAGAATTCAAATCCTGATCGCTTGCATAATTGAAGGCTTCCATTAAAATTTCCAAATCCTCTTGCTCTAAGGGGTCATTTAGAGGGACCTCCTTACCTTGATTGAAGACAGAGTAAACTTCATTTTTGCCAAGATTTCCACAACATGAGCTTCTAAAGGCATACCTTGGGGGAGAAACCAACTCCTCCTTTCTAGGAACATCCCCACTCTTTGGATTATCCTTATCTAAACTTTCAACCAACTTATCTCGAAACTCGAACCACCAACCTCCTTAGCTCTCTAGCCTTCTTTGGGGGCCTCCTTTACTAAAGAACCTTTCCCCAAATTATTAGCCAACTAAGAACACTTATTCATTTTATGACCAATTTCTTTACACTGAAGCACCTAAATGACATGCATTCAAAATCAATTGGCTGAAACTAAACGCCCATAAGAGTGTTAATTCTAATAGCTTGAACTAAGGGCTTAGTGAGATCTATTTTTATACAAATTCGAACATAAGAAGAAAAGGTCACCAATTTCATCTCTTTGCCCAAGCCAATTGGCTCACCTAAGGCATCCGAAATTGTATTCAGAGTCTCATGACCCCATAATTTAGGAGGGAGCTTGTAAAGCCTAACCCACAACGGGACCTTTTGGATCAATTCCTCTTTTGGGTTAAAAAGAGGGGACCATGGCCTCAGATAGAGTCCCACATTTTTGAAAAACCAAGTGCCACCGAAAAAAACTGTCTCTATCTTCAATACTACCAAAACAAACTTGGAAGAAACCTTTAATCTCATGCCACGACACTCACTGCAATCCCAATTCTTATCAATCTAGTTCCAGATCTCATCCTTCGAAGGCCAAATACCAATGAATTTTCAAACGAGCACCCCATTTCCCATTCTATCGCATATTTATTCCAAAGCCGAAGAACAAACTTCAACCAATTTAACAACTTTTAAAACTTTTAGCTCCACTTACCCTAGACAAATGACGCTAAAACATCCTCCAACTCTTTCATCTCATCTAAAGATAAACCACCATTCGGTACCAACCTCGAGCACGAATTTCACCTAACTCCGGTTTATTTGGAAAGAACCATAATCCCGACCTGGGGACATGGCTCTAGCCTTATTACACGCCATTTGAAGCCACTTCATCCAATCGTGAATTCCAACCTTCCTTTTTGCCACCCTCCACAGGCATTGCGTTCACTCCGGACAACGAATTTCCACCATCCTTGCGAGAGCACAAGCTCGACCTCCCAGAAACCTGGACCTTCAATCCTCCAATTTTCCGAACCACATGATCTATCATCCAAACGCTCCTTTTGAAAATCGCAACCCACCCCGGGGTCATCACTTCTTTTATCGCTCCAAAACCACCATCCTCGCAGATAGCTTCCCTAAACCCTCTCCCCGCCACCTTTCTCACATTCACATATTTTTGTCATGCGAGCTTTTACTTCTTTAATCCCGATAAACACAAGTGATATCACTTAAAGCAACAAACAACAATATTATATATACAATAATTAATATCTTATTCTTATTTGTTTAAATTAATTATATTTATTCATTATATATTAAAATTTTACAATTTTTTGAAAATAATTAATTATATTTAACTATTTTTGAAAATTAAATAGATTTATTTTATTATATATCTATAGCGATTAACATTTTGATTAGAAAGTGTCTTTTATACAATAAATTGCAATAAAATTTCACTATTGTCAAAGAATAACTAAACACATTTGTTTGTTTTTTAAAATTAAATATATTATATGTTTAAAAAAAGATAAATTATAATTTGCAAAATTACAATTTGAAAAATAGTCCTATTACATATGTGACAAATAAATATTTGGTCAATAATAAAATTTTAATATATAAAATATCACTAGAGACAAGCCCCGAATAGGAATAATAAAGTTAAGTATAATGTAAAAATGTCTTGTAAATGAAAAAATAATCAACTTTTCTTTGTTTTTCTTTCAGCCATTTCCACTTTTTGTTCAATTATATTGGTGCGCCACCACGTGTTTTCTTGTCTCAAAACCAATTTCTCTATTTTGCTTTTAGTAATTTCCACTTTCTATTCAATTATATTGGCGGAGGTTATCCTCCACATAAAAGCACCTATGTATGGCCGCGCGGCCCATAAAAAGATACCATACCTATGCATGCACATGCCCCTGGTGGGTCCGTGCATCAACGGTCACATCATAGATATGTTGGTTTTATAACAAAGTGATATCAAATCAAATTGAAGCATGCAACAGGGGGTAGCTAGGTGGTGGGCACAGTGCGTTGGGAACAAGGAGATCATGGGTTTGAATCCTAATGACATCATGGTTGGCATGGTTGGCATGATGCTTGAGATGGTGTTTGCCATGTATGTGGGTGCATTTTGTGTTGAGGATAGCCTTCGCCATTATATTGGTTTGCCACCATGTATTACATAGAAAAATTCTTATAAGAAAATTATAATTAAAAATATGTAGGGTTTGAAACGAATCTCAACACATTTGTGCAGAATTTCAATTAAATATGAATGTCTCAATCTACTTCAACACATTTTTTTCGAGAAGTTAATGTGTTCAACAAGGGTTCGTCTCCCTTAAACTTTTAAATCTAATTTGAAATTGAAATAGGAACTTAAAATTTATGATATCAAGAAATTTATGATCTCAAGAAATTTATGATCTCAAGTAGGCCTTGCCCATAAATTCCAGCTTTGGATTCCACTATAATATTGCAACTTACATGACACATCCTTATCATTAGAACTGCCTATTATATCTCGGAGAAGATATCACAAAGTATAATGCATATTATATTCTGATTTGGTTTCCGTTTAAGGAGTTTTTTCCCACTTAAAAACAGACCCAATCCTCTATTGATAATCTTATTAATTGCCTGTGGTCCGTATCTTTTCTTCAAACCTTCATCTTATCTTCAATATCTTCTGCATCTCATCATCATGGCCAATGTAGAGGTGCATAGGAGATCTGACATACTCCCAGCCAGCCCTTCTCAGCCCCACAAATGCAAACTCACCTATTCAGATTTGCACTATCTGTATGCCATTTATAATCAGAAATGCTTGCTATATTCCATGCCCAACAACACCATCCAAGACTTTGAGTCCACTGTGGATCAGTTGAAAAGAAGCCTGTCACAAACTCTGGTCTACTTCTATCCCCTGGCTGGAAGACTAAAAACCTGTGATGGCATGGTGTATATTGATTGTAATGACAAGGGAGCAGAGTTTATAGAAGCATATGCACCAGACATTGGCCTTGCAGAAATCATGGCTGAAAACTTCCCTCATCAGATCTTTGCTCTCAATGGCGCCCTCAACATAGATGGGCACTTTATGCCCTTGTTAGTAGTCCAGGTAATTTAGTACGCATCCTCTATCACTTATTTAATATTTACAGGGAATCAGCTAGCTTTATATGAGTTTCTTTTCATATGCTTTCAAACTATTTCATTTATTAGAATTTTCAATGGATTTCTTTAAAGTAACCCAGAAAAGTATTGTAACTAAAAAGTAAAAACTATCCCTGCCTGCACCTATTCTGTATTTTAAGTAGCTTAAAAAAAATAGGATATGTTAAAAAGTGTCATTCAAAATGCCATTGGGCCCTCCTCATTTCTTACAATAATTTGTTTAGATTTAGGTTTACGTTTTGAGTATTCAGTCCATCAATAAATCAATGACCTGTTGATTAAATACACTATTTTTGTCTTCTTATCTCCTTTTACACCAAAATACCTGATTTAGAGTCTTTTGACATTCAAATGACTCTATTGCTTCTGATGATCTTTTTACTATTCCAGTGCAGGACTGTTTGAAGTGTTTCTGTAATGCTTCTGGCTGGGTTTGGGATATCACTGCCAGAAGTGTTTTATTAAACCATAATATTTTACGGGGATCTTTTTCTTAATGTTTTTGCACTAAATTTTGATAGTTTAGTTTTAATGTTCATAGATTTTGTCGGATTCTAATTCTAACAAAAATATTTTGATAACGATTTTGTTGAAAACTAATTCTAACCTAAAGGTTTTTTTTGTTTGACCAGTTAACGAAACTGAGAGATGGGATTGCATTGGCATTCACAATCAACCATGCAGTTGCAGATGGAACTTCCATTTGGCATTTTATGAGATCTTGGGCCCAACTATGTCGGGAACCATCCAATATTCCTATCATTCCCCTAAACACCCGTTGTTTCAGCACAAAGTATCCAATAAAACTCAACCTACAACACCCCAGTACAAGAACAGGAAGCCTTGATTATTTTTCCCAACCGCCATTGATTGAAAAAGTATTTCATTTCAGCGGACAAACCATCTTTCGGCTGAAGAAAGAGGCCATGGACGCATACAAAGACGAATCCTTCTCCATCTCCTCCTACCAAGCCCTGTGTGGGCATATATGGCAGAGCATCACACGAGCTCGAGGACTTTCTCCCAATGAGACAACCACCTTGAAACTTACAGTGAATTGTCGACCCAGAATAGTTCCTCCATTGCCTAACTCATACTTCGGCAATGCCCTCCAAGTAGTTGGGGCCACTTTAACTGCTGGAGAGCTTTTGGGTAGTGGTAGGGCTTGTGCAGCCCTAATACTGCACCGTAAAATATCAACACACCAAGATGCCCAAATCAGAGTAGAATTGGACAAGCCTCCAACAATTGTTCATATGAATGATTTTATTTCAAAGAATTCTATCAGGGTGGGAGGTTCTCCTAGATTTCCTATTTATGATAATGATTTTGGATGGGGAAGGCCATTAGGTTGCAGGAGTGGATCCAAGTTTGATGGAAAAGTGTTTACTTATCCTGGAAGCGAGGGATTAGGAAGTGTAGACGTTGAGGTTTGTCTTGTTCCTCAAACCATGACCGCTTTAGAGTCTGATCAGCATTTTCTATTTCCTTTCAATCATTGAGAGCACAACTATTTTGCATGTAACCAGATTTGACATTACCACCTAATGTCGTCTTCTTTTCTTCTATGTATCTGTTTTTTTGGAAACTTCCATGGGGCTTTGTTATGATCTTCAGCTTTGGTTGGAAAACAATTTTATGTATTAAATCTTTTATTATATTTTTGGTAACCGAAGGCTTTTAAAGTTTGATTTGATTTCTCAAATATAATTATCAATTTTTATATGATCAAATGTTGTAAGTTAGGTATGTTTAATTAAAAAACTTTTTCAATCTTTGCATTTTCCTATAAATGTCAATCCACATAAAATGCTTTTTGCTAGGTACTAGTTATAAAACGTCTCCCATGACATTAATGAAATTTGTAAAAGGTTTTTTTACACAATTGGTTGAAAACTTTGGGATTTAAATTTTATATTATTTCAAACATACATTTTCTTTATATAACCCACAATTCATGATAAAATTTATAATATATTTATCAATATTTATGTGAGTGTTATATTTGGTTTACATGGTGTATTCACATGGAGAATATATCATACTTACCTAACTTATACATACATTTTATATTCAAAATGGTAATGAAATCATAATGTACACATGCCATTATCACATGCATACCCGACTATTACATTATGTTCACATGATACATTCACAAAAGTAATAAATTTACCATTCGTCTCCAAAATCACACACACACACATACACACACACACACACACACACACACACACACACACACACACACACACACACACACACACACACACACACACACACACACACACACACACACACACACACACACACACACACACACATGTATATATGTGTTTATATGAAATATATATGTGTATATGTATATGTATATATGTCAAACATATACACATATATCCAAAATATTGTCATTGATTTGGAAAGAACTTACAGTAAAATTCAACATCTTGGAAACAAGACAATGGCACACACACTTGCAAGAACTATGTTTTATATCAAATTTTCAAGTTAAACAAACTATATGTGTGGTGTGGAGACAGAACGTGTGTTTTATGTCAAATTTGTGTGTAAATGTGTGTATGTGTGTGTGTGTGTGTGTGTGTGTGTGTGAAAATGTGTATATGTACATATATACATATACATATACACACATATATACATATATACATACATACATACATACATACATATACACACATATATACATATAGACATACATATACACACACACATACATACATACATACATACATACATACATACACACATACATACATACATATATATATATATATATATATATATATAGTTTTCATTTAACTTGAAATTTTGATATAAAAATAGTTCTTCTCCATACCACCTTATCCAAGATTTGAACTTTACCTAGGCTTTCCAAATACAATGAAAATATTTTGGAAGTTGAGCCATTTCCATGTTTCAACCTTGACATTCTCCTTTAAGTTCTTTCCCATTCGGCTTATATTTTCCATTTGCACACAAAATAGTGCCTTGGTGATGCCACCAACATTGGGAAGACAACAAAACTCCCAAGTAACTCTAAAATTGAAATTGCTTCTCTATAGAGAGGACCTTAGTGATCTAGTATTTGACAATGTATTGTCATAGAAGGGAAGGAGTAGATTGAAATGTAAATGGAATTAAAAAAAGGAAATAAGTTTTTTGCTCTTCTATAAGGGTAAGAATCGTAAAAAAAAAGACCATTGACAAGTTGACGATCATAACAAAGCCCCATGGAAATAGAAAAAAAAAACAGAGACAAAGAAGTAGACACTAGGTAGGAAAGGAGATGCCTTAAGTAATCCATAACTCTTGGCTCCAAAAGATAACCAAATCCCTTGGCAACACATACCAGAAAGTTGATTAAATGGTCTCAAGCGAAGAACAAATTTCATCTAGCTAACAACGATCAAGATTCTTTCAAAGATATTTTGGAGGGAATCCCTAGTGTGTCCCTAATGAGAGGCTTCACAAATTTGGGGTCATTACCTCTTAACCCTGATGGAAGGAATGGAAGTGGGAGCTTGAATTGCCTTTTAAAATTACTCGCCCAACAAGGGTTATTATATTTTTCATCCCACTTTCCCATGGTTGAAAGCTTAATGCTTGGTAGCCCCTTCACTCAACTACTAGCAATTGGAGTTGAAGGTTTCATAGATTTTGAAATTCCATGTTAGAACCCATTAAGATAACACACTTTACATGATGCATTATTTATAAAGACCCCCTCTGTGTGTTGCCAAATACACCTAAGGGTCCCTCATCCCACTTGCTGATTCTTTGGACACTTGGAAACACTCATGCATTTTTTTAGTTTTTCCAAGAGGCCCAAATAACCTAGACTTGAATCTATTAGATTTTAAAATCCTTCAGAATGAAGTATTTCATTTAGCGAGAATATCCTCCAAGGATACTAACATTTAGTTCATGGTTATTACGACCAAATATGGCATACTTTTAGAGTATAAATGATTTGTTTATTTGCAAATAAATAAATTAGTTACTTTTTCTAGCTCTTTTGTTGATTGTAGCTTATCAATATAATAAACCTATGATGAATCTAATGTATATTTACATATTCAAGTGCAAGCCAAGAAAGTGGCATTGGAATTTTCCCATATTTATACATATTAAACCATTTGGGTAATGTTATTTGCACTATTTCTCATATTCCACCCTTTTCACCATCTTGAGAAGGAACATCGAGGGGAATATGTCCTGTGTAGAATTCTCTCTCACTCAAAATAGAAGTGGGATCTTGAAATGCATTTTTAAATTACTAGCCAACAAGGGTTATGATCATTTTCATCGCACTTTCCCATGATTGACAAGCTTGATGCTTGGTGTCCCCTTACTTAAGTACTAACAATTGGAGCTGAAGATTTCACAGAGTCTAAATTTTAGAACTGATTAAGATAGTTTAGACACAAAATCTATGCACTTGGGTACATTTCTAGGTCATAAAGCATACTAATGTATACATGATTCCTAAGCAAGAAAACTAGTGGTTGAAAACTATATTTGGTCTCTTTTCTTTATTTATTATTATCTCTTTGGTCTTACACACCTTACAGCCCTAACGAAACTTGACTGCTTTATCTTCTATGGCCTCAAACACTTTGGCGCCTAGTTAAGACACTAGCGCCCGGTTAAGAACTAGGCACTTATGTCCATACTAGGCATTCCGATTCTTTCTTACCTTTACTCACTCCTTTTAGGTCTCTTTTATCTTCTAGGCATATTTTTCACTTATGTGTTGGCCTTCCAGTTGTCAATTATGAAATTCAAACAAGGGAATCACATGTATACTTAGTTACTTCTCAAAATTTGGGACAAAGAAGTAAACATTACTATTATCACCTAAGCTTGCATTCAAAAGGCACAAGAGCACATTAAAGGCATCCATCTAGCACATCCATTCAAGGGAAAGGGTTGCATACTTCTACATACACAACATAGGAAGGGGGACTTTATTCTATTCCATCCACACATACTACATCTTCTACATTCTAGACCTAGCCCGATATCATTGGTGCAACTTACATAAGGGAATCCTAGGGCATCATTTCTACACACGCACACGCACACACACAAAAGAACTATTAGAGTCTGAGATGTAGTGAAACAATCGGTCATAATTTCACTCTTTGGGTGACCTCCAGGGTCAGTCCAACTCCACATTCAACATCTTTTTTATTACATTTGATGTGGTTTGTGGACAGATGTAGGAAGATATTCGGTTTTGTAGGTTCCAAGTATCTTCAGTGATCAAGGAGAGAATATAAAGCTACATATAGGAATCAACAACGAAACCCTTGTGACACAAAAGAAATTAGATCCTAAGTATTTACATGGCCACCAGTGCCCGGGCATCCCTATCCTCCCATGGGTGCCCCTTCTCTGTACTGTTACAGAGTTCCATAATTTCTATTAAGCATCAACAATGTTGTCTATAGCCTGTTTCACTATTTCACTTTCCCGTAGATCACCTCGGTCTGTTTGGAAAATTAGCTAAGTCTTCCTATCTCCCTCTCTTTCTTAGCGCTTCACATTGCACTTGCTTGTTTTTGCTTGCATCTTTACTCTACATTATCATTTTTATATAACATATTACATTAGTTACTTTGAAAATAATATTTAATTCAAATTAAAATAAATCATTTTTGTGAACTTTACATGATGCATTCTTTACGAGGATCTCTCCCTTGTGTGTCTCCAAATACATCTAAGGGCTCCTCATCCCACTTGTCCATTCTTTGGGCACTTAAACACTCATGCATTTGTTTTGGTTTTTCTAAGAGGCCAAAATAGCCTATACTTGGATCCACAAGTTTTTCAAATTATTCATACCTAAGCCTTTCATTTAGTAGAATATCATCTAAGGATATTGACATTTACTTCATGGTAACTACAATTGAGTATAACATACTTTTTAGAGGAAATATTCTTTTTATTTGGAAATAAAGAAATCCAGTTGTTTTTGCTAGCTCTATTATTGATTATAGCTTATCAACATATAATGAAGCCATAAATAATGTCTAATGTATATTTTAATATTTAAATACAAGGAAATAAAGTGGCATTGGAGGTTTCCCATTTTTATACCCTTTTGAGAAATTGCGTTAATATTCTTTGCACTATTGCTCATGTTCCACCCTTTTAGCCATCTCAAGAAGGCACACTAAGGGCATAGGGGGCTCACTTAGTAAAATTATGGTATAGTATGCTCATTTAAAGGGTATTAAAGAATACCCTTAAAACTATTTTTAACTCTAATTATTCAATTGATAACACCCCCTTCCATTATATTATTAGAATGAAAATACCCCCTATACCATACTTTTATACGTACCCCTTTTCCATTACAATTTTATTTACCCATTTTTATTTCTACCATAATATATCAAACACAAATATATGTCTTATTTCTTACACAATTATTATTTTCTTAATAATTTTTTTCTCGAAAGAGAGTTTAAAACCATTCAAGACATATTACCAATTACCTTATAAATGTCAAGCTTTAAACATTTATTTATAGTTCCTCAAATAATTAAGATGGTGAAATAATATCACTTGTGTTGAAAAACATACTCAATCCTAGTTTTCTACCATCTTAGTATTTCTTGGTTAAGAATTTATTAATTGAGATTTCCTTCTTCAAAAATATATTATAATTTAACTTTATGACCACACTCCTTTCGTAGTTTTAAGGTATTTAGTTTTAAAAACTAGGGTTCAAATGTTTTAATTTTGAATTAAAATTAAACCTCCCTATCCTTTAGTCTACCTCTCTAACCTACCCCTAATACATGATTCAAAATATTAATAAATTAAAATCTCTCACCCCCTCATGTTTACCGATATATTGAATTTTTTTTATCAATTTCAATTACCTCAATATGAGTGAATGTGCTAGGATATTGCCTAGTTAATGGACCCAAGTGACCGAGGGGAATATTTCACCACATGATTCTCTCTCGCCACCACTCTCAGATCTAATTTGGGTGGTCTATGCCACACTTCGACTCTCTTTTACATGCACAACATGAAGGTTAAGGGTTGAAGTGAAGAAAAATTTCATCTAGCTAACAACGATCAAGATTCTTTCAAAGATTTTTTGGAGGAAATCCCTAATGCGTCCCTAATGAGAGGCTTCATAAAGTTGGGGTCATTACCTCTTAACCCTGAGGCTTCACAAAGGGGTCCTGTGAAGAAAGGGAGGATGGCGATGTAGGAGTCATATTAAATGTATGATGAAGACGTTCCTATGTATATGGGGAGAACCATGACATAAGAGTCGCAATAGATGACTTAGGAGTCAAATTAGATGAATCCGAATAGTATTTTGGATTTGAATCATCAAAAGAGTCAGAGGAAATTTTTGGATTGGAATCCTCAGAAGAAGAGAAAATGTTTGGATTAGAATTAGAAGAAATGTTTGGATTGAAATCCTCGAAAAGAAGAGAGCAAATGTTTGGATTAGAATCAGAAGAAGAGTGGGGGGAACCTGAATAATAATTTGGATCATAAGTGTCTAAACCATACCACCGACTATGAGATGAAGGTGGGGGAAGGGTTACCCATATGGGATCTCTAGCACAAAGAACCAAACATGGTTTAGTTGTAATGGGAATCTTTTGATTTGAATTTCTAAACCTAGGTTTCATATTTTTGTAAGTATGGGAAATTGCGATAGTCGGTCATTGTTGGCGTCGTTTAAGCACAAATGTCTAGATCTAGATGGTGTGATGGAACTCTTCAAAGGGAAGGAAGTGACATGTTGATTCAAGGAAACACAATGAAAACTAACAAGACATTTCGTAAGTATGGATATGTGTGCATGATTTTCGAAGAAGCTCTAAGGAAAATAGACATCATTATGATGTAATCTCAATGAGAACAAAAAGGATTGTCCTAGAAAATAAGTTTTTTGGGTGAATAATCATAAGGAAAAAGCATGTAAGTGTGAAACACAAAACCAATTAACAAGGAAATATACCCTATGTAAAATGTGTGTGCAAAGTGAGTTTGATGCAAAGATGATCAACACAATGTCAATATTTACGTCAAGCTCAAAATGAACAAGGCGTAAATTTTAACAAAGGGTAGATGTGACTCTAATCAAAGAATACCATGACAAGTTAAACAACCAACAAGGCCAAAATGTTAAAGGGCGAGGCATACAAATGTAAGCCACGTAACCACACCAATTGGACACGTCATCAAGCTTCGGAGAAGCGAGATATTAGTGTCAAAGTGGTATCGAAACGACACAAAAAGTAAGTGATACTCTTTAAGATTTTGGGAAATGTTTGAAGTCAAACTAAGTCAAAGTATACTAAGGATGTGCTAAAATGTGCGTAGCATAACGCCAAAAATCCGGATACTTAGATCATGTGTATGAAAAACATGACATAAGTATTTTAATTGTGAAGACAATGCGAACAAGGTAACACATAATAGGGAGATCAAATGATGAATTAATCTGACTATGATGATGATCTTGAAATCAAGATCAAGTGGCCATCAAAGATATGAGGACGCATCCACACTTTTTAGATGTTTAACAACTCATCATGCAAACATGGATGGGCGTAAAAAGACAAAAAAAAAGTGGTGAACACTATCTATGACAACACTCCTAGAAAGATGACTCCTCTTGTCCCAAATGGGAAACAAGAATGCAAAGGTGTAGATCAAAAGATGAAAATAAACTAAGCACCACTTGGGTAGAGATTCACCTTGTTTGAAGGCGAGAAAGAAACCAAGATAAGTGATACGTCGTTTACTTTCGTGATGAAAGGCAATTAGATCCAACTTAAGTGGATTCTTTGCCTTGTTCGAGAAACAAGGTTCGAATCCAAAAAAGTTATCACTTCATGTGTGACCAAGACACAACAAAGGACTAGTAAAGTGGGCTTCAAGACAAAATGGCCTCCTTAATAAGATCTCTCAACTAGGTGTTACAAAGCCGTCTAAGAGTGGGCATGATTTACCCAAAAAGTCACACTGACTAATTTGGGAGTATCTTGGCTTTTCCCCCTTCAAGTACAGTGGGAACTAATTACATCCATCATGTACTCTTGCTAGGGTCACGATATGAACAAATTTTTAACACTAACTCACAAGGAAAACTAGTCAAGTGGGTAAGTGAGGCGCTTCCTATTTCATCCACGAGGTTACACAATGGTGGACTACTTTAGGGTTCCTGGTACCACCCCCATTGTTGTAGCTTAAGGCATTATGCCAAAGGGGTTATGTTCCAGTTGAGTAGATAGGGACGTACCCTTTTCCGAAACCTGCAATATAGTGTGATGAAGAGTGGTGTGTTTTTTATCTTTTTAACTTAAATGTGGTTTCAAGTAGCACACCATTCGGCAACCTGCATAAAACATGTGTATTAGAAGTTTTTGTGTTTTCTTCGATGCCTTTCTTTAGCAAGCATTAGGTCCTGTAGATAACGAGTTTAGTAGTTTTCCATTTGCAAACTTAAGAAAGAGAATTTACACTTTGCTTTTGATTCCTAAGATCGCCAAAAAGGCACGAAGGAAGAGCATACGCAATGTGAAAATTCCACTAAGACAAATGTATGGAAATCTATTTTACTTTTTTAGCATCATAGAAAAAGTGTTTTTAAAGTATGACATAAAGTTTGAACAAGTGTTTTTGATCTCCAAGATCACCAAAAAGGTGCGAGGAGAGAGCATACACACTTTACAAGATTTATTCAAGATAAGAAATGAAAACACTTAAGCTATGCAAGTTGAAATAACAAAAAAAACCCTACAACCAACTGATTAGTGTCACAAAACCTTTCAAAGTGTTAGAATAGTCAAGAAAATAATTTTTTAGACTTTAAGATACATTAGAAAATGATTATTTACCTAATAATGTAAACCATAAATTTTTTGTAAGTCAAAATCCTAATTTTATGATTCCATTGTGTATTTCTCTTCAATACCTTTCCAACACAACAAAAACGGAGTTGTTTCAAGCTCGGGAGAAAAATTTATGGCCTTTGGAAGATTGCTAATGATGTATGTGCTAAGGTTTGGGCGTGTGCACCACAGTTTGGGTGTGTGTGCCATAGTTTGGGTGTGTGTGCACCACGGTTTTGCATGTGTGCCATAGATTGGGTGCCTACACGCCTTTGTCAAAAAATGATATTGAGTTGTACCTATGCACACAGAATGGTATGTGTGCTCCCTTTCCTGTAGGTGGCTAAAAACATGGGATTTTTCAAAAATAATCTCAAAAATATCAAAATTTTATCGATTTGGTTCAATTTTGGCAGCACTTCACCTCCTTTGATCCTGCTAAGAAACTTGATATTTATCCATTAATACAAGAAAGGTTAGTGAAATTAAAAACTTGAAACTAATCTAAAAAACTTTGAAAAACTAATCTAGAAAGCTTGAAACTAATCTAGAAACATTGAAACTAAAAAATTTAGAAACTAAAATAAAAGCTTCAAAATGACTCCATTAATGGAGGATGGACTAAGAGTTTGGGCGTGCCAAATGTATGCAATGGAAAGTTGTAAAATATATGGAATGAGGCTAAAGAACCTCAAAGCTTCGCTAACTCATCCATGCACCATGAGATTAGAGCTAAACAAGAGAAACTAACATGCAAGCATTATAACTTTGACAAAAACATCAAAAACTAACATGTATACTACTCTCTACTCTATGAAAGCTTAATGAAAGTGAACCTAGTTAGATTCTAAGCAATCAAATTGTGTTTTTTTACTCCCAAACATAGTGAAGAGATCTCTCCAAGTTGGCTACATGGCCAAGCTTTAGATCTTCCCTTACTAATTATATTTGGAATGGATGGAAGATGGAGGAGCTTCAACAATGGAGGATAACCAAGATCAAATGCTTATTAGCTTGGCTAATGCAAATGAGGTCTAATGCCAATAAATCCAAATGTGAGAGAGAAGGACTTATGAGTGAAGTTGTGTTTTTGGGGAGGGGTGACCCTTGTATTTATAGTTTTTCACTTGGGAGAGTTTGGAATTTGGGTGCATGTGGGACTAAAGTCTAAAAAGAACTTTAGGATTAGATTAGGATAAACATGCTTTAGGCTTAGTTAAGCTAGGATTAGGCTATTTAAACTTGATTAGCAAGTGATTAGAGACTCATTGAGAGTTGGGAGGGGTCTGGATAACCAATTGTGACTGATAGATAGCCTACGAAGCCAATAGAAGTGGTCTAGAGAGAACTAGGGAGGTTCCGAATGGTCGAAAAGAGGAATGTTTACCTAATAAGAGACATATTAGCCAAATAAGCTGATTATAGGAGGAATACAACTGAAAGAGTGTCGTAAATGGGCATTCGAGAATGGAGTGAAGTATGGGGAATTAACGAAGTGTCGTTAATTGATTGGATTGGATGAAATGCTAAGTGTAAGCATATTTTAGGTGTGTACACATACAAAGATAGATCCTTCTCCATCTCCTCCTACCAAGCCCTATGTGGGGATATATGGCAGAGCATCACACGAGCTCGAGGAATTTATCTCAATGAGGAAACCACCTTGAAACTTACAGTGAATTGTAGACCTAGAATAGTTCCTCAATTTCCTAACTCATACTTGGCAATTCCCTCTAAGTAGTTAGGGCCACTTTGATTGCTGGAGAGATTTTGGGTAGTGGCAAGACTTGTGCAGCCCTAATACTACACCATAAAATATCAGCACACCAAGATGCACAAATCAGAGTAGAATTGGTCAAGCCCCCAACAATCGTTCATATGAATGATTTTGTTTCAAAGAATTATGTCATGGTGGGAGGTTCTCCTAGATTTCCTATTTATGATAATGATTTTGGATGGGGAAGGCCATTAGGTGGTAGGAGTGGATACAAGTTTGATGGAAAAGTGTTTACTTATCCTGGAAGCGAGGGATTAGGAAGTGTAGACGTTGAGGTTTACCTTGTTCCTCAAACCATGACTGCTCTAGAGTTTGATCAACATTTTCTATTTCCTTTCAATCATTGAGAGTTTGCATGTAACCAAATTTGACATTACTACCTAATGTTATCTTCTTTTCTTCTCTGTATATGTCTTTTTGGAAACTTCCATGGGGCTTTGTTATGATCTTTAGCTTTGGTTGGAAAACAATTTTATGTATTAAATCTTTTATTATATTTTTGGTAACTAAAGGTTTTTAAAGTTTGATTTGATTTCTCAAATATAATCATCAATTTTTTATATGATAAAATGTTGTAAGTTAGGTATGATTAATTAAATTTTTTTTTTCAATCTTTGCACTTTCCTATAAATGGCAATTCACATAAAATGCTATCTTACATAATTATAAATGCTAGGGTTACTAAAGTGTCTTCCATAACATTAATTAAATTTGTATTTTTTTAGTATGTAATAGACCTTTTTAATTAGTTGAAACCTTTTGGATTTAAATTTTATATTATTTCAACAATTTAAATTTATGATGGCATTTATGATATATTTATGATAGTGTTACACTATGTCTACATGGTGATTTTACATGGAGAATATATGATTCTTGCCCAATTCAAATAAAAAAAAAGAATATGTTTACACGGTGTTTTTACATGGGCATTATCCCATGTATACCCAACAATTACATAATTCTCACATGATACTTTCACAATGGTAATAAATTTACGATTTGTCTCAATATGTGCGTGCGTGCGTGTGATTTAACTTGAAAATTTGTAAAAAGAATAGTTCTTATCCATACCACCTTATGCAAGGATTGAATGTTACATAGTCTTTCCAATATACATTGGAAGTTGAATCATTTCCCGTTTTCAACCTTAGCCTTCTCCTTTAACTTCTTTCCCTTCATTGGCTTAGATTTTCCATTTTGCACATAAAATAATGCCTTGCTTTGATCCAACCCACCGACACTGGGAAGACAACAAAACTCCCAAGTAACTCTTAAATTGAAACTACTTACTAGAGAGAGGACCTTAGTGATCTAGAATTTGATAATGTATTGCCATATAAGGGAAGGATTAGCTTGAAATGTAAATGGAATAAACAGGAAATAAGTTTTTGCTCTTTAATAAGGGCAAGAGTTGTAAAAAAATGACGATTGACAAGTGTATATCATAAAAATCCCCATGACAATGGAAAAAAAAGTAGAGACAAAGAAGTAGACATAAGGTAGGGAAAGGAGATGCCTTAAGTAATCCCTAACTCTTGGCTCCAAAAGATAACCAAATCCATTGGAAACACATACAAGAAAGTTGATTTAAGGGCTTGAAGTCGAGAAAAATTTCATCTAGCTAATAACAATCAAGATTCTTTAGAAGATATTTTGGAGGAAATCCCTAATGTGTCCCTAACGAGAGGCTTCAAAAACTTAGGGCCATTACCTCTTAACCCCGATGGAAGGAATGGAAGTGGGATCCTAAATTTCCTTTTAAAATTACTCACCCAACAAGGGTTATGATATTTTTCATCGCACTTTCCCATGGTTGAAAATCTTAATGCTTGGTGGCCTCTTCACTCACCTACTAGTAATTAGAGTTGAAGGTTTCATAGATTTTGGAATTCCATGTTAGAACCTATTAAGATAGCAAACTTTACATGATGCATTCTTTATGAAGGTCTCCATTTTGTGTGTGCCAAATACACATAAGGGTCTCTCATCCCCCTTGCCATTCTTTTGACACTTGGAAATACTCATGCATTTGTTTTGGTTTTTCTAAGAGGCCCAACTAGCCTAGACTTGAATCTATGAGCTTTTCAATTCTTTCGAGAATAAAGTATTTCATTTAGCAAAATATCTTCTAAGGATATTTACATTTACTTCATGGTTATTACAACCAAATATGGCATACTTTTAGAGTACAAATTATTTTTTAATTTGGAAATAAATAAATCTAGTACTTTTGCTAGCTCTTATGTTGATTACAGCTAATTAACATATACTAAAGCCATGATGAATTCTAATGTATATATTACATATTCAAGTGCAAGAAAAGAAAGTGGCATTAGAAGTTTCCCATATTTACACCACATTAAACCATTGGGGTAGTGCTCTTTGCACTATTTCTCATATTCCACCCTTTTCACCATCTTTAGAAGGAACACCTAGGGGAATATGTCACTGTAGAATTCTCTCTCGCCAAAAATACAAGTGGGACCCTAAAATGCCTTTTCAAATTACTAGCAAATAAGGGTTATGATATATTTTCATTACACTTGCCCATGGTTAAAAAGCTTGATGCTTGGTGTCCCCTCACTTAATTACTAACAATTGGAGCTAAAAATTTCATAGAGTCTAAATTCCATGTTAGAAACCATTAATATAGAACACTTTACATGATACATTCTTTACGACGGTCTCCCCCTTGCATGTCGCCAAATACATATAGGGGTCCCTCATCCCACTTGTTCATTATTTGGGCTCTCAGAAAACCCATGCATTTGTTTTGGTTTTTCCAAGAGGCCTAAATAGCCTAAACTTGGATCTACGATTTTTTGAAATCCTTCATTCCTAAGCCTTTCATTTTGTAGAATATTATCTAAGGAGATTGGCATTTATTCCGTAGTAACTACAACCGATTATGACATACTTCTAGAGTAAGTATTATTTTTATTTGGAAATAAAGAAATCTAATTGTTTTTGATACCTCTATTATTGATTATAGCTTATGAACATATAATGAAGCCATGAATAATTTCTAATGTATATTTGCATATTCAAATGTAAGGAAAACTATGCGAGTGCTCTATTGTTATGTGTGGGTGAATAATAATTACATGTGTAATTATTATTATGGTAAATGTAATATTAGTAATAGGTTAGTAATTTGTTATTAGTTGTTATATAAAACAACAATAACAAATATATAATTGGTGAATGTTAAGAATGTATGTTAGTAATTTTTTAGAAGTTTTTTATATAAAAACCTATAATAAATGAATTTGTTGAGTGAGTTAGAAACAACTCACGTAGGTGGAAGAGTTGTTATAGCCACATCCTATATTTTAGGAAGGCTATTTCCTATACATGTGGATGTAAGAATTGTGAAATCTTAACCAAAGATTATTGAAAATCATTCATGGTTATTTTGTTTGTCTATGTGATCTCTCTATTAAATATGATGCATACTCTTTAGATCTTAAATCTTGACATTCTAGAGCAATGAACCACTTACATTTTGCCAAAGGAAAGCTTTGAAATCGGCGAGTGGTTTGCTACCTCACCCTCGCCTCTCCAGATATTTATAGAAAGTCCACTGGAGCTTCCTTCTACTTCCATCGAGATCAATTTGCAATTGAACCAGATTTTTTTCCAGACTCCTTCGACAATTTAGATTCCTACAACAAAAGAAAATCTAGGGAGTCCAATTCTCTTAGCTATTTCACCAAACGACCTTTATCAAAGGAATTTAATCCTATGACATTCCATCTTATGAGCTTTATGGCCCTCACATGGAAGGAGAGTCCCTTTCACCAATAAAAAAACCTCTAAGGAGCTTTGGCTTCCAATGTTAATATTTAACTTGGCTTTTAAATAAGTTTTAAGAGCATTGGATCATCATCTAGCTGATTTTGCACAATTGGTATCCAAAGCTAAGGTCTAGGCGGGAAGAGGTTGATATTTCTAATTTTCTTGTCGAAGCCATCATGCCATTATTATTCAAGTCAACCTCTTTCAACACTAACTCTAGAACAAACTTGGTCATAAATGGAGAGGACCTATTCTCCTTATTAGATTCAAGAATTGTGTCAATCCTATTCGAAGAATCAAGAACTTCCATCTGTGAAGAATTCAAATGTCAATTGTTTGCACAATTGAAGGCTTCCATTAAAATTTCCAAATCCTCCTACTCTAAGGGGCCATCCAGAGGGACCTCCTTACCTTGAGTGAAGAAAAAGTCAAATTCATTTTTTGCCAAGATTTCCCCAACATGAGCTTCCAAAGGCACACATTTATGGGGAGAAACCAACTCCTCCTTTCAGGGAACATCCGCACTCTTTGGATTATCCTTATCTAAACTTTCAACCAACTTATCTAAAACTGAACCGCCAAACTCCTTAGCTCTCTAGCCTTCCTTGGGGGCTCCTTTATGAAGAACCTTTCCCCAACTTATTAGCCAATGAAGAACACTTATTCATTTTATGACCGTTTCTCTGCACCAAGCACCTAAATGACATGCATTCATAATCAATTGGTTGAAACCAAACGCCCATAGGAGTGTTATTTCTATTAGCTTGAATTAATGGCTTGGTGAGATCTATTTTTATACAAATTTGAGCATAAGAAGAAAAGTTCGTCGATTCCATCTCTTTGCCAAGCCAAATGGCTCACCTAAGGCACCTGCAATCGAATTCAAAGTCTCATGACCCCATAATTCAGGAGGGATCTTGTAAAGCCTAACCCACAACGGGACCTTTCATACTAGTTCCTCTTCTAGGTTAAAAAAGGGGACCATGGCCTCGAGATAGAGTCCCACATTTTTGAAAAACCAAGGGCCTCCAAAAAAAACTTTGTCTATATCTTCAACTACCAAAACAAACTTGGAAGAAACCTTTAGTCCGGAATCTCAAGTCAGGGCACTCACTGTAATCCTAATTCTTATCAATCCAGTTCCAAAT
Source organism: Taxus wallichiana var. yunnanensis (assembly GCA_018340775.1). NCBI lineage: Eukaryota > Viridiplantae > Streptophyta > Pinopsida > Cupressales > Taxaceae > Taxus > Taxus wallichiana. The sequence goes on along the minus strand of CM031244.1, from coordinate 674,770,398 downwards.
CTCATCCTTCAAAGGCCAAATAATAATGAATTTGTAAACAAGCACCCCATTTCCCATTCGATCACATATTTATTCCAAAGCCAAAGAACCAACTTCAACCAATTTAACAACTTTTAAAACTTTCAACTCCACTTACCCCGAGAGAAATCAGCACCAAAACGTCCTCCAACTCTTTAATCTTATCCAAAGCTAAACCACCATCTGGGACTAACCTCTCGAGCCTAAATTTCACCCAACTCTAGCTTCTTTGGAAAGAACCATAATCCCGACCCAAGGGACATGCCTCGGCCCTACTATTGCCATTGAAGCCACTCCATCTAACCGTGAATTCCAACCTTCCTTTCTACCACCCCAAGAGGCATTATGATCTCTCCGAATAATGGATTACTACCATCCTTGCGAGAGCTTGAGTTCGAGCTCCCTAGAACCTAGACCTTTAATCCTCCAATCTGCCCGAACGACATGATCTATCATACAAACGCTCCTTTTGAAAATTGCAACCCACCCTAGGGTCATCTTTGCTTTTGTCGCTCCAAAACCACCATCCTCGGTAGATAGCTTCCCTAAACCCTCTCCTACCACCTTTCTCACATTCGCATATTTTTGTCATGCGAGCTTTTACTTCTTTAATCCTCGATAAACACAAGTGATATCACTTAAAGCAACAAACAACAATATTATATATACAATAATTAATATCTTATTATTATTTGCTTAAATTAATTATATTTATTCATTATATATTAAAATTTTACAATTTTGAAGACAATTGATTATATTTAACTATTTTTGAAAATTAAATAGATTTATTTTATTATATATTTGTAGTGATTAACATTTTGATTGGAAAGTGTCTTTTATACAATAAATTAAGATAAAATTTCAATATTTTCAAAGAATAACTAAACACATTTGTTTGTTTTTTAAAATTAAATATATTATATGTTAAAAAGATAAATTATAATCTACAAAATTACAATTTGTAAAATAGTCCTATTACATATGTGAAAAATAAATATTTGGTCAATAATAAAAATTTAACATATAAAATATCACTACAAAGAAGCCCCAAAAGGAATAATAAAGTTAAGTTTGACGTAAAAGTGTCTTGTAAATGGAAGAATAATCAAATTATCTTTTTTTTCTTTCAGCAATTTCCACTTTTCGTTTAATTATATTGGTCCGCCACTTTGTGTTTTTGTGTGTCAAAATCAATTTCTCTAATTTTCTTTAGTAATTTCCACTTTCTATTCAATTATATTGGCTAGAGGCTATCCTCCACAAAAAAGCACCTATGTATGGTAGTGCGACCCATAAAAAGATACAATACCCATGCATGCACATGCCTTGGTGGATCCCCAGCACACAAGAAATCACATCATAGATATGTTGTTTTTATAACAAAGTGATATAAAATCAAATTGAAGCATAGAACAAGTAGTAGATGGGTTGGTGGGGACAGTGCATTGGGAATAGGTAGGTCACGGGTTCGAATCTTGTTGTGGTTCTTTGTGCGCGAGTGAAAAACCAACACCAAAAAAAAACTAAGTGCAAAACATTGCGCCATGTGGGAGTGAATGACATCATGGTTGGCTTGGTTGGCATGATGCTTGTGATGGTGTTTGCCATGTATGTGGGTGCATTTTGTGTGGAGCATGCCTTCACCCAAATGGGTGGGGAGATTGTGCCTATTAGCTTAATTTATAACACATTGTTTGTTTACATAAAAATATTCCTTATCTTAGGTTTTTTTGTGATCTTCTACGTAACCTAAATATATAAGAGATGAAACCCTACAAATAGGTGGGGAGATTATGTTTTTCCTTGATGTTGGTCAAACTCAACATTTCGACGAAGTTCAACCACACATTTGAGATGAGAAAACATCAAAGCAAGCATGTGATAATATTTCCACCATCTATGCAACTTCCTTCCCAATTTTAGACATTTTTCATGGCATTGAATATCACCAAAAAGTTTTGGTCTTGAAGAACTAGTGAATTTTCTCTAACATGAAGAAGGCATCCATTCGGTGCATGAGGAGTTTGAAGAAAAATCATTGATCTCAAGACAACAACCCCGAAAAAACAACAGTAGTAGAAGTCAAAAAAGGTGAATTGATGGTGTCACATTCCCACTACAAATATGCATGACACTCGCTAATTGTTGGTATAATGGCCTTACTCAAGGGAATTCTTGTAAGGAGAGCACATCTTGTCGTATGATTCTCAACAATCCAAATGACATCTTCGTTGAAGGAAGTAGAAATGACATATCGTGGCCCAAAAAGATGATGTATTTGATGAGGATGTACCAAAATCATCCAATTGCGGCACACATCATAATGTTGTTCTTGTCTCTAAAACCTTGTAGACATCTAGGAATATTTGACTAATTGAATATAGTGCTAGTAAGTATATAACCGATGATAGGAAGCTCTTTGATTCATCGACTAATCAACCCCGGTGAGATTGGGTTTGGATTGCATATGATAACAATTATGTTGGATAAAGAATTGGAAAATTCTTCATTCCTCTTGGGACAAGAATTTGTACCCTCACGAAGGTGCTCGATGTTCCTGGTTTGATAACCAATCTCGTGGCTGTAAATAAAGCTGTTGAATAACAAGATCAAGGTGGTGTTTATGGTCCAGTAAAGGTATCAAAACATTTTTTTATCTCACAAGAAGGTAATATAATAGTTGGATATTTTTTTAAGGATCGTTTGTTTGCACTAGATGTAGTTTCATCCTCTCGCAGCTTCTCTATCTTCCTCTATGGTGGAATCTATTGCTCTTTCACATTATGTATATGGGAACCTTTCTATCAACTCTTTGTATCAACTTAGTTCTAAGGAGATAGTAAGAGGACTTCCTCATATGTCCCTTTTTTCATATATGTTTTGGATGTCTTGCAAGAAAACAAATTTAGGATCTGTTTAATCCGAGTACCTTCCATGCAAAGGATCATCTCGAGGTTGTGCATACTGATTTGTGTGGACCCCTTCCTCCTTCCTTTTAGGTATTTTAGTACTTCTAGTTGTTGGTCGATGAATTATCCCTGCAAGACATGGATGTGATTTCTCAATAAGAAGAGTGAAGCCTTTCCAAAATTTTAGATCTTCTACCAACAAGTTATACAACAGATTGAGCAACGTCTTCTCCTCTACTCAGATCAAGGGGGGGAATTCACATAAAAGAAGTTATTGGAAATCCTAAAGAATCAAGACATCAAAAAATGCTTGAATACCCCCTATACACCAGAGTAGAATTAAATTTTAGAGTATTGCAATTAGACAATCATGGAGATGGCTCATGGCATGATTTCCCACTGACTAAGTTAGAGATTAGATTTTGGACAGAAGTACTCAAGAAAATGATGTATCTTCTCAACATGACACTTACAAATATATTACAAGAGAAGACACCAATAGAGGTATGGAGTTATCTTAAGCCTTTGATCTCCCATCTTATAATATTTTGTTGTACAACATATATGTATGTGCTAATGAAAAAGAGGAATAAGATTGATCCCAAGACCCTCCACTATATATTTTTGGGGTATATTAATACCCCAAAAAAAATCATGTCATGGATCCGAGACACATAATATTTATGAGATTCAATATGTGGTTTGTGATGAGTCGTCATTTGACTCATTTCCATACAAAGGAGAATCAATATTGACCACCTCTCATATATTTCTCTCATAGTCAAATGATGAGCATGAAGAATATTCTCACAAAGAAGAAGAGATGCAAAGAGAACTGTTCATTGATCTTGGTCATTTGGAAAATAATTTGTCACATCAAAAACAACATCAACGTATGAAATGGGTCATGAGCACCATCAGAGACTCCCAACTGAACTCTCTCCCAAATACTTCATCAAGAGTTAGAACAAGAAGGAAGGCAAGAAATGAGGTAAATATCGCACTAATGTGTTTAGTTGTTAACACCACCAGACCTAATACATTTCGTGAGGCACTAAGTCAAGAAAACTGGAAGAAGACTATTGGTGCCAAATATGAATCCTTCATTCAAAAGTGAACATGGGAACTTTTCGATCTTCCTACAGGAAAGAAACCCATTGGCTACAAATGGATTTTTAATAAAAAAATACAATGTAGGTGGATTTATCAACAAGTAAAAAGCACAACTTGTTACGAAGGGATATGCTTAGCAAGAATGAATTGACTACGAAGAGTCCTTTGCACCATCTTCTAATATCAAGACCATCATCATTGTGGCACCCTTGATAGCACATAAATTTTTCAAGCTTTAGTAGATGGACATAAAAATGATGTCTTGAATGGTAATCTAAAAGAAGTGTACCGACCCATCCAAAAGGATTTATTGATGAGAAAAATTATCAAAAGATATGTTGTCTAATTAAGTCACATTATGGGCTTAAAAATCACCAAAGGAATGTGATACATTATGATATATGATCTAGTATTTCACCTTTGATTCACTCGTAGCACCTCATATTCAAATTTGTATATTAAGAAGGTAGGCACATAGTTTATCATTCTTGTTTTGTATGTGGATGATCTTGTGATCATAGGAAGCTCAAAATAATGATGTAAAGAAATCCTTCAAATGATAGACTTTGGGCTACTTTATTATTGTCTTGGCTTGCAGATATGATAGAAGAACCATCACATTTCTATCTCACAGATGAAATATGCCAAGAAACTCCTAGAAACTTATGGGATTTCCAATTGTAAACCTATGTCCAATCCAATGGAGAAATGTTTACAACTCTCTTAATTCTAGGATTCTCCTCAAGTAGATGTTACTCTTTATAAACATCTTGTTGGGAGTCTCATTTACTTGACATATATTAGACTGAATTATGCTTTGATGTCATCTATATTTCAAGATTTATGCAAGATCTAAAGAAATGTCATTAGGTTACAACAAATCACATTTTGAGATATGTCCTAGAACAATTGTTTATGGTTTGGAATATAAGAACACTTAGTTCTTATTATAGGGATATGTTCAATGTGATTATGCTAGATATGTTGATGAAAGGAATTGAATTATAGGATTTTTTTATCTTAGATATGGATCTATCTCGTGGATTAGTAAGAAGAAAATCGGAGTTTCTATCTCATTTATTGGGGCTCAATATCTTATTGTATGAGGAGCTATGTGTGAAGAAGTTTGGTTATGTCACATTTTGGATGACGTGGACATTCATGAAGAAAATCCACCTATCAATTATTACGATAATCGGGCTATGTTGAAGCTTGTCAAAAATATAATTTTCCATGAAATACAAAAGCATATAGAGGTTGAATGTCATTGCATTCGAGAACAAGTCTTGAACCACCACATATATCTCAAGTACTACCCAAAAAAATATCGGGTAGTTGATATACTCACCAAGTTTCTTGGTAAGGTGAAATTTGAGTTATTTTAGGTGTACATTTGTAAAACATACATAATCTTGAGGGGAATGTTAACTTAATTTATATTACATTCATTTTTACATTTACATTTGATAATGCTTTAATAACCATATATAAAATTTCATAATTGCAGATGCATGTATATATATGCTCACACTACTTCACTAAAAGCATTCAATAGTTTTTATTTTTCACTACTTTTATATCTAACTTGTGTGAAAGGTTTTCTCTCTAAATTAACCCTAAGCTCACTAGGCTAAATTATGCATTTTAAAAATAATAATTTCATGAATGGAGGATGAAAATATCATCCTTGGAAAAAACCATTGACCATTTTTGACCCGATAGGAGACTTTATCTTGAGAAATCCCAAAATCTATTCTCAAAGTTGAAGAAGATGGCCATAAATACAAATATGTGTTACGTATAGAGTAAATAGGTTTTTGATGGATCAAAGATAAATATCAAGTGTGATCTTGTGGCTATAGAGTTTCAAATTGATTCATATACATGTAGGGATCAATAAATTTTAGTGCACAAATGGGAATGGGGTGAGATATATGTCAAGGGTAGTAGCCAAAATAAAATTTTCAAAATCTAGTGTACTATGTAATTGTTTGTACTACATGTATATTGATGGCATGCCTATTCTTAGCAAGAGGAAACTATGTCTTGGAGAAAATAATGTGAAGAAATGAATATAGAAAGGGATAAGAGGAAGGGGAACAAATAATCTTTGACATATTTTATTATCATAGAGAAGAGGAGAAGAGAAACGAAGGAGGTCATGGGTGAAGTAGATTTCTAAACTTTGTTAAGAATTTTGTTGTAATAAGTAACTTTGTTTCTTGTATTTGTGAAGGAAATGGAAATGAAAAAAATATATTTTATTTTATAAAAATCCTCCAAAATATTGTTACTCTATTTATGAACAAAGTTCCACTGTGAAACATAATAACATTATGCTACTAGACATGGATTAAGTTTATAATTATGCTTCCTTATTGTACATCTCTCTTCCCTCTCTCTAGTTGGTGTGAGTGTGTGATTTGATTCCCATACTCTCGCCTATCTCATAATGTGAAATCCTCAAGAAATGAATGAATGAATATAATCTTTGATATGTTCCCTTAGACGCAGAGTGATTAAATATGAAGTTAGCATTAGTTAAAGTAGATTTGAATGCCAATGGAATTTTGAAGGATATGTTTTTCTAGTTACTTCTATCACATGGATTTTGGTTTTCACTATTGTATAAGTTATTTTTGGGTAGTAGAAATGGATAAGTACTAGCCATGCATGGACGATAAGGGTCACAAGTAGGAAGGCATGTGTAGGTAACAAAGAGATGTAAAAGATCAGGACCACACATAAGTATGCATGCAAGTAGAGAGAAAAACATGACAAAGGTGCACGAAGATACGTGCAACACAAAGAATGAGGTCAGTGTGCAAAGGTCTATGTATAATCACACAAGTTTAGGACTTAGCCGATTTCCAAGATAAGGCTAAAAATAGGAAAAAGCACAGATGGTGTAACATGGAAGAAAGGTCCAGAAATAGATGAGAAAAAGGTAAAACACATGTAAGGAAGACATCTATTTATAGGATTAAAGCATGGATGAGGCCGAGCTATTTATATCTCAATCTAGAGTTAAAGAAAAATTGTAAAATGCATGTATCCTATATTTAGGATGTTTATTCTTAGGATTAACGCATGCAAGTGGTTGATTTAACTAAAATTAGATTTTTGAAACCTCAAGTATAGGGTAACTAAATGTTCACTATGATATATAGTTGATAAATGCGCAATCGACATAAGCAAAAAAGCATACAAAGTAAAAACCTTAAGAAAATGATATAAGAAAGATGACTTAGTTGATTCATGCTTGATCCTGAAGTGTTCTTAACCAAGAACATTGTTGAACAAGAGGTGAATTGTGTCGTCAATTCTTAGGATAAATTCTAGAGCTCACAGATGATGTCAAACATGGGTACCTGGACTAAGGCAAGGGTGCCTAAGGGCTAGAGACCGCTACTAGGTGCCTGTGACTACAAAAATGGTCAAACCCTAATTTTTACATTATCACACAAGTGTCACAAATATTCTCTGTTGATCTCTTGTATGTTGTTCCTTGATTTCCAAAGGTACATGTAACCTATAAAATAGAAGTTCACATGTAAAACCCAAAAATCCTCATCAAATCCAAAAAATAAAGATGCAATATGGGGATTGAGACTGACCCTGACGATCACCCAACAGAGTGAACTTACGACCGAGAATTGCACTACATCTCAGAATCCATGTAGTTCTTGTGAGCATGTGTAAGGATTGTGCCCTAGGATGCCCTGGTGTAAGTTACACTTGATAACGAGATAGATCTAAAATGTAACAATGTATAACATGTGTGAATGGAATAGAATGAAGTTTTCCTTTCTTATGTAGTGTATGTAGAAAATGCAGTCCCTTGTCCCTTGAATGAATTCCAAATGGATGCTTTGAAGTGATTTAGGTGCCTTTTGAGTGCAAGCTTAGGTGATAGTAGTGATGCTTAGATCTTGGTCCTCTATTTCCAACACATAGCTATGTATTTATATTATTCCTTGTTTGAATTTTGTAATTGAAAAGCTGGAAGGCCGACCCATAATTATACAAGATTCCAAAAATAGAAAAAAAGGCCCAAAATAAGTGAGTTAGACAGAAAAGGGTCGGGGGAACCTATAGGGGACATGAGCGCATGGGTGCTACTATCTTTTAAGGCACCGTGTTTGAAGCCATAAAAGATAAATAAGTAAAATACCGACTAGGTTGTAGGGTGGGTAAGACAAAATAAAAAACCAAAAGCACAAAACAAAAGGCCAAAGATAGTCATCAATTACTTTTTTTTTCTTACTTAGGAATCATATGAATACTAATATGATTTTAAGACCTAGGAATATACCAAAGTGCGTGATTTTGTGTCTACATTTTTATCACTTTATGTTGTTGATTGAATACTCACTAACAAAAAATAGATACAATATGCATACCTAATAATCATGTAGAGTGTGCAGCAAAGAGCATGCCGAGTGGACAAGTGAAGTGTGGAATGATGCAAAAAATGAAGCGTGGAAACTAGGAAATGAAAGTGACCTAGGAGTGAAGCGTATGCATTACATTATACTTGTTGTTGAAGCTTATTTTTGTTGCTTCTTATAAGGATGGACCTGTAAAAAGAAGAGAAATAATGTAGTCAAAGTAGTGTATATGAGAAATATGAGTAAAGCATGTAAAAACATATAAATGTGTGTAAAAAAATAGTAAAAGGAAAATTTGCACTGATGTGAAAGAGGCGTAAATGATAGAAAGATGTCCTTAAAATGCTACGAAGAGTGAGTTTTGTGGGTGATCTCACACCAATGGTGATTTTTTTGGGTGATCTCACACCAAATGCAAGTTTTTGGGTAATCTCATGCCAATGGTGAGTTTTTAGGTGATCTCGGATCAAGTGCAAGTTTTGAGCGATCTCACGCCAATGAGAAAGTGTTGGGGATAGAGGTCTAGTGTTACTCTCCTTCCATGACTCTTCCCGATGAACACCACTACAAATGGTATGTCCTTGATTTGTTCCTTTTCCCATGAATTAGCTCTAAATGTAATGTTTATTCTGATTGAAATGGAGATAAAATGCATTCTAATGCAGGAGGATTGTTCCTAATACTGTAAAACGGATCGTGAACTATTGTAGATTTGTGTTGATTTGAGAAAATGATTGTGTGCCATGAGGACATAAGCACCTAAGGGAGTACACAGTGCCCATTCCTCAATTTTTATGGCTATAAAACCTCCATTAAACCTGAAAATTCTCTAGATGCCATGTTTGTTCTTTGCAGATTGACTTCATGGCCAAAAATGTAAAAAACTCATATCTCACAATCCAGTACATGGATCGAAGTGATATTTTTTGAAAACTTCTCCATTTTAAGAGGCCCTCAAGAATAAAGTTGTATTCCATGTAATGCCCCATATTTTTAATGTCAATAAAACCCCCATTTTCCCTGGATTTCATTCCTTTGATTTCCCATAGCTCGGAAAACAAATCAAGCTAAAACTATGGAAACAAATTCCTCATGAAAACCTATCCCAATGGAGTTGGTTTCATCACAATCAGAGGTGGGAAAGAACACTTTCAAAAGTATTAGTGACTCCATTAATGGCTTCCATGGTTAATTTGTTCCTAAAACTCTCACTAAGGAAAATTCTATTTTTTATTTCTAAGCATTTTGATAGGCAAAACACAGTGAAATTTGGAGCACGAGACTACAACGAAGGGCCGAATCTAAAAAATATCATTCCCATAAAAAACTAAGTCCATTTTTTTCACTTACAAAAATAGCATACTCTATGCTCATCCACATGCTAAAAATAGTAACTTCTCTTAATTGCAAGCTTGACTCACCCAAAGTACATTTAGAAACGGTGCAAAGTATAAGACATGACAAAAATGGTAAGTTTCCCAAAATAGAAGGTCAGGAAAAAGTAACTTGCTAAAAATATAAAGTCACTAAAAATAGGAATACACCAGTAGAAGGAGTGTTCTATAAGGTTCGAAGGTGAAATTGGAGCCAAATATGTGATATGTCCCAAAATAGCAGGTCATGGTCCTACCTGCTAAAAATAGAAAGTATCTATTTTAGGTGCAGAAAATTAAAAGTGGCTCAATATTCATTTCTATTTCCACTTTTGAACTCTTCACATGGTTACAAGATGATCTCATAGCTCAAATAGATAAATGAATCCTCCATATGGGTCTTGGAAACATTATAGACGATGATGAAGGACAATTTGATGCACAATCTAATGATGGTAATTTTTCTAAATTCACTCAACTCGATTAAGAAACTCATAAAAATTTCTTTTATCTTCCTTCCTCTAGATGTCTTCTTTGCTTATAAGTGATGAAGAAATGGACATTTTGAAGAGGTAATATGTGAAAATACTCTTGAGCACATTAGAAGGAAATTATAATCCCAAAGCCTATCATGAAATTTAGAGGTATGATTTAGCTTTGCAAAGAAGGTATGAACATCTTGAAGCACTTCATGCTATCGAGAATGAAGAAACTCAAGAAGATCCTGATGACTGTCCACACTACAAGGTGTTCTTCCCTGAAATATTCTTGGAAACTTTTGAAGAAGATTATATCCATGAACCTCCTCATGAGAATTCAATCGGCACGATAGAATATGAGGAAAAATACCTAGAGGTAGAACCTCCATTCATCAACTCATTTTGGCTAGAGGAACAACTTGTTGATGAAATGATGAATTCAAGTGAAGAGGATTTTTGTTGCACAATAGAAGATCCAATTCTTTCTAAATAATCCTACAACAATCAAGTAATGTAAGAAACCATTCTTGCATTCCATACTCGTAATGATGAGTTTGAGTTTATCACGGATAATCTCCTTTTAAATTTTGATATTTCAATTAATGATGGAATGGAGATATGTGAAGAATCAAGTTCCCTTCCCGATTCAATCATGGATGACCAAATGGAAGAGGCTAACTTTATTTTGAAGCCAAGGAGAATGATAAATTTGAGCATAACCTCTTCAAGGAATCAACTCCATCATTCTCACCCAAGGAGCATTATGTTGATCATCACGGTGAGTATGAAATATTTCATTTTCCATATGAACAAGAGGATTCAATAATGGATGATCAAGATAGAGTTGAAAATTATTCCCATATTTCTGCCCCAACATGGTTTTATGCTTCCCATCAAGAGGATGATGAAATGGATTTCAATCTTGAAGCAAAGTGGCCTTCCCAAAAATCATGGACCTCTTCTCCTTGTCGAGAAAGTTTTGTGAATCAAGTATGCTCGTGTTTGCAAGAAGGTGAGCCTTGGGAAACAAAAGACATAGAATAGGTGAACAAGGATGTTTCAAATGAATTATGGGCACTTGTGGATCATATTTTCAACCATATCCTAGAGGAAAAATGCAAAGATTCTTCCAATGAGGATGGAATATGCGTATATGGAAAACTCAGAGGAGTTATTTGTGTAATACATCTTGAAGGTTGTAGAAGAAATTGAAGATCCCCAACTTAGTCTCAAGTTCTTAACTCGAGATATGGAAATGAAAGAAAGGTATGAGTCAACTTGTTCTTCTCATTTTGATAATCCAATGTTTGATCTTTGACACAAAGCAGTTGGATGAGATTTATGACTTCCACAATGTCTTGTTCAATGAGAACGGATGTGAAGATTTATATTTCACTTTCATGCTTTGTGAAGATAAACATAAATTCAAGATAAGGAAGGTTCTTGAATATCCTATGAATTTTCTCAATTTTAAAGAAAAAATGTCTGACATGGTGGAAGATAGTAGGGAAAATGTGCAACTAATTTGTACTAAAGAGAGTTGTTCATAAAAATGTGAAAAGTTAAAGGAATCTTGCGAAGGTATTCAAGGTTAACGTGTTCTCACCACCATTGATTATGTTACCAATATGGAACAAGAATCCAAACTACAATATTCACTCAAGTGAAAATAATGATTCTATGGCCAAATCAAGGATTGCAATTTTGAGAATGATGCCCAAATCAATTTTGAATGGATGAACATTAACAAAAATTGTTTCGAACAACAAAGAGAGAACATGCATGAATTTTACGAGAGAATTAAAAATCATATTGCACTCTCCTTTTTCGAAGATCCTATTTTCCTTGAGCATTTCTCCATGCTAAAACATTCACTCTATGATGAAGAGGCCTGCGAGTCAATGATGTCACCTCCATTTTCGAAAGCAATTCCTCAGAGCAACAAACTGATGTGTTCAAAGAGGCTATTAAATGGGAAGAAAAATTCGTATGTTCTCACTCCTCCTTAGTACCTTTCTAAATCAAGGGATGTTTCCATATTGCAATTCAAGAATAAATAATGTTTCGATAACAAGATCAATTTTCCCACTCTTGAGGACATGGAGAAATAGTATCTCATAATCGCATGACATCAAGTAAAGCTGCAAGATACAAAGATTCCAAGCGAGTCAAAAAAAATTCATTAGATCTAGGAAATTTTTTAGTATATTGTGAGTATGAAGATGAATTCTTGGTGTGTCTTCTTCTTTCTCAAGTCATGTAAATCCATCACAAGAGCATGGCTTGATTAGATAATAGTTTTTGTGCTTCAAAGACCACATTTAAGTCTGTTGTTTCATAATGGCATGCATTTTTCCCAACCCGTCATTGGGTATGTACATCTTGTTTTCCTACCTATATAAATATCCCTACCCTGTATATATTTTCCATTTTTTTGCTTTTTGTTTTCCCTTTTGGTTTGTTTCCCTTCCATGTATTTGTTTGTGTGTGTTGGAAGAAATGACTCTCTATAGCCCAATGGATAAGGCACTAGTCCACGAAATGAATTGATATTCTCGGGATTCTCGTATGAAATTTCCTCATTGTTCTCAATCCACAACATGTCCCCAAGCTAGAGCCAGTTGTTGTCATGCAAATGTGCAACATGAAAATTCTCAATTTTCAAGCATTTGAATAGACCCCGGTTTCAAAATTATGATTGTAAACCTTCCTAGACACTCTCCCTGGTCAACCCATCCCATGTGTCGTTCATATCCAATCCTTTCAAGTGGTCATGTGTGTTGTGTTAACCTTTTACATAGGTGATTTAGGAAAGCAAGTTTATTCAAGTTCTTCTCGTGACAATATCTTTCAAGACAAAATTTTCAAGAGACTTAGGGGTGGCTAAATTTAGCCTTTCTAAGGAGGTGCACATCCTTGAGTAGAATTAAAGGCCCAAATTCATTGGAGATTTATATTAAGGATATAGGAAAAAATTTCAATTTATTTTGAAAGATTTTTGAAAGTTTCATAGGTTTTTAGACTATTTATACAAAAGCAAATTTTTGAAGGTGAAGGAGCTTACGGTTTAAAACAACAATTGAGCTTCGGGAAGTGATTCCAAGAGATCTGTAATGAATTGGAGGTAAAAAATATCAATGGAAAGGTATTTCGGATCTCTTAATTATGGTGGTTTCATATTATTCCCAAGACAATCATTTCTTTCTATAATCTATTTTTAACTTGCACAACCTACCTCTGTCCTAAGAAAAAGGCTATTTTGAGGGGGTTACGGGTAGAATCGAGCTTGAGACCCATCCCATTTTTCTCAAACTTATCTATCCATTTAAAATCATATAAATAAGTTACTTGAAAAGACCTCCGAATTCTCAAGATATACTGTCATCAAGATTCTCTCCAAGGTATGCTTTAGGACTTAGTCATTTTTCTGGCTTGACACATTTCACTCCCAGACTCAAAATGAATTTTATTGCACCAATTTTCCCATCCCTTAGGAAATTTGGGACAAAAAATATAACCAAACTCTATTTATAGCCCCATGGACCATCATATGACCCTAGAAAAACTCAAACATGAAATTTAATTGTCATTGCAATCATTCATAGCCCTCATTATTGTGCAATCAGATTATGCCACTAATTATCACTAGGTGAGGGAACATTTTCTTTCACCTTATGTCCTATCCCCTTTGGATAGTTGGGACACAAAAATGCACCCCATTCCCAACTTGGCCCTTGATTCCTCATGTGACCCTAAAAGGTGTTATGCATGCCATTTTCAGCCCCCTCTCCTCTCTGCCTCTGCAAACCAGGAAGTGACACTTGTCAACACCATGATTTAGTGAATTTTATTTCACCTTGTGTCCAATCTCCATGGGATAGATGGGAAAAAAAAATGAACCCTATCCTAGCCCTTGTTCTAGTCCCTATCGACTCGGTGTCAGCCCTCGGGTGCTTATTGTTCATTCTCTCTTTCCTCCGACCGACTAATCTCCATTGGCCACTTGTCATGCTTTGAGATAAAGACACATTTTCTTGCACCAAATTTCTCATCCCGTGCGATAGTTTGGACATGAAAATTATCCCAAGCCCAAGAGGATTTTAAAATCCAAAAAAATTTAAAAAAATTTAACTATCGTGTTTTTCTCCATGTGCATTCAAGAAAACCACTGCTGGAAGAAACAAATAAAAACATTTCCTGTTATCTCAATTTTTCCCCTAGAAAAATTGATCAAACACAACCCTACGCAGAAAGAAATTTAAGGGACACTTCCATCGTACAAGCCCACATTTCAAATCCAACAAACAGGTTGCAGGTGGGCTCTGCAATGGAGGAGAAGGGTCGGAAAAGGAGGCAAACAATGTCAAAAAAACTAGAGGCTCTCAGGAGAAAAGTGGGGAAAGGCTCAAAGTCTTCGGGATTCACAAACGATTCAGAATGGACCCAAATTGGCTAAGTATGGGATAGATGACAGAAACTTCCACGCATCTCAATGATGCACCTTCAAGGGTCAAGGCCAAGGGTGGTTCCTCAAACAAGCATGAAGTCTCCACGTGTTCCAGGCCCAAAAGGGGTAGGGTCGGCCATTGAAAAGTATAAACAAGTGGAAGGAACCACATGTCAGCTCAACACAATTTCAAAAGGCACAACCCAAAGTAGAGACTCAAATGAGCATGAGGCTTCCATGTGTCTAGAGTTCGAGAAAAACATCGACCCGAATCAGCTAAGTATCACAGACTTGCGGAAGGCGCCAAGTGTTAGCTCGGTGCATCTTCAAAATTAAATCTAAGAGAAGGCCTCCCAAACTAGCGCTAGCCTTCCTTGTGTCCAAAAGTCGAGAAAGGGGACAGAGCTGGATGTTTAAATCAACTAAGCATAGAAGTTTTAGTGAAAGGTGCCATGCATTAGCCTCGATGCAATTCCAAAGGGTAGAACTCAAGGGGCAGACTCAAATGTGCACTGAGCCTCCACATGTCCTGGGTCAGGCATATGGCCCCACCCAACAAAAAGACTTAGCCAAAACATAAATAAGCGAGCATAGCCGTGAAGGGTACCATGTGTCTCTTCGGTGTAACTTTAAAAAACAAAATCCAAAAGTGGTCCCCTAATGCATGCCAACTCTACACATGGCCATGCTTCAAGTCAAGGCGGGTCATCGGAGGAAATTCAAACTTTTTGGCTCAAAAAGGTGTAAAGTATAAAAATGAGCCACACGTCCATTGACGCCCAAGGTGACAAGTGTCAAGCCTAAATTACATGTGGGTTGGCGTGGGGAGAACTTTTCGCCCAAATGGAAAATGTGAACAGTGGGCCCGAGGATGGTTTTTGACAAGAATGAATTATAGGGGCTGTGGGGTGTTTTGTGCATTTTTGTATTTTTGTGCAAAAGGTGCAAAGTGAATTTCGGGCCCGCGGACTGTCTGTTAACTAGTTTTCACCATTTTTGTATAGATCGACTCAAACATTCAAATGGACATATCTTTTGATCCAATACTCGAAATTCAACAAATTTGGCACCATTAGAAAGGTATCGACCTCGTCCACACCATGGAAACCTAAGAATTTAATTTTGATGAGGTTAGGTGGGTGAAAAATGGGAAAAAATCTTCACACCATTAATATGTAATCCGATTGCTCCTAAAAACTAGATCAGATTTGATTTGATCCACCGTTCTTCCTTCTTCAATGTGTCGAGAAGACAGAGTGTCGTGAGTCGATAGTTTGTGGGAAGATTTATAGCAGATTGATGGTGTAGTTGAGTTCCAAATCAAGTTTCCCACCTCTTTTCTTCTTCTCTCTTTGCTACATCTATAAAGGAAAGAGCTTGGCTCATTATAAAGGGTTAGACATTTTTGTTTTGTACCCTCCCTTCTTCCCTTGTCTGCAAGTGAATTTGTGGAGTTTCCTAACCTCCCATTCAAGTTGTAATACAAAAGTTTTGCCTCTTGGCTCTTTGTAATGTATCTTGTATCAACTCTGGAGCAATAATATATGTCTGTGGATGATTCTCAACCCTCTCATGTGTTCATTGTTGTCTTTTGATCTCTCATTATAGTTTGGTTATCTATGCATGGTGGTTGTATTACATTTCTATGGTCTGTGTTAAATTGTAAAACGAGTGTTTAACATTCCTTTGGTGCATCACCTTGTTAGCTTAGGTTTATTTTCTCGTATCTTCTCAACCCTGTCTCCTTGGTAAGATAGATTAGGTTTTAGAGTAGATCCTTTGTAATATTTTTTTGTGCACCTAAAAAGAGGAATATGAACCGGCTTTCACCGGAGAGCTCTCTATATTTCAAAGTCCCGAGACTTTGAGAGATGCTCCATGTTGTGTAATCACATGGAGAGTCTCAACTCATATAGTTGTAGAAATTTAGGGGTGTTGTGATTCTACACTAATAATTTTGGCAAGCCTAGTAAGACAAGAGGTCTCCATCTTTATTGCAGCAAGATCGATGTGCACTTGCTGTAATTATAGCTTTAAAAAGCTTTGAAATTACACACATGGTGAATCCAAAGGATCGAGTTCACTTGGTTTGATGTTGCCAGGCTTGGTAGATTCATGAGAAGGATTCATACCAAATCAAGAACTAGAGAAGAAGGATTGTTCGTCTATCTACTGCACTTGTCCCCAGACAGAGGGAGAAGGGGGAGAAGAGCTCAAAGGTCTCCTTCTCCACCAAATAGAACCTTGTCAAAACCTCCTCTGGCAGGCCCTTCATCCAATCAACAAGGGTTCTTAGGCCAATCATAATGGCACAACCACCCAACCCCTATCTTGACTTCACTGGTAGAACAGCCCACTCAATCTTAATGCACAAAATCTAGTCCTAGTTATAGCATTAAAGAGCATCCCATATTTCACTAGAGAGAACTAGACTTCTCCTAGTGACCACATCTAAGACATTGTAAATGTCTGTATAATTCATGAGATCACTGAGATGGACATTGCAGTCAAATTGTTAGCCTCTTCACTCAAGGGTAAAGCTTCATAATGGTTCAGGAGTCTAACAACAGGCTCTATTCAGAATTGGGACCATTTGTGTGCAGAGCTCTTCACAACCAATTTTGAGAAAAGGAGATAATCTATCCTTGTTGGAGCATTTGACAACCATCAAGAGGGATCCTAATGAACAACTGACATATTTCAACTTTAGATTCCAAAGGACATGGGATAGGATTCCATTGGCCATGAGGTCCCCAAGATGAAGGTGCTTTCTTATACTTTCTTAGAGCTTTAAATTCTGATATTTCCTTAATGATTCAATCAATGGGAGGCACAACCTTACCTGCAACCTATAACATTTCCATTAGAGCTGAAAATTGTTTAATTCAGGATGGTAAACTTGCTCCTAGGCCACCTATGCCTCTGTATCCGAAATTAGGAGCTCCAAGCACTAGTCAAACACCCACATTAGCTTCCATACCTACTCTAAGGAATTAGAGTTAAGATGAAGCATCTACCTAATCCTCTAGCACTTTAAAAGAGCTAGAAGTGGTTATGAAGCAACTACAGAACATAAGGAATGATCTAGTGACTATCAAAAGGCAGCAAGCTCAGAGTCTTACGCCATATTAGCCTCAAAATCATTATCAGGATAGACCCCCATATCAGAAAAATAAATAAGCAGCTCATTTTGCAAATAAAAACCAAAACCAAGGACAACCTCAAGATGCTAGGCCTTTCCGACCATATGACCCAAACACAACTTCAACATCAAGAGCCTTGGTTCCAACACAAAACAATATGGAAAAAGAATATGAATGGTGTTTCCGTGTAATCAACCCCACAACCAGTTAATGTGTTTTAATGGTGCACTAAACCAAGCCTTGATGGTAGAAGACCATTGGTGTGTCCCAAGAGCCTAGTCAAGAGGAAAATTAGTAGCAAGAAACTCAACAAGAGGCACCTCCAAGTGAGACTATGCTTGTCAATTAGCAGGCTGACGATTTTGTGGAGTTAACAAAGCCCCTTCTCAAAGTGTGGCTGCCAATACATGATCCAAGAAAAGGAATATTGGAGAGGGATGGTTATCAAACTTAGATAATTCTCAACCTTCTATTATTCCACAAGGTATTGGCACTCAAATTTCAACTCCCAATGTGTAGATTCAACCCAATCCACCCCTGGACTCACTCGGACACTCGGTTGTAATGACCCATGTACAAGAGAAAAATGTACCGTGAAAGAGGCCGAAAAAGATAGATCAACCCCATTTATAAAAATTGAAAAAATGAAGAAAATAAAATGAATATTTCAATGTGGGAGTAATTGGATATCCTAGGAAGAGAGACTGTTGCAGGATGCTATAGCCAATTGGTCAACCTCAAATCAACCCCTTAATCAACAAGAGAAAGTGCTTACCAATGTGGCTCAACCCGAACGAAACCATGGAGGACAACAATGTAAGAATATGAAGCCCCCTCCATTCTATGTTTCATTGATCATTGGAGACAAATTGGTACATAATTACATGATTGATTCAGGGCAAGTAGCTCTATAATGCCAAAACAAATAGCCGATTAGTTGGGTCTTCAATACGAAGTCATCTCAGGGGCGTAGTGTAATTGGATGGGACAATGGTAAAAATGGTTGGAGTCATCAAGGATTTGACCTCACATTACACGCATGCCCAAATGTGACTATATTGCAAAACATATCAGTCATAGAATTACGCCACATTTTGCATTGTGTTTGTCAAGAGACTTCACTACTAAGATTGGAGGCTATTTGTCTATTGATTGGTCGCACATGATTTTTAGAACAAGGTATGGAGCTAAGGCTATGATCAGATCTAAGCCCATTGTAGATTACCATATTGAGCCTTATGTACCTAGCCTAATCAATGCAAATTATTTAGCCTTTGATCAGGAGGACCTCCTAAGCACTTGTGAGGTAGATACCAAGGTTGGGTGTATTCTAGACTTGACCCTCGACGAATGGGCGAACAAGAGGCATGATTTTGACCCCTATAAGGAGATGGAGGAATCTAAGCTAGGAGTATACTGTTTACATGAGGAGAATCATCCTCTTCCCAACATCATTAAGCTAGACCACAAAGATGATAATGAGGTATGGCAGTTATTCTTTGATGGCTCAAGAAGTAGACAAGGATCCAGAGGAGGAGCTATGCTTGTTTTGCCTCAAGGTATAAAATACTACTCATCTTTCCATTTCCAATTTGCTTTCTCAAAAAACACAGCAGAGTATGAAGCCTTTGTCCATGGACTGCATTGGGAAAGGAAAAGAGGGATTAAAAATTGCAAGTGTTTGGAAACAAGTGAGATAGTTGTGAATCAAGTCCAAGGACAAAATGCTGCCAAGAACGATCTATTAAAGAACTACAAGAACCAGGTATGGGACCTCATCAAGGATTTTGAATCATTCGGCATCAAGTTCCATCCCAAGAAAGAAGAATGAAGTCAGTGGATAGACTGATAGCTATTGGGGCAACATTTGATGTTGTAGAGAGTATCAAGAGTGATAAGTCTCAACCCCATATCAAAGTGGTTGTGAGACCAGCTATCCTTGATAATAACACAAGTTGGCTAGGTCTTTGAGAATGATCAAAAAATTTCAACTTTCTACAAGAAGAAGCTGAGTTCTCCTCTAGAAACCAAGACAAATTGGAACAACAAAGTATGGTGACCAAGTGGTGCAGCTGAGAACTAACAAACTACCAAAGGGTCTTGTAACTTTGGAGTCAATCTTCAACCCAAATGATCAATTCCAAAAGGAGAAAGCAAGTGTTCAGGTAAAGGGTGAAGATTCAAAGCCCATTTCCATAGAAGAAGGAAAAACATTGTGAATCGGCAAGGTAAGTACTCAACAAGAAAAATCTGAATTCATTCAACTTTTCAAGAATTCCTAGATGTCTTTTCTGGACTTACAAAGATTTAAGAGGTTTCAACCTAAAGTTGGCACATCACACTATCGAGTTAGATCTAGGAGCCAAGCCTTTTAGACAAAAGAAAAGGCCAATAAATCCTCACATTGAGCCTCTCATGAGGAAAGAGTTGAACAAGCTAATTGAGGCCAACATCATCTTCCCTATCAAGCACTCAAGTTGGGTTGCAAACTTGGTGCCTATAAGGAAAAGAAATGGAGAAATCAGACTGTGTGTGGACTTTCATGATCTGAACAGAGCATCACTCAAGGATCATTATCCACTTCCATCAATGGAATAGATCCTACAAGTTGTATCTAGACTCGAGAGGTTTTCATTGCTAGATGGATACTCAGGATATAATCAGATAATGGTGAAAGAGGAAGATCAATTTAAGACAACCTTCACCACCAAATGGGGCACATATTCTTATAAGAAGATGCCATTTGGACTATTAAATGTCGAAGTAAAATTTCAGCGAGCTATGGACATGGCATTTAAAGGCTTAATCAACAATATTTTCTTGGTGTATCTAGATGATATCACCATCTTCTCAAAGAATATCATAGACCATCTCTTCCTCCTTAGATAGGTATTCCAAAGGTTTAGAAGATTCGGAGTATCATTAAACCCAAATAAGTGTGTGTTTTTGACACATAAGGGAAAATTGTTGGGCCATATTGTCTCAAGAGAAGGGTTGACAATTGATCTTGAAAGGGTTGGAGCCATTCGAACACTTCCATTGCCACAACACAAAAAATCTCTCCAAAGCTTCTTGGGGAGAATAAACTTTTTTCGCAAGTTTGTGCCTAATTTTTCCACTCTTGTGAAGCCTTTAAAAATGATGTTAAAGAAGAGTCTTGCATTTAAATGGATAGCAGAAAGCAAAGAGAGTTTTGAGGCCATTAATCTCGTAATATCGAGGCCCTAAATATTATTAACCCAAATTTCTCAAAGGAATTCATGCTATATGCTTTTGGAGGGTCAGACACAATCTCAGCTATCTTGGTTCAGCCCAACAAGGAAGGTTCAGAACAACCCATAGCCTTCTTCAGTCAAAGCTTGGAGGATTACGAGGTAAAGTACTCTTTCATTGAGAAGCATGTCCTTGCTGTCATTAGGAGTTTGAAGAAGTTCAGACACTTAGTCTCGAACAATAAGATTCGACTACTAGTGTCTTGATCGGGGATCATTTTGAAATTTCCCTAAACATCCCTAAATGGTGTTAGTGCAAAAGACCATCTCGAGAGCTTTCCAACAACCGTGAGAGTGCAAAAATGAGACATAAGAAAAGTCAACTCTGGTCAACTAGTCAATATTGGACCAATCGCACTGTGACACGTGGCTTGCCACCACTCGTCGAATTCACTCGATTTTCCTATCAAGAGATGACAAGTGGACTACATGATGACCGAGTTAATTAATTTCGATACCCCATGGTATGGATCAAATTTTATTTACTTGGTAAGTCCACTTACACACCATTCCAAATGCCACACACACACACACACACACACACACACACACACACACACACATATATATATATATATATATTAATGTTCAAACATTAGTATAAACCGCCACATGCTAAGTCCATTTGTGAAGGAGGGAAGCGGTGGTGGGGGCATGCAAAGGACCACGTGGAAGGAGGATGAAGCGGTTGTTGGGGGCTTAAAGCCATGCGTGGATGTTTCCACGTGAAGGATGGAGTGGGTAAGGGTTATTAATCCCTTACCAAATATATGCCGCTCCATTTGGGATTATATCCCATTAAAAACATTTAAAACCACTCCCCCTCTCCTTAGCCGCTAAAATGGATATTTATCCCATTTAAAAATACATCCGCCCAATTTGGGATTTAATCCCATCAACTATGCTACGGGTTTAGGCTAATATTATCCTAAGATAATATGTAATTGCATTTTTCAAGGGCCCTAAAATTGTATAAATAGGGTACCTAGTTCATTGTAATGGACACACAAAAATATGAAGACAAGCTCAAAGCTCGGAAGGTGAATGAGAAATTGTTGTTGTGTGAAGACCTAAATTATTTAGGCATTATTATTTTGATTATTATTGACCTATTATTTGTTAGGAAATAATAAATTAAATATTTGTGGCTAGGAGTTATTCAAACTACCTAGTCGGCCCATAGCGCCACAGTAAATTATTGTGAAGCTTGGTATATCGACCAGAAGAGCCATAGGGCATTGTATTAGCGTTTGGAAGGCCGATCGAGAACCGAAGGTTTCGAATAGTGGAGTTGGAGCCATCAAGCTTGCCGAATACGCCAGGAAGGTGGGAGTCGGGTGCTATTTTTCACCCTTGTCGTCCGAAGGTCTGGTTATTCTTCTAAGCAAGTTTAAATAGTTTCCATTAGGTTTTCTTGTGAAAGTACTATCAGAACTTACAAGTTTTGAATAAAGTGGAATGGTTCGACCACTAACTCGGGAGACGTAGGCAATTGCCGAACTCCGTAATCAACTGCATTTGTAATTTTCATTATTGTCTTGCATTATTTTAAATTGATTACTTAAAAGAAGTAAATTATCGGCAAATCATTAAAGCCTACAAGGGTCCGAGATCAGGTAGTAATAATCTGATTATTTTTAGATCAAGTTTGGTATCGAGTTGGTAATCGACACTGGAAAATTACTATCTCGAATCAAGTTGGTATCGAAAGCGAGTTAATCAATAAAGGTTGCTTTGTGGGGGATGACATTGGCTTGTACTTCGGATTTCAGTTGGTGGGATAGACCGAGAGAGACAAATTTCAGGTTTAACATACTCAGTAATTTTCTCATAATTCTATTTGGATGATTCCATTATATCTCATATGCAGATAAAACCTTTTTAAATTGATTACTTAAAAGGAGTAAATTATCGGCAAATCATTAAATCCTACAAGGGTCCGAGATCGTAGTAATAATATGATTATTTTCAGATCATGTCTCATGCTAGTGTAAGGGATTTTCACCTAAACAAAGACTTGAATGAGAAGAGAGCCGGTTGGATCACTCGGGTAATGGAGTATGACATTGAAATCAAGGTGACCAAACTAGTTCGTGGCAAGGGTTTGTGTGAGCATCTTGCTTCCAAGCAACAAGTTGAGTCAGTGGATGAAAAGGAGGCCATCCTATTACTTCAGAATGATCAAGAACAACCATCTAATGATACACCTATTCCATGTTGGACTCAATCCTTGGTGCATTATCTCCAAATAGGTTTTTTCCCTCCAAAATGGAACAAAGCAAAAGGAGATACTTCAGACTACAAGCCATCCCATATGTGCTTGTTGGTGGAGTCTTGTTCAAGAAGGATATCAATAGTGTCCTATTGAGGTGCATTGGGACAGGCCAAATTGAGAGAGTGTTGCATGAGTTCCATGATGGAGAAGCAAGAAGGCCACTTTTCCCCTCGAGTAATAGCTCTCAAAATCATGAAAGCTGGTTATTATTGGCCTACAGTGTTTAGGGATTGCTACTCATGGATCAAGAAGTGCAAAAAGTGTGCATTCTTCATAGGAAGGAAAATTTAGCAGCCCTACCCCTTCGTCCAATTTCAGTGGATCAACCATTCATGCAATGGGGACTAGACTTCATTGGAGTGATTAACCCAAATTCAAGCCAGGGCCATAAGTGGATACTTACAGCAATAGACTATTTCACCAAGTGGACTGAAGCAGTGGCACTTAAGGAAGCAAATGAATCCAACATCTTGGATTTCTATGAAGGGATAGCCACTAGGTTTGGAGTCCCTACCACTATTATATCAGATAATGCATTGGCATTCCTTTTCACCGAATGGGCCATCAAGAATGGTGTATACCTTAACACTTCATCAAAATATTACCCTCAAGGTAATGGCCAAGTAGAGTCCACAAACAAGAACCTATTAAGGATTATCAAAAGGAATCTTGATGAAAATTAGAGAACTTGGCATACAAAGCTCAAATCAGCTCTATGGGATGATAGGATCACATCCAAAAGGGCCCACAGCAGCTCCCCATACAAGCTTGTATATGGAAAAGAGGTAGTATTTCCCATATCATTGGAGTTGCCCACTTTAGAGCTCATGAAACAATTGGAACTAGCTGAGTTTGAACCTATGGAAATCAGGTATGCAAAGCTAATGGAAGTAGGAGAGGCAAGAGAGCATGCAATGCAGATCCTGGAGAAGGATCAAACATTGATCAAGAAGAGATTTGATAAGAAAGCAAGAACAAGGACCTTTCAAGAGGGGGACCTAGTTCTAAAATGGGATGCAGATTGGGAAAAACTAGGAAGGCATTCCAAGTTTGATGCCATTTGGAGTGGCCCCTACATGATCACAAGGTGCAAAAGTAGCAATGCTTTCCAATCTAGCTAAATTAGATGGTGAAGAATTACAGATTCCATTCAACGGGATCCATCTCAAACATTTCTATTGAAAAGGAAGGTTCCACCCTTGTAAATATTAGCATAGGACTTTAATTTCCCTAAGTGCATATGCACATCGTCTTGTTGTAGCATAGGTTTTATTTCCCTAAGTATTGTGGCATAGGTATTTTTGTTGCTCCAAGTTTGCATCGTTATATAGTTCGATGTGCCTCCAGGAGTTAATGCGTAGGCCCTTTAGCATTTACAAAATGGAGACCCATGGTCACCACGATAGTTGCTAATTTTAAAATAGAAATAATACAGAGCAACTAAAATCAGGTCTCGAAGGGTCCATTTCCGAGCAACGAGGGAAGGTTCTAGGTCGCCAAGTGTAAATTTTGGATTCAAGCTTCAAGAATAGGACCAACATTAGGCCACCACCCATGAATCCATGCCCAATGAATAAAACAGGGTAGCTGATCTCTTCATCTAACAGTGATTTCCTCATGAGTCACCAAATTTTTATCTCAAAATTTTCCCCTGAAAAAATTGATCAAACATGACCCTGTGCAGGAAGAAATCTAAGGGATGGTTCCGTCGTACGAGCCCACGTTTCAAATCCAACAAACAAGTTGCATGTGGGCTCTATAATGGAGGAGCAGGGTCAGAAAAGGAGGAAAACAACATCAAAGAAACTAGAGGCTCTCAAGAGCAAAGTGGGGAAAGGCTCAAAGTCTTCGGGCTTCACAAAAAAATTTAGAATGGCAGAAGTTTCCATGCGTCTCAACAACACACCTTCAAGGGTTGAGGCCAAGGGTAGTTCCCTAATCAATCGCAAAATATCCACATGTCCCAGGCCCAAAAGGGGCGAGTCGATCGGACAAAAGTCAAACCACATGTCAACTCGATCCAATTTCAAAAGGCACAACCCAAAGCAAAGACTCGAGATGAGAAAAAGGCTTCCACGTGTCTAGGGTTTGAGAAAAACATTGACCCGAATCAGCTAAGTAATGTAGACTCGCGGAAGGTGCCACATGTCAGCTCAACACATCTTCAAAAATAAATCTAAGAGCGGGTCTCCCAAACTAGCACTAGCCTTCCACGTGTCTAAAAGTTAGAAAGGGGACATAGCTAGTTTTGAAAATCACCTAAGTATATAAGGGTTAGCGGAAGGTGCCACGTGTCATCTGGTGCAATTACAAAAGAGTAGAACTCAAGGGGTAGACTCAAATGTGCACCGATCCTCCACGTGTCTGGGTTAGGCATATGGCCCCGCCAAACAAATAGACTTAACCAAAACATAAAGAAGTAGAGGAAATAAAAGAAAACTTTCCAATGAGGAAAAGGGTAAGAAATTGTTGAAAAAGGAAAAAGAAGATACAAGATGTTGTGTGAATCCCAATAAGAACAAGAATCTGCAAAAGGTAATACTCTCAATCGTGCACAATTGAATGAAAAGCTCAGATACATTTCTTTAATCACCCTCCCTTTGGATTATTTACTTGCATATATAAATGATGTAATGGAAGCCTTGAAGATTGAGTATGTGCAAAGAATTGTGAGCACTGTACAAGGATATTCCAATCCTCAAATCTACCTTAAAATTCTAAAATATGTTGAATCCTTGCAAGAGATGTATGAACAAATTTAAGCACCCCCTAGAAAAGAAGAAGAAAAAATATTTTTCCTACGGAGGAAGACTAGGATGATTATACATACTATGAGCTATTAGTCCTTGGAAGATTCTTGGATGCTTATGAGGAATGTCTTATCCTCGAAATTTTGTATGAAAATCAAATCAGCATTATAGAAGATGATGAAGGACAAGATGGTGCACAATCCAATGAAGGTAATTTTTCTAAATTTACTCGAGTTAATTAAGAAACTCATAAAAATTTATTTTATCTCCCTTCCTCTAGATGTCTTCTTTGCGTATACACCGATGAAGAAATGGACATTTTGAAGAGATAATATGGGCAAAGACTCTTGAGCACATTGGAAGGAAATTATAATCCCAAAGCCTTTCATGAAATTTAGAGGTATAATTTATCTTTGCAAAGAAGGTATGAACATCTTGAAGCACTTGCGCTGTCGAGGATGAAGAAACTCAAGAAGATCTTGATGATTGTCCACACTATAAGGTGTTCATCCCCAAAAGATTCTTGGAAACTTTTGAAGAAGATTATATCCATGAACCTCCTCATGAGAATTCAATCAGCACAATGGAATATGAGGAAAAAGACCCGGAGGTAGAACCTCCATTCATCAACTCATTTTGGCTAGAGGCACAACTTGTTGATGAAATGATGAATTCAAGTGAAGAGGATTTTGTTGCACAATAGAAGATAGAATTCTTTCCGAAGACTCCTACAACAATCAAGCAATGCAAGAAACCAGTCTTGCATCCCATACTCGTAATGAAGAGTTTGAGTTTATCATGGATAATCTCCTTTTAAATTTTGATATTTCAATCAATGATGGAATGGAGATATGTGAAGAATCATGTTCCCTTCCCTATTCAATTGTGGATTAACAAATAGAAGAGGCTAACTTTATTTTGAAGCCAAGGAGAATGAGAAATTTGAGCGTAACCTCTTCGAGGAATCAACTCCATCATTCTCACCCAAGGAGCATTACGATGATGATTACAAGTGAGTATGAAATCTTTCTTTTTCCATATGAACAAGAGGATTCAATAATGGACGATTAAGATAGAGATGAAACTATTTCCCATATTTATGCCCCAACAAGGTTTTATGCTTCCCATCAAGAGGATGATGAAATGGATTTCAATCTTGAAGCAGTGCCCTTCCCACAAAGCATGGACCTCTTCTCCTTGTCAAAAGGTTTTGTGAATCAAGTATGCTCGTGCTTACGAGAAGGTGAGCCTTGGGAAACAAAAAACATAGAAGAAATGAACAAGGATGTTTCAAATGAACCGTGGGCATGTGTGGATCACATTTTCAACCATATCCTAGAGGCAAAATGCAAAGATTCTTCCAATGAGGATGGAATGTGTGTATATGGAAAACTCGGAAGAGTTATCTGTGCAAGACATCTTAAAGGTTGCAGAAGAAACTGAAGATCCCCAACTTAGTCTCAAGTTCCTAACTCGAGATATGGAAATGAAAGAAGGTATGAGTCAATTTTTTCTTCTCATTTTGATACACCAATGTTTGATGCTTTGACATAGAGTAGTTGGATGAGATTTATGACTTCCACGATGTCTTGTTCAATGAGAACGGATGTGAAGATTTATATTTCACTTTCATGCTTTGTGAAGATAATCATAAATTCAAGATAAGGAAGGTTCTTGAATATCCTATGATTTTTCTCAATTTTAAAGAAAAATGTCCGACGTGGAGGAAGATAGTAGGGAAAATGTGGAGCCAATTTGCACTAAAGAGGGTTGTTCATAAAAATGTGAAAATTTGCGGGAGTCTTGCGAAGGTATTCAAGGTTAACTGATTTTGAGAATGATGCCAAAATCAATTTTGAATGGATGAACATTGACAAAAATTGTTCTCGAACAACAAAGCGAGAACGTGCATGAATCTTACGAGAGAATTAAAAATCATATTACACTCTCCTTTTTCTAAGCTCCTATTTTCCTTGAGTAGTTCTCCATGCTAAAAATTCACTCTATGATGATTAAGGCCTCCAAGTCAATGATGTCACCTCCATTTTCAAAATCAATTCCTCGAGAAACAAATGTGATGTGTTTAGAGAGGCTGTTAAATGGGAAGAAAATTAGTATGTTCTCACTCCTCCTTAGTGCCTTTCTAATTTAAGGGATGTTTTTATATTGAAATTCAAGAATAAATAATGTTTCCATAATAAGATCAATTTTCCCACTCTTGAGGACATGAAGAAATAACATCTCATAATCGCATGACATTAAGTAAAGCTGCAAGATACAAAGATTCCAAATGGGTGTAAAAAAATTCATTAGATCCAAGAAATTTTTTAGTATATTGTGAGTATGAAGATGGATTCTTGGTGTGTCTTCTTCTTCTCAAGTCATGTAAATCCATCACAAGAGCATGGCTTGATTAGATAATAGTTTTTGTGCTTCAAAGACCACATTTAAGTCCGTTGTTTCATAATGGCATGCAATTTTCCCAACCCATCATTGGGTATGTACATCTTGTTTTCCTACCTATATAAATATCCCGACCTCGTATATATTTTCCATTTTTGTTACTTGTTGTTTTCCCTTTTGGTTTGTTTCCCTTCCATGTGTTTGTTTGTGTGTGTTGGAAGAAATGACTCTATAGCCCAATGGATAATGCACTGGTCCATGAAATGAATTAATATTATGGGATTCTGTATGATATTTCCTCATTGCGCTTGATCTAAAAATGTCCCCAAGATATAACAAGTTGTTGTCATGTAAATGTGCAACATCAAAATTCTCAAATTTCAAGCATGAAAATTGACCCCGCTTTGAAATTATGATTGTAAACCTTCCTAGACATTCTCCCAGTCAACCCATCCCCTATGTCATTCATATCCAATCCTTTCAAGCGGTCATGTGTGTTGTGTTAACCTTTTTCATAGGTGATTTAGGAAAGCAAGTTCATTCAAGTGTTCCATGACAATATCTTTCAAGGAAAGTTTTTCAAATGAGACTTAGAGGTGGCTATTTTTAGCCTTTCTAAGCAGTGTACACATCCTTGAGTAGAATTGAAGGCCAAAATTCATCGGAGATTGATATTAAGGATATAGGATAAAATTTCAATTTATTTTGGAAGACTTTTGAAAGTTTCATAGGTTTTGGAGGTGAAGGAGCTTGCAGTTCAAAACAACACTTGAGCTTCAGGAAGTGATTCCATGAAATCCATAATAAATTGGAGGTAAAAAAATATCAATGGAAAGGTATTTCAGATCTCTAAATTATGGTGGTTTCATATTATTCACAAGACAATCTTTTCTTTCCGTAACTGTTTTCAACATGCCCAACCAACGGTCCCGACAAAAAGGCTATTTTTGAGGGGGTTACAAGTAGAATCAGAGCTTGAGACCCATCCCATTTTGCTCAAAATCATCTATAAATTTAAAATAGTATAAATAAGTTACTGAAAAGACCTCTGAATTATCAAGATATACCATCATCAAGATTCTCTCCAAGGTATGCTTTAGGACTTAGTCATTTTTTTGGGTGGACACAAGTCACTCCCGGACTCAAAACAAATTTTATTGCACCAATTGTCCCAAACACTTAGGAAAATTTTGACAAAAATATCACCAAACTCCATTTGAGCCCCATGGACCATCATATGACCCTGGTAAAACTCAAACATGAAATTTAATTGCCATTGCACTCACTCGTAGCCCTCATTATTGTGCAATCAGATTATGTAACTAATTATCACTAGGTGAGGGAACATTTTATTTCACCTTGTGTCCTATCCCCTTAGGATAGTTGG
Source organism: Taxus wallichiana var. yunnanensis (assembly GCA_018340775.1). Lineage (NCBI taxonomy): Eukaryota > Viridiplantae > Streptophyta > Pinopsida > Cupressales > Taxaceae > Taxus > Taxus wallichiana. Next base: position 674,740,435 of record CM031244.1, on the reverse strand, counting down.
GACAAAAAAATTCACCCCATTCCCATCATGGCCCTTGATTCCTCATGTGACCTTAAAAGGTGCTATGCATGCCATTTTCAGCCCCTCTAATCTCTTCCTCTGTAAACCAAGAAGTGACACTTGTTAACACCAGGATTTAGTGAATTTTATTGCACCTTGTGTCCCATCCCCATGGGATAGATGGGAAAAAAAATGAACCCTATCCTAGCCCTTTTTTTGGTCCCCTATGTGACTTAGTGTCAGCCCTCGGGTACTTATTGTTCATTCTCTCTTTCCTATGTCGACTGATCTCCATCGGCCACTTGTCATGTTGAGAGAAAGGAACATTTTCTTGCACCAAATTTCTAGTACCCTTGTGATAGTTGGGACATGAAAATTCTCCCAAGTCCAAGAGGATTTTAAAATCCAAAAAAATGTAAAAATATTTAAGCGTGCCGTGTTGTTTCTCCATGTGCATTCGAGAAAACCACTGCTGGAGGAAATGTATAAAAAAAATTCCTATTATCTCAATTTTTCCCCCCGACAAAATTGATCAAACACGGCCTTGCACAGCAAGAAATTTAAGGGATGGTTCCATCGCACGATCCCACATTTCAAATCCAACATATAGGTTGTAGGTGGGCTCTGCAATGGAGGAGAAGGGTCGAAAAGGAGGCAAACAACATTAAAGAAACCAAAGGCTCGAGGAGAAAAGTGGGGAAAGTCTCAAATTATTTGGGATTCACAAAAGATTAAGAATGGACCCAAATTGGCTAAGTATGGGAGAGACGACGAAAGCGCCACGCATCTCGGTGACGCACCTTTAAGGGTCGAGGCAAAGGGCGGTTCCACAAAACAAGCACAAAGTCTCCACATGTTCTAGGTCCAAAAGGCAGAGTCGGTCGTTGAAAAGTCAAAACGAGTGGAAGGAACCACATGTTAGCTCTACACAATTTCAAAAGGTGAAACCCAAAGCAGAGACTCGATTAACGTGAAGATTCCTCGTGTCTAGGGTTTGAGAAAACATTGGCCCCTGTCGACACTAAAATTTTCCTCTATCATTTCTATTTCATTAATGTATGTATTAGGAATAGGATGTTGTTAAGTGTAATTAGTAGTAGCATCGATGGAAGATAATGGCGCGCACAAGACGGTGCCGCCAATAATGTAGAGTACGGTGTGAATAAAAAAGTACAATAGGAATGTTGTAAAAAGTAAATATTTGTTATAAGTGGTCCCAGTAATGTTAAAATGTCAAAGTTGGGATAAGTAGAGAAGTAGGGTCTACATGATTAGGAATTAGAAATATTATATTTGTAAAAGGACAAAGAGTGATGTCATAAATATTTTGTGTATTTTATTTGTGGAAAAGTCTAAAAAGGTGGAACCCATGTGAGATGATAAGGTTTATCTTATCTTAGAAGATAAGCCTACATGTAAAGGCAAGAGTTTAGGCATGAAATATGATTGGCCGGAAGAGATTTCCTATCCTATCTTAGAGATAAGATGGATAAGCCTAAATTCCTATAAATAAAGAGGCCACCCCCCTCATTTAGCATATAGAAGGAAGTAGTGAGAAATATTGTATGAGTAAGTGTGTAAAGGAAGCCATCATTTTGAAGGTGTGTTAAAGAAGCCATTAAGAGGTGTAATTGTGAAGTTTCTCCCATAGTTATTGTTGGAAGGCAAGTGAAGTTAGTAACACTTGAAGTACCTCATGGGTGAGATTGTAACGATTTCATGTTAATATTATAATTTACTCTGATATTTCAGATTTATCATCATTCCTTCTTATCATAGTCTATGGTATCCTTGTGTTATGTTTGTTGTTGTGTTTCCGATTTCATCCACCAAACTAAAGGTTGTGCATTAGTAAATAATCATTACGAGGAGTTCCCGTGAAAATTATCATAGTGTCGGATTGGTGATGACATTTTGGTTCCACGCTGCACGGGACCATTCCTCGTTGGTGGATTTTCTAGAGAGATATTCCCACTTAGTTAAAAATCATTTGGAGGGTAACCTTGTTTTTACTGTGCATAGTAGTTACCATGATAAAGTCACTTTTTGCCGTGAATAGTATTTACTGCAGTAAAGTCACTTCTTACCATGAATAGTATTTACCGCAGTAACTTCACTTTTTACCGTGAATAGTGTTTACCACAGTAAAGTCAGTTTTTACCGCAGTAAGTCAATTTTTACCATAGTTTACCGTGGTCATTCCTATTTTACTATAGAAAGGTGTAAAGTCACTTTCTATTGTAGTTAGTCCAATTATTTGTGCACATAAGTCTTGTTGATTGTACTTGTGGGTTGGTATTTCACGGTGGTTACTTTTGAAAATGGGGAAGATTCCTATTTTTTCAGCCCAATCTAATGAAGATGCTTCCTCTTTCATTCAAGAGTTTAAATGATCTTGTATTTGTAATGGCCTCATAAGAAGGGAACAATGGACTGAATTTTTTCCTACCTTTTTGGATGGTTCAACACTTAGGTGGTTTGAAACACTAGGTGAAAATGTGAAAAATTCATGGGATTTATTAATTGAAAGTTTTCTTGAAGAATTTGGTGAACAATAGAAATATGCAGATTTCATGATCGAGATCACAAAGCTAGCCCAAGGAGAGAAGGAGAAGATAAGATATTATCATGCTCGTGTTCTAGAGCTAAGGAGGAAGCTCGATGCCCAGATCCGGAAGGAAGGATTAGCAGATGGGTTGATGAATGGCGTGGATAATCTCCTCTGTAAGCACTTAATTCTTGGGATGAATCCAGAGATCAGAAAACGAGTGAAGTATGACCGCTTAGCTACCATTGAACAAGCAAAGGAGATTGCAAGAAGGCAAGAAGAAAGCATGGAAGAGGAGCCCAAAGAAATTGTTGCTAAAGTAGAGCCTACACCAGCACTTTGGTTCAGTAATCCACAACCACTCTTGGTGAGCACAAATATTTCTCCTAGTACATCTACTGAGTATGAAGATCTACTCAAGAAGATGGGTCAGTTTAACTATTAATCTTCTTCAAGGAAAGGAATTTAGTTCTCAGGAGGAGATAGAGGTCCAAAAAGAAATATTTCTGAAGTTGTATGTTATGGTTGTTATAAAAAGGGTCATTATAAGTATAATTGTCCAGATAGAGCTTCTACATTTGGTACAAGAGATAATGATAAAGGAAAAGCACCTGTGAATTATTTTGATGTAGTAGATAAGAGCATAAATAATGAAGTAGATGTGTTTGTAATAAAAAGAAAGAAAGAAAAAGATAACCAAGATGGAAATGATCCTAAGAAGATGAAAGGAGAAACTAGTAAGAAACATAGGAGAAGAAATTTGGGTGTGCAGGATTTTCTGATTTCACAGGGACAAGGACCATACTCCATCTTAGAAGATCTGTCCAAAAGGCCTGCAAATATTACATATGGTCAACTCTTGGCTATGTCTTCTGAGAAGAGGCGGGAGCTGCGAAGTGGACTCAATGCTCGACGAAGGAAGGAGGTTGAGGTCCCTATTTTGGAGGCAGAGGTGGATCCCTATGCTCCACAAGCTGAGGTACTATGTAATGGTATTTCAATTCATGATGTCTTAGTTGATGGAGGTGCTGCAGTTAATGTAATGACCGAGTCTGTAATGAATATGTTGGGTTTAAAAATTGATCACCCTCAACACTTATGTTAAGGTCATTAAATAAGGGAAAAACTAAACAGAAGGTGTAGTTTCAAATGTGGCAATATCTCGTTATGGGTGTTGTATGTGTGGTAGACTTTCAGTGATGAAAATGGTATTGTTGCATATCCAATGTTATTGGGAAGACCATGGCTAAGGAGAGTTCATGCAAGAAACTACTGGAATGAAGGCTTCATGACACTTGGACGTGGTAGAGAGAGGGTGAAAATAAATGTGATCCCTCGGCATCATAAGGCAGAACCTGTCGATTCAAGTGATGAAAATGATGATTGGACATCCTCTGATTACTCTAGTACCAATGAAGTGGACACAGAAGATGAAGAAAGTGAATTTGATGTTTGGTCATGGATATCCTTCTAGTCACACCGACTCATGACCCCATAAAATTATCTGAAGAAGAAATTGATGATCGTCTCCAGCAAATAAAGATTGGTGATGCTGTGATGGAGAGTGAGAAGGAATCCTACCTCCAGCTCTTTCGAAGGTACATACACATATTCACTTTTGATTACAAGGAACTCCGTCAAGTAAGTTAGGTAGAACATTCTATTGAGCTGGTAGATGGTGTTAAGCCCATAAAGCAAATGCCATATAGAATGAATCCTAATTTTTCCAAGACTGTAAAAGAAGAAATAGATAAGTTGCTTGATGCAGGATTCATATTTGTTGTGGAGAATTCAGAATGGGTTTCTCCCATTGTGATCTCAATAAAAAAGAATGGGAAGCTACACATTTGTGTTGATTACAGGAAGCTCAATAAGGCAACAAAGAAGGATCATTACCCTCTTCCATTCTCATATCAGATCTTGGACGAAGTAGCTGGCCAAGAGTGCTATAGTTTTGTTGATGGATATAGCGGATACAACCAAGTTCGTATAGCGGAGAAAGATCAATGAAGACCACATTCACCACTCCTTGGGGAATGTTTTCTTATAGAGTTATGCCTTTTGGGTTGTGTAATGATCCGGAAACATTCCAGCGCTTGATGAATAGGGTGTTTGAACCCTACATTGGGAACTTCATCAGAGTATTTCTGGATGATTTTTGCATCTATGGGAGCAAGATGGACCACCTGCACCAGATGGAGATAGCATTTCAAAGGTTAGATGAAGCACAAGCCTCACTAAACCCTACAAAGTGTGTCTTTGGATGTTCTAAAGGCATTTTGTTAGGGCATGTCAGATCTAGAGATGGTATTGGTAATCGATCCGATAAAGTTTCAAAATCAAAGAGTTACCATTTCCTATGAATAGAAGTAAGTTGAAATCATTTTTAGGACATGTGGGTTACTATAGAAGGTTCATCAAGAATTTCTCAAAGATTTCACATACCACTAACCCAGCTTCTTCAAGAAGGATGTTACTTATGAACCAGAAATAAGGCGCATGAAGCTTTTGAACAACCTGAAGGAAGCCCGGTGTCTTCACCTGTTTTAAAGAATCCAGATTGGAGCAAGCCATTCATTGTGTATATTGATGCCTCAGATGCAACACTAGGAAGTACTCTAAGCCAAAAGGATGAAAATGGGAATGATCATCCAGTTTACTTTGGGAGAAGACAAATGAGTAGCTTGAGGTAAATATATACAGAATGAAAAAGAGGCTTTAGCTATCATTTTTTTGTAAATAAGTTTAGGAATTACTTGCTAGGCAAAAATTCCTAGTTATAACACATCATCGTGCTCTAAAATATATTGTAAATAAGCCAACCCATCGTGGAGGATAGCAAGATGGATAATTTTACTACAAGAATTTGAATTTGATATTATAGATAGGCCAGAAAGAAGCATGTCAATTTAGATGCACTCTCTCGAGCCTATAATGGTTTAGGTTCATCTTGTGATGATGATGATTTCCCGATGCAACATTGTTATCCTCGACACAATCCCTAGTGAATACATAGATATTTGGAATTATCCGAATGAATTCAAGTTTCATGATGGTGCCAATGCAAAGACTAAGAGGAAGATTACTCTCAAGCAGTCATCCATATTCTATTCTGCATGGAGTATTATTTCAAATAGGACCTGATGGACAGACAAGAGGGCAATTGGATGTGATCAAGGGAAGGAGCTGATAGAAGAACTCCACAATGGTACATGTGGAGGACACTTTTCTAGACAACTTACAAACAAAAGGATCTTGGATGCAAAGTTATCACCGCCCACTCTTTTTAGAGATTATTATAATTATTGTAAGACATGTGATATTTGTCAAACACATGGTAACCATAAGACTTCATCAGCTCCATTATGTCCTATTCTTCCACTTGGTCCCTTTGAAAAGTGGGGAATAGACATTGTAGGTCCACTTCCAACTACCCCATGCCAAAATAAGTATATTGTAGTTGCCACAGATTATTTAACCAAGTGGGTTTCAAAGCTAGGCCATTGAAAACAACTTCCATGGATGAAGTGGCAAGGTTCATATATGAACGCATTGTCACCAGATTTGGTTGTCCATTATAAATTGTAATAGATCAAGGAAGCCACTTCATTAATGAGGTGGTAGAGGCCCTAGTCAATAAGTTTTCTATTAAGCACAAGAAGGAAACAACATACAAGCCAAGCACGAATGGACAGGTGGAACGAAATTTTTTTGTGTTGTGTCAAATTATAGCAAAAGATGCAGCCTTGCAGTACATAAGTGGGATAAAAGGATTCATGCAGCATTGTGGGCATATAGGGCAACATCAAAGTCAGCAACAGGATACTCCCCATTTCAGTTGGCTTATGGCATTGATCCAGTTCTTCCTATTGAGTTTGATATTCCCACTGTGAGAGTTATGAAAAATGAAAGGATGGATGAAAGTGATTCAGTAAAAGAAAGGTTAGTACATCTTCATTTGCTAGAGGAAATGAGGGAAATAGTGAAGGATACAAGCTATAAGAAGAAAATGAAGCAGAAGGAATACTTTGATCAAAAGATCCATTGGTCTCCATTTCATGTGAATGACTTGGTCCTAGTATATGATTCAAGATACAAAAAAAGAAGACAGAGAAAATTTCTTCCAAAATGGATGGGGCCCTACAAAATAGCAGTTGTGCATGAAAATGGTACGTACTGACTGGAGGAATTAGATGGCACTCCCATTACGAAATGGGTCAACCATGACAAGTTGAAGATTTTCCAAGCACCAGAATAGTCTACTCCGAGGACGGAGTAGAAGCTAGGAAGGGGGAAGATGTCGACACTAAAATTTTCCTCCGTAATTTCTATTTCATTAATGTATGTATTAGGAATAGGATGTTGTTAAGTGTAATTAGTAGTAGCGTCTGATGTAAAATAATGGCGCCGTCAGTATGGTGCCGCCAATAATGTAGAGTACGGTAATAGTCAAAGTACAATAGGAATGTTGTAAAAAGTAAATATTTGTTGTAAGTGGTCCAGTAATGTTAAAATGTCAAAGTTGGGATAAGTAGAGAAGTAGGGTCTACATGATTAGGAATTAGAAATATTATATTTGTAATAAGGACAAAGAGTGATGTCATAAATATTTTGTGTATTTTATTTGTGGAAAAGTCTAAAAAGGTGGAACCCATGTGAGATGATAAGGTTTATCTTATCTTAGAAGATAAGCCTACATGTAAAGGCAAGAGTTTAGGCATGAAATATGATTGGCTGGAAGAGATTTCCTATCCTATCTTAGAGATAAGATGGATAAGCCTAAATTCCTATAAATAAAGAGGCCACCCCCCTCATTTAGCATATAGAAGGAAGTAGTGAGAAATATTGTATGAGTAAGTGTGTAAAGGAAGCCATCATTTTGAAGGTGTGTTAAAGAATCCATTAAGAGGTGTAATTGTGAAGTTTCTCCCATAGTTATTGTTGGAAGGCAAGTGAAGTTAGTAACACTTGAAGTACCTCATGGGTGAGATTGTAACGATTTCATGTTAATATTATAATTTACTCTGATATTTCAGATTTATCATCATTCCTTCTTATCATAGTCTATGGTATTCTTGTGTTATGTTTGTTGTTGTGTTTCCAGATTTCATCCACCAAACTAAAGGTTGTGCATTAGTAAATAATCATAGCACGAGGAGTTCCCGGTGAAGAATTATCATAGTGCCGAATTGGTGATGACAGCCCGAATCGGGTAAGTATCGCAGAGACTCATGGAAGGCGCCACGTGTTAGCTCGGCGCATCTTCAAAAGTAAATCTAAGAGTGGGTCTCCCAAACTAGTGCTAGCCTTCCACGTGTCCAAAATTAAGAAAGGGGACAAAGCCGACTATATTAAATTAATTAAGTACATGAAGTGTTAGCAAAAGGTTTCATGCATCATCCCGATGTAATTCCAAAGGGTAGAACTCAAGGGGTAGACTCAAATGTGTGCTGAGCCTCCACATGTCCCGGGTCAGGCATATGTCCTCGCCAAACAAAAAGACTTAGCCAAAACATAAAGAAGCAGAGTGGAGCCATAAAGGGTGCCACGTGTCTCTTCAAAGCGCAACTTCAAAAAAATAAATTAAAAATTGGTCCCCTAACGTGCACCAACTCTACACATGGCCATGCTTCAAGTCAAGGCAGGTCGTTGGAGGTAATTCAAAAATTTTGGCTTAAAAGGTGTAAATTATAAAAATGAGCCACATGTCCGTTGATGCCCAAGGTGACAAGTGTCAAGCCTAAATTACATGTGGGACAGTGGGCTTGGCGAGGACTTTTCACCTAAATAGAAAATGCGGACGAGTGGGCCCAAGGATGCTTTTTGACAAGAATGAATTGCAAGGTGCAGGTGTGTTTTGTGCATCTTGGTATTTTTGTGCAAAAAGGTGCAAAGTGAAATTTGGGCCCACGGACTGTCCCCGCTAATTGGTTTTCACCATTTTTGTATGGATCTGACTCAAACATTCAAATGGACATATCTTTCAATCCAATACTCGAAATTCAACAAATTTGGCACCATTAGAAAGGTCTCGACCTCGTCCATGCCATGGAAACTTGAGACTTTAATTTTGACAAGGTTAGGTGTGTGAAAAATGGGAAAACATCTTCATGCCATTAATATGCAATCTGATTGCTCCTGAAAACTAGATCAGATTTGATTTGATCTGTCATTCTTCCTTCTTCAATGCGCTGATCGGACATAGAGCGGCTGCAGACTCAACAAATTATGGGCAGATTAGTATGACATTGATGATCTGGTAGCTAAGCTCCAAATCAGGTTTCCCACCTCTTTTCTTCTTCTCTCTTCATTGCATCTATAAAGGAAAGAGCTTGGCTCATTGTAAAGGGTTGGACATTTCTATTTTGCACCCTCCCTTCTTCCCTTGTCTGCAAGTGAATTTGTGGAGTTTTCCTAACCTCCCATTCAAGTTGTAATACAAAGTTTTACCTCTTGGCTACTGTAATGTACTGTATCAACTCTGGAGCAATAATATATGTCTGTGGATGATTCTCAACCCTCTCATGTGTTCATTGTTGTCTTCTGATCTCTCATTGTAGTTTGGTTATCTATGCATGGTGGTTGTATTGCATTTCTATGGTTTGTGTTAAATTACAAAATGAGTGTCTAACATTCCTTTGGTGCATCACCTTGTTAGCTTAGGTTTATTTTCTCACATCTTCTCAACCCTATCTCCTTGGTAAGATAGAGTAGGTTTTAGAGTAGATCCTCTACAATTTATTTGTGTGCACCTAAACAGAGGAATAGGAACCAGCCCTTACCCAAAGATCTTTCTCCATTTCAAAGTCCCACACTTTGAGAGATGCTCCATGTTGTGCAATCACATCGAGAGTCTCAACTCATCTAGTTGTAGACATTCATGGGTGCTATGATTCTGCACTAACATTTTTCTCCTCCATTTATCCATTTTTCTTCCATTCCTCCATGTTTATGGATGAAAAACCTCTGTTAATCCTGTAAATTTTCAAAAAACCATGTATGTTCTTCGCCAGATTGACTTCATGGCCACAAAAGTAAAAAATTTCATATCTCACAATTCGGTGCACAGATCAAAGTGAGATTTTTTGTAGAATTCTCCATTTCTAGAGGCCTTCAAGAAGAAATTTACATCATTACTATTACTTCCACACATTTTTAATGGAAAAAAAACCATTTTTCCCCTAGATTTTGTTCCTTTGATTTTCCATCAGCCCGATAGACAGATCAAGCTAAAATTGTGAGCACAAATTCCAGGAGAAAAACCTATCTCGATGGAGTTGGTTTCAAAAAAATTGGATCCGGGAAAGAACAATGTCAAAAATTGTAGTGAATCCATTAATTACTACCATGGTAGTTCCATACCTAGAACTCTCACTAAGAATTTTTTTATTTCTAAGCATTCCGGTGGACGAAACATAGTGAAATTTGAAGCACAAGATCGCGACAAAGGGTCGAATCTAAAAATATTGTTCCCATCGTAAATGAGGGAATTTTTGTCACGTACTAACATAAGAATACTCTATGCTCCTCCACATGCTAAAAATAGTAAGTTCCATGAATTGAAAGATTGAATAACCCAAGACAATAACAAACAATGCAAAGCATAAGACATGGGGAAAATGGTGATTTTCGCAAAATAACAAAGTTAGGAAAAAACAACCTGCTAAAAATATAAAGTTTCTAAAAATAGTAATAAACCAAAAAAATAATATAGAGCATGCCAAAAGGTTTGAAGGTTAAATTAGAGAAAAATAGGTGATAGGTCCCAAAATAACGAGTCATGATCCTACCGCTAAAAATAGAAAATATCTATTTTGGGTACATAAAATTGCAGATGGCTCTGTATTCATCCATATTTCCACTTTTTAAAATCTCCACATGGGTACAATATGATCGATAGCTAAAACAGATAAATGAAGCCTCTATACGGGTCTTAAAAACATCTTTTGGTCTCAGTTGTGCCCAAAAACATAGTGAAGCATAACAAAGGAATGCCCATACCACTTAGCGAGTTGGAAAACATTCAAAGAGCATCAAGGAATCCATTGATTCATTATATTAAGTCATCATTCTTATCATTTGGGCTTGAAAACATCATCACCTCATCAAGATGAGTTGGTTGAAGAGATAAGGTTGGGATGACTAAGCTAAGCTTGGTGAGCTGGGTGAGTTGGTTGCAGTGAGATCATTGGCTAATTAGGTAAGTTGAGATGAGTATGAAAGTAGTGATTTTGAGTTGGGCAGGCTGTACTGGTGAGATATTTCAATAACTCATCCTTTCTCATGAAGATTCCTATGTTAGTGATCTAGGTCAAGCAAGCTGGGTGAGCTAGTTGAATTGCAGTAAGATGAGTTGGTAAACCAAATGAATTTTGGAAAGCTCAATGAGCTGGTTGGAGTGAGCTCAATTAGCTTAATGAGCCCAATGAGATAAGGTAGTTAATAAATCAATCATCAATGGAATCATTAGGAACAATTCATGCGGTCATCTTGAGCTCACATTGAGGGATCTCTCAATAGTGTTTCTAAACACTCATTCGGCAACCCGAGGTGTTTGTGCATCATGTGAAAGGAGGAGATTGTGATTGTCATCGAATTTTTTTCATCCCATGGAGTTTCTTTAACGGATATGGAAACCCCCCCTTCTTCCCTCTTTATCCCTTTTCATTCTCTTCCATTTCTAATTCCTCATTGGGCATAATCATGGTATTTTGTCCTATTCACTTAAGTGACAATATTTGTAAATTGTAAAAGTATTTTCTCAAAATTATAAGAGAAATACTTAATTTGTCTTTTCTAATGGAAAATGAAAGGTCACAAGTGGAATATGAACATGAAGAGTCATATGAGGGAGGAGAATGGTCAATTTAGATTACTATAAATTGGGATGACTTCCCCATTCCAAAGGATCCTAAAATTTTTATTATTTGTAGCAATAGTGGATTGTGATATGTTGTTGAGCTTTGTATCACCAATGCACATGAAATAAAAGCTACATTTCTTCCATTTTCCTTTTCTTGTATTCCTCTACTTCTCTCTCTTATGCACTTTGCAAGCATAGTGATCCCAAAAGAGCTTTGTATCTTTGATAGATGAATCTAAGAACTTTGTGTCTGAGGTTTTTTTCATCTCACTAGATAGCTTCATTATTTCTTTCTTCTATATTGAATGTTGAACTAATTTGGTTACTAGGTGTGTACTATGAAATTGGCCTACTCACATAAGTAACCTACACATCCCTTCTACATATCTTGTACCTACACATCCCTTCTCCATACCTTGTACCTACACATCCCTTCTCCATACCTTATACATACACATGTTTCTTCTACATCAGCAAGTAGTCACTCCTCCTCTCTCACTTACATGAGAAATAAATTGGACCTCATCTTGACTATACAAGTGTTACATGAATACTACCCTTTATTTTCATACATTTTATCTTCATAATAATTTTTCTCACACTTGTCAATTATAATCCTTAGTTTAGATAGCCCAATTAGTATGTTATTTTATCTTCTCCTTACATCTTTAATCTAGAAAGGTCATCTTGTCTAATAATTTGGCTACCCCTAACATCTATATAGGTTATACAAATCAATTTACCTCATTTTCTAGCTATCTATAGTTTAGACAAGATGGTTAGTCTAATTATCTTCGCTACCCCTTAAAATCCGACATTATCTACTTATATTTCATATTTTATTTAGATGATCACACATGTTGAATATGCCTTTACATATTATTTACAATTTACATACTACTTACAACATCCTTTAGATATAATTTTAGGTCATTTATTTATTCCTAGATCTTTTGGCATGTTTTTTACACATATATAAGATAATATACTCCTTGTGACATGATTTGTAAATCTTTTACTAAATTCACATTTCTTGATCTTCTCTAGTACTATTTATCAACTTAAAATATTTTATATTCATGCTTTACATACTCCTCATGAAATCATTAGGGTTTATTTCTACTAGATTTTTTTCTCACTTGATATTTTATAAATTCATCCACCTATTTTGTCTTCGTCCACATGTCCTCATACTACCCTTTATTTTTGTACATTTTATTTTCATAAATATTTTTCTCACACTTCTCAATTATAATCCTTAGTTTATTTTTCTTTATGTACTCCTCATGAAATCTTTCTAGGGTTTATTTCTACTAGTAGTACCAAAAGATTTGTCATATGTACTAGGTCACTACTATTATCCATCTTAGCACTTTAGGAACTACTACACACTTTATATAATAAATATATACAAACTATCCCCTATCTCAAAGATAATTCAAACTTATGCATGTTTCATTTATTTCTTGAACATGAAAGTATTTGATTCATAAATATTTTCATCATTAAAAAATTAGAGTGTAGATTAGATTGTTCTAAAGGATATATGCACATGTGACAATAAGAATATACTAAATATAAAATTAATCAATGTTCCTAAACAAGCTCTTATATATATTTTAAATCATTCATTAATGGTGTAATCACATGTATGTTAATTTTTTTACAAATTGTGTTTATGGACACAGATCATGATGTGCAACGAGTATGCTGATTTGATAACAAAATTTATGGAATTAATTCCCAAGAAAAATGTCAAACACTTGGTGAAGATGGATTTCAAAAAATTAAAATAATTTTCCCAACAAGAACCACTATCAAGAAATAAAACAACAAAAAGTGTTGAGAGAATATATGGTGAATTTGTTAATTTGACTATAGTTGTTAGAGCACATTTGTTGGTTACATTCTTGAATCATGTTGATATGAAGGAAACATTAGAATTTTTGGGTGTCAATTTTGGATGGGAAAAGTCACAACATATGGAACAAGATTTTTTTGCAATGTGTCTAAAGGAATAAGTTAGTGGGTACAAAAACTAGGTCTATTGATAAGAGTATTTCTCATAGAGTAATATTAACTTTAGTTGTAAGTGAATATAAAACAAAGAATCATCATGTTACCACTAGTTCCTAAAGTATGGGTGTTTCTAGAAAGATGATCAATAGGTATGCGAAGAGGAGGAATACATTAGATGATTCTACTGTGGAAGAAAATTAGGCACTAATGTGTAGAAATCCACATTCTGATAAAATAGAGGATAGTATTGTGAAGATAGTTTTGATTTTTGGTGAGAGGAATCGCCCTTCTCCAAATGTGAGGGATGTTTTAAAACACAAGATAACTTGCAATAAATATGATGAAAATATAAAACACTAGCTCAAAATAACTCAACATGAGATTTACATCAAGTTTATAGAAGAACATCCAAATGTTAACATGGACAATGAATTTATGAGATTTTGAATCCTTGATATGTGAAAGCTGATAAATTCCTTGAAACATGTTTTTGTTACTATCACGTTGAGTTTGATTATCACTATCACGTACACAAAAAATATTACATATATTGAGGTGTGATTTCATTTATAAGCTTATTATAAATTTGATTAAATTTTTTTATGAGATGTGATTTAATTTATGTATTTCAAAATCTATGTTTTTTCAAGTGTATAGAAAGTTACGAGAAACATCAAATGGTCAGAAATTTCATCCCTACACGTGTGAGTGAATTCATAGCTTCTATTCTTTGCACAATATTTGATGATCATGTAGACAATCCTATGGCTTGCATCAAAGGTGTTTGTGAAAATGTGGGGACTTGAAATTATTTCTAAAAATAAATGAAGACTTGGACATAGTTCAAATGGTGACTTGTAAGAGGTGATTATTAATTAAAGAAAATTTAATTAATTTTAAATTTGGATGTACATATTTTATTTTGATTTTTATATTTATTGCAAATGAATATAACAAGTTGTCCATTATGTATTGATTTTGTAAGTTCAAATACATAAAATATTCAACATGGCTTGGAAAGAATGCAACTAGGTTGGACTTGGTAGAAGAGGAAATCCCCATTGCAACATTCATGCAAAGTTTCCAAAGTTTGATTAGTCCTTACATCAAACATTCTCACTATGCAAAGTGGTAGGCTATGCAATTCAAGATCAATAAAGACACATTCCCTATTGATTCCCTATTTTCCGTGGTCGATTTTTTTGAGAATTACTCATTTTCCCATCAAAAAGATATTCAAACACAATATTATCATATTGATCAGGTTACCATCATGGTTCACGTATTTTATAGATATGCACAATTGGATTTGGATGGGGTTGAAAGTCTATATGTGAAGCGAGTGATTAAGGATTATCACTTCTATATAAGTGATGAAAAGGAACATGACACCCACTTTGTATAACATTTTTTATTTGTTTTTCCGATATCTTAATCACTGAGGAGTACAAATATATCAACATTTTGTTTGGTCGGATGGTTGTGCATCATAATTCAAATCCTCTCGCCCTTTTTTTACACACACTCTCTATCAACGTTATCACAAAATACCTCATTGATGGATTTCTTTAGAGTGGTCATGGGAAGGGAGAACATGATGGTGTGGGTACATGCATCAAATGTGATCTAAAGAAACAAACCTTTGATTATGAGGGAGATCAATTGATTAATGCCCACACCATTGTTGAATGGTGTGAGAAACATTTTGTAGTTCAGGATTCAACCTCACAAGCTTCACCTCATATGAAAGTACCATGTCCCCACATGGAGAGTTTTGGGAGATAATATGTACACGCATTTAAAACATTTATTTGTGAAATTGATTACAAGTTACACATAAACTTATGTACATGTACATTTATTTTTCTTAATTTTGATGTTTGTTAAACTTTATTGATTTTGTACATGATTAATCAAGTATTAATCAAAGGAAAAAATGGATGTGAAAGGATTGCTAATTCTAGGTATTTGCACTATGTGATGACTGTGGATAGTAATAATTAGACAATCTATACAAGATATTATTCTTGTTTTTATTATGAATGCATGAAAAAATCATATACAGAGTGCAATATTAAAAAATGTGGGTATGTAGGTGAGTGGAAGCAAGTTCCTTTAGTTGTGGATGACTTATATGGATCAGATCATGATGATAGTTTTGAAGATGTGCCCTTGATTTCACCTGATTATGACCACATATCTGGACTTGTTAAACAAGGTGTATTTTGTTTAAAAGGATTGTATTTGATCATTGAATTATATATATATAATTTATAGTATACAGATCATTGAATATTTATTTGAATTTAATTCTAACACAAAAACTCATTTGTATAATTATTTTTGGTAGGTTATGTATTTTGCAATCATTGGATAGTAAGAAGACAATATTAAGAAAGTGGAGTACTACTTGTTTTTTTGCACATAAGAGAGAACAAAACTAACAAGTGAAAGAACAAGTGAGGAGAAATTTTTTTATCTTGGCTTGGTTATAGTGTAGCGAACATATTTACAACAAGTGAAATCCCTCCAAAGTGGGAATCACTTTTTTGATTCTGAATCATGACAAGAAGGTATATCATTACACCCATCACATACCTACTACCGGGTTACAATTGCATCAGGTGAAGAACGCACGTGGTCCAAACAAAAATGGAGACTATATGTAGAAGATCATGAAAAAAAACTATAGGTCATTGAACAACGAGTTGAGTGAATTGGTATTTAATAGAAGGACCTATAATATATATATATATATATATTGATGTCTTCGAATGAAATCTTTTCTCTATTTTATTTGTCACTTTGGCATATATATTTGACAAATTTATTACTATGAATTAAAACTTATATCCTCCTATATATGTTATGGATTAAAATTTCTTCCTATGAATGTAAGATTATACTAGATGGGGTTATTATTATGAGTAAGGAAATAACAATGGGGTAGGATTGGTGTGGTCAAGTCACATGGTTACATGATTTCCCACCCATGTTTAAATCCCCGAGGAATGATTCTCTCTGAGGTTGTTTTTCCGCTATATGCGGTATAAGAAGGTATACTACACCCATCACATTTGCTACCGGGTTATAATGCATCAGTGAAAAATATGTTGGTTTCTTCACTCACATAAATGGAGACTAGATGCATGTCGGTTATGGCTTCACTTAGGTTATTTCTACACTTCATGTAGTTTTACTTACTAAATTTTTTTCTTCACTCGTTGTGGTCATTATCACTTTGGTCATTTCTTCACTCATTTGTTGCTTCACTTAGGTTTTATTTCACTATGCAAATGTTGCATAATCACTTTGGTTTTAAGGTTGTTTCAATCATGTTCCTAGTGTTGATTCCTTCATTATAATGTTATGGAGTGGATCCTCTCAGATTAACTACTCAAATATGCAAGGTTGTGGGTCCTTTCAAAACCCTCAATTCACCCTCCTTCTAAAAAATGATTATTAGTAGGGGTGATTGTAATACATATGGCATTTAATTGGTATCACATGAGCATTGTTTTTAAACTTATGTACATTTTAGTGTTAAGATGAGGAAACAAAGCATGATCAATAGTCAATAGGATCATCCCATTCAAGTGCATTGGAGTCTATGAGATCTTGGATGATGTGGAAAAGATAAATTTATAAACACTTTTCCATAATGGTTTCGCTAAATGAATATACTCTTTTGTATTCTTTGAAAGACGACTTTGGTGTTTTTTGGAAAAAGACTTTGGATAAAGCAATTAGCTAAAGGATTGCATTTATAGGTATGGGGAAATATCTCCTCAGTGTTTTATCTTCCCTATAATATTACATTACTTAAAATGGGCATGAAAATAGTTTAGGGATATGGTGAAGAACTCCCATTTCCTCTATAAATGATAATTATTCTCTTGTATTCCATACTTTTAGTTAATCTTAAAATAATAATTTATGTGATTAGTTAGGTTTTTAGTATTTTTATTTCATATTGATAGTAGAAGGTTTATCTTGTCCTTATATTCCTAATTGCATTATGGGTATTAGACCCTACCCTTAAATGGATTTGGTAACTAATGGGTTGAGAGATATATAGATTGTTACACTAGGTTGTTGCTTGAATGTGTGTTTCATTATGTATTACATTATTTGATAGATTTGGTTGCATCTAGTTTTTTTGTGAATGGAAGAATTGTGTGAGCTCCCTCTTTTCATCCTCCTAATAGATGGAAAAGTAGGGCCAATATGACAACTACTGACTTAGAGGGATCAAGTTTACCCACCGTATGAGTGTGGCATATCTTTTGGTATTGCAGGATTTTCTTGATAAATGATAGCTAGGAATGATCTTCAAAGTTGAAGGAACTCATTCTTGGTTGTAAAAGAATGTGTTTAATGTATTGGTCATAATGGAGTAGGAAATTTTTTTGTGGTCATTATTGTGCAAACATTTATGTTATGAAGTTAATATTTTCCTTATAAAATGATGTCCTTAGACCCAACCCAATATATCACTCTATAGATTGATTAAAGCATGTTTGGGTGGAAAACTTACATTAATTATGTTGTAAGGTCTTGGCTAATGATCCCCTCAAGGATCCTAGCTATTGTATACACTTCTATATGAATGTGCTTTGTAAGAAACTCTATGTTTTTTACTATATGGGTATGGTGCCTAGTATTTTTGTACTATATCTATACATTTGAAAAGGGGAAATTTATTGTGTTATACTCTTCCTGATTGGCTTGAGCAGGAAGCCTTAAGATTTTACATATTTATATCAAAAATCATTGAGTATTGTTTACCATAGATGTTTGGGCTAGTTTATGACTTCTTCATCTAATAGATAATAATGTTGGTAATGTGTAAACACTAGTAATGAAGTGTTATTTTTCCTCTTCATAATCTAGATTGTAATTATACTTAAATTTAAAGGAGTTAATGATGTTGGCTATTTCAAACATGGGGTTAATGTGAACTTGTTATATATTTCTCTTTTGTATTAAAGTGGACCTTGGGTCCTTGTGACAAAATGTTTGTAGTAAACCTTATGAAGTGTAAACATTAATACATTAGAGAAATGATCATGTTTATAAGCGTGTATTTTATTAGCTAAGTATGTATGAATTTTAAGTCATTTCTTCCTTATCCATTTGGTAGCTAATAAT
Organism: Taxus wallichiana var. yunnanensis; assembly: GCA_018340775.1. NCBI lineage: Eukaryota > Viridiplantae > Streptophyta > Pinopsida > Cupressales > Taxaceae > Taxus > Taxus wallichiana. The sequence continues at coordinate 674,721,854 of CM031244.1, read as the reverse complement.
ATGTAACATTGTTCTTAAAAATAAATTATTAAAAATATTTTTGGTTGTCTAAAGATCCTTTGGGAATTTTACTAATGGATTTATTTTGAATAGAGGCATATTATTTTTTTGTAAATCACTCATTTTATTTTTTTTTGTGTTCTTAATGACTCCATGTAAAACTCTTCCACTTTAGCAGTGACTATCATGGGTGTATATATAAGAACCTTATATGTGGATTGTATTTTAATCTTGTTATGACGTACATAACACTATGACCTTATAATATGTGTGAATATATAATTCATGAGCTTGTTTATGATCTTGATTATGGATGATTTCCTTACTAAGTGATGATACTTTGGAACTCAATGTTTCTCCACCCTTAAATTCTAATACTGAGTTAAGTTAATGAAATGCGGCATGAGATCAATATAATATTATATTATCTCTCTCTATCATGTCTCATATGGTATACATATACATGTGTTATGACTCAAGCACTCTGGTTAGGTTATTAACTCATCATTGGTTAGATACGCTTCATGGAATATGATGATGAACTACATGGGGATCATAATGGTTTTCTAAATATTTACACTTAGAGAACCATATTTTTACCATACTATGACAGTGTTTATTTACATGGCATTACTTAGAAATTTAATAATTGATCAATGACTCTATTCATTTTTGAGTTCTCAATGGAGAGGATGATTATGAAGGTATGTTAATAAATAGGTTTTTACTCAGCACTAGAACTGGAATTATACCTATACAATGGTATTTTATTTAGGAAAATGTTGGATTAGAATGTTGTGATCTAGCTATAGTGTTGTCTCATCTTTGTGAAGGAAATATGGTTCGTTGCATGAAGTGTCTCAAATAACTACACTAGAGTCTGTGACATAATATCATCAATGAAGTTTTATTAATTTTATTCTTCTCAGTGCATGAATGAACTTCATTTAAGATGATATGTATACATAACTAAATAAGGAACTTTAAAAATGACTATGAAATAATATGACTATCCTTTGAAGTTCTTTTTTTGATGGTTGTTTTGGATTTTCTTATCTGAACTCCCAAGGAAGAAATCATCTTTTTCATTAGTAAAATGGTGTGAATCATATTTGATAATGTGAACACCTTTATTTACACCACTGGGTTCTTTTTCATTATCTGTATGAGATGATTTTATACTTTAGATCACTACACTACATTACACATTATTCTTTATTCTTATAAACACATTACATGTTGTAATCACAACTCATAAATCAATCAATCAATTAACACATTTCTAAGTCAATCAATAAAATACATGTGTATAGATCAACAAGATACATGTGATAAATCAATATCTATATACAAGTAATAACCCAAAAATATATATACATGTCTAAGTCATATATAAAAATATCGTGTAAACACTATATACATGTACATGATGAAAAGAGTACAATGTATCAACTAGATAGTCTCTATCATCTAGTAGGGTGAGTACCAGATCCCTCACTAGGATCTATTGCACCTTGCATTTATAAAAATAAATATACACATCAGAAACTATATATAACATACCATATTAAAATTTATAAGTGAAATTCTACAACAATTTCTTGATTAATTGAATAAATCATATAACAAATATGTAATTGAATACCTCAATATCTATCTATGGGTGGATGTTGGGAGTATCTACACTATGTGTAGATCTCTATCCTATAGATCCCTGTGAAACAAAATAAATTAAATGTAAGAAGTTGATAAACATGTTTTTCAATAAAACATTAATTTCACAAATTTCAATTTAGATTAAATATTAAATCTAAAACACAATAAAAATAGATATATCTCTACATATATACCTCTGTGGAATGTGTCTCAAAATATATGGGACTATCGTGATAACTATTTGTTTTTGACCCACGACCTCAACACCAACAAATAACGAGCCAAATGAGCCAAGCTGACTCAAGCCCTCAACATCAAGTGATAGATCATGGTTGGGCTCATTCAAGAGCTGTGTATATGTCATATGTGGATATGATGTGGGATGTGAAGCACCAAAATACTCACTAGCATGCGCTGGAGCAGAATCTAAACACACAAGTAAATGTTCAATATTATATGTCAACACTAGATCTTATATATCTATTTAAATATTAATAAATTGTAAAGTAATAATGAAATAAAATAAATTTTAATTAAATTAAGGTTTAATTTTCACACACTGGAACAGAAAAGTGTTGAACATCGGGTGTCACGATCCCAACAACAAGAGGTCCGATTGTAGCAGTTATAGTAGTACCCTAAATAGAAGATACACTACCGTGAATAATACTCTAGTCCATAAAATCCAAAACCCCGATAGTGGAATGCCATGCAATAGCGTGAAATCAGCTTATATGTATGTAACAAGTTGGCAGCCATGATGTGTCCTAACTAACACATTTGAGTAACATCTACAAACTCCCTCAAATTTTTAGGTGATATCAAATGTGCATGAGTGTATAACTCACTACGTGCATCACTACTGGTACTAGCTCGTCCACTACTAGTACCACGTCTCTCAAGGAACTGACCCACATGGTCATAAGAGATAAATTGGGTCTCGTGAGAAATGCTCCCAAGACCCTCTATAACACCCTCATGGGCACTCATAATGATAGGAGCAACATCCTGAAAGCTAGATAAGAAAGGTTATGGCCTCTCTACAAGTTATCGCACGTCAACAACAAGAGGAGCTCCTTTATGTGATATGTAGGCTTGTTGCTAATGCGGCCATGCCCCTACCCAAAATAACCAGGGATGTCTAAATAGTTCACCTTTAGGTTTAGGTGAACCTCAACGTGTAGCATCAATATGAAATATAATGGTAATTGGTCATTATTAGGAAATTGGCCTTGAGAGGCCACAAATCTGGGATAAATCAATGGTGCACAAAGGTGACATGAACATTTGTTTACATAATATGCCCTGATTTTCTTTTGGCCTACATAACTCGACCAACATGATCTCTTAACAACTTCCTTATCAAGAAGTCTAATTACAACCTCATTATATCCCACATCACCTATCACACTTGATTTTAATTCATCCATAAAATTTTTAAGTGACTCGGGCTCGAAAGGGTTGTATGTTTTCAAGTTTTTTGTTTTTTGAAGATCTTTCAATATATTTTCACAATGTGTTTTGTATTTCCCAATGTAGATGGAAGCTCAAGAATAGATGATAGTTTTTTCTATCTCTAAGTCAGTCCTCTCAAACAAATTAGCAGAGGAAGAAGCCATAACTGTAAAAAATGAAAGTAAAATTCAATTTAGAATATTTTTTTGAAACCGTAAACCCTAAATTGATAAAATTTCACATAAATTTAAATTTCTTTTCGAAAAAAATATTAAAACATATAATTTTCTATTCTAAAAAAAAATTCCTTAAAATATTGTGTATTTATGTTAAAATATAGATTTTATTATACATGTATTTAACATATTAATATACAATGTAAACAAGTGATTAAGGTTATGCAAAGTTTGTGTATGGGTTGCAGGTTGGAATTTAGTTTGTATTGTATGATTCGAAGATCAATAAGAGAATGATTTAACAATGGTAAATATACCTGTGGGCTTCTCATAAGATTCAGTGAGAGTGTAAAACTAGGATATTCAACATCTTTTGACACTTAGCAAGATATTTTCAAAGACATGACTTTACAAACTCATAAGTACAGACTTGTCAAAGAACTTTTCATTTTTGATTTAAGGTCTTACCAATTCAGGACTCAGAGTATCTCAGGTCATATGATTAGCTTAATAAATGACACAAGGGCTTAGACTCAGATTCAAACATGATAAGAGAAGACTTCAAAACCTTGACACACCATGACCTCAACACAAATAATTTTGACAAGGACTGACATACTTTTATGAGAACACCAAGGAAATCATCCTCACAAATCTGTGTCAGATTGGGGAAGAAACTGTAAACCCCATAATCTTCAGAGTAATGGTTTATTGGAGATTGTAATGGTTTATTGGAAACTATGACAAAGTAATTGACATTTTGTTCCTTTTCCACTTGCCCAAGAGGAATGTTTTCACCAAAGCTAAATCAATCCACTTCTAATACTACTAGCAGTCCACTCTTATAATGTTTCTTTCTCTAATTGTATAATGTTCCACAAGAAAAATCATTGGATCAAATGACATCAAGCAAGCATATGTTGATATAATTTTTGCTACATTGGAAAAGATCATTATGTATAATTCAGACCAAGATAAACTTAATTGTAGATACAATTACAGATAAATGACAAGAATAATATGTTTATTTTGTTTGTGTTCTCATTAAATTCTTTGCTTGCATGAACCCATCATCCATGTCATGTTGACATGGAAAAGTGTAGACACAAAATCATGCACTTTAGACATTATTTAGTTCCGGTCTCATACTACTATTTAGAAGGTTTTTGAGTGAAGAAAGTACTAATTAATCCCCATATTTTGGCCATCTTTATTTATTTTCTTTCATCATTCCCAACCTCTTGCACCCACATGCCCAGTCATATTTTTTCATTTTGAGTTATTTTAGCTTTGATTAGGGTGCCCAAGCCCACCAGAGCACCATGATCCTTTTCACACTTTCCCTCCACTTTTTGGGCTCTTTCTAGCCATTTTATCTTCTTATCATTTTAGTGATCAGCCATTTCAGGATTAATTATGAAATTAGATCAAGAGAACCCTATAAATATAAAGTTATGAGACCATAATGACGGACCAAGCACTAAGCATTACTATCATCATCTAAGATTAAGGTGGTGTTTGGTTGTGTAGGTAGAATCATGATTTGAGTCATCCTAAGCTGAGTGAAGGTCATTATGATGTTAGACATGGTCCATATGATGTGTCATGAGTGTCTATGGGTCTTCATGAGGGCATTATGGTCCGTTCATGGTTGAGTTAGGTCTTTCCAGGCTTGTTTCTAGCCATGGAGCACCTAGAATGGTAAGTAGGTATGAGATTTGGATCATATATTTCATTTTGGAATATGGTAGAAGCATGATATCAGTTTACCTAAGGTTTATGGTGAGTTTTAGGTCAAAATTCAGAAGTTAGATGCATGTATGAGGTCATTGGGAAGCAACAGTTGAGAACAAACAATTTAGCATGGGTAAGTCATTGTGAATGGAGAGTTTCAGGAATATATGAGATATTTGGTGATTATGGACATGTATATGATGTTGTCATGGTGCTTCATGCCAAGTTTTAGGTCATTCTGAAGAAGGAATTGCAAGTTATGCAAGTTTTGGCAAAACCGGGTAAGAAATAGTGTGTTTTTGTGACAAAAGTTGACCTTCTAATGCTCATTGTGGACTGTATGATTTTCATGGGGAACTGAGATATTTGGCATATAATTTTAGGTTATTTATGAAGGTTTTGAAAAATAATGAGGTTGTTTGATCATCACGTTTTTATGAACGATTGTTAAGAAGATAAATTGGTTTAAAACCCTAGCTAAACCTTAGCTAGAGCAACTTGCAGAAGAGTGACTATATTAAGCCCATTTTTATTAATTTTGAAAAAGTGATGATTGGATGTTGTAGAGGACTCTTCCATATTTCCATAATTGTATGTTGTAGCATGTGGGCATATGTTGGCCCCGCCTAAAAATGCATGTTTCTAAAGAGTTTTAGTTTGTTTAAAAGTTCTCCAAAGAAGGTAATGACTAAATTGACATTATATGATGTATGTGAGTTTTTATTGATTTCCATGTATTTTTTAGGACATGTTCATGTAGGAACATGGCCATTTGAGGTCCATTAAGGTTGACTGGTCAAAGGGAAGTTTTAAGGCCTTAAAAAGCATGGTTAAGTAAAATGGGCATATCTTGAGCTACAGGTAGAGTTTGAAGATGATTCAAGTTTTTTTGGAAATAAGATTCAGAGATATTTCTAGTGATATGAGTTTTTTTCTCATGATGAGGTTATTTTATCAGTTTTCTAGGTCATTATTTTGATAAGAATATTTTTGGTAGTTCAAAACATCATACATTCTAGTGAAATGTTTATGTTATTTAAAGCATGAAATGGATTTTTTGATGCTTCCTATCATATGGAATTGAAGAGGGACTAATTTTGCATCCAATTAATCCATTTAAAGTTCTTTAATCTATGTAGAGATTTTTTAGGAGCTAACCTTTGGAAACAATGTTTTTGGTAGGTTTATCTAGTGAAGACAAAAGTGTACGTGGTTTGAGCAAGTGGATGAACCAAGGCTTATAAATTTCTTAGAAGTGATCTATAGGTTATTTAATTTCCATAAATTTTATACATGTCATGTTTTGGTCATGTTGAAGTTATTTTATGGCCTAATGAAGTTTCGGTCTTTGAAGGGTGCAACAATTTTAAGATGTATAAAGAGCATTGGGCCCATTAAATGAAATAATTTGATTGGTTGAGATAAATTTCGACCATGTATGGATGTTAAATGTTATTTTACTCATGAGTAATGGGTTATGGGTCATGACTATGTATTGATTTGATGTAAAGGCATTTTTAAGAATGTAGCCATGGGGTTTTGAGCCATTTTTGGCACATGTAATGATGTTTCTAGCTAGTAATATTTGTTGACCAAAATAAGCTCACACTTATTTTTGGTCAACTAGCACCATTTTTCCTCCTTTAGTGCTTCAATATGAATTTTTATATATTTCAAGCACTTAAGGTCCCCTGAAAGCATTTCCATTAGATAGGAAATTTCTTCCCCTTTCCAGAAATGTAAAGAAGTCCTTCTAACTCCTCATATTTTGCAAGTTACGGGCCAGCGGGCCTTGGAAGGATTTTTTGCCAAAAGTGGGCCGATGGGCCTGGGGAAGACTTTTCACCAAAGGGAAAATTGTGGACCGGTGGGGCTGGGGAGATATCTTGGCACTTTGTACTTTTTGCAAAAAGTACAATTTACAATTGTGGGCCCGCGAGCCCACAGAGGATCTTTGCGCCAAATGAAGAAAAAATGCCTAAGGCCCACAAAGGGACACATGGCCATGTTTCAAGTCAAAGCGGGAAGGTGGGTCTGGAGGTAGTTTGAATTTTTGGATTTTGTTTTAAAAAGGCGTAAAGTATAAAAGTAAGTTGCACCTTCATTGACGCCTAGAGAAGCTACATGTCAGGTCTTTGTCAGCTATGGGGAAGCGGGCCATCGGGGAAACTTTGGATTTTTTGCAACCTTCTAAAAAGCATAGTTTTCAAGTGCGGGCTCTAGAGCCCGAGGAGATTTGTTCACCAAATGAAAAATGTAAAGTTGTGGGATTCCAAGCTTGCAGGGAAATTTTTTACTTTTGTAATTTTTGTGCAAAAGGCACAAGTTGTAATTTTGGGCCCATGGATCCGTTTTGCAAAACTGGTTTTTTGCCATTTTTGTATGGATTCGATTCAAATATTCAAATGGGCATATCTTTGATCCAAGTGCTCAAAATTCAACAAATTTGGTACCATTGGAAATATCTCTACCTCCTCTATGCCATGAAGCATAAAATATAATTTTTAGTAGGGTTAGGTGGGAAAAATTGGAAAATGTCTTCAAGCCATAAAAAAATATAGATCCGATTGTATCAACCACGAAATTTAATGTAGTATGGTCTGGTTTCTTCTTCCAAAGATTGAGTGCATTGGGAAATGGATTTTAGAGGTTCCCTTGACTTTTGGGGATCATTTTAATGAATTTTGTTGGTGGTTGAGCTTTGGGAGCAAAAATCAAGTTTTTTTTCTTTCTCTCTAGTTTTTCATCATTCTATATATTGTAAACACTTCTCATTTGAGAAGGAGAGACATTCTAGGTGTGGGGAAACTCTGTCAAAATTTGTTTAACTCCATTTGAGCTGTAAGCCTTCTCCACCTACACCTGAAAAAGATTTTGCCTCTGAGAAGAAATGTAATGGTCTGTGCACCTTCTAGAGCAATAAACTCATGTTTTTGTGGTGTTCTTCAACCCTTTCTCATGTTTTATTGTTTCTCTATGCCTCTCCCTTTCAGATATATTTTTTGTGCATGTATTTCATGTTTACAGGTGTAAGATGTCATGTTTCATGGATTTTTGATGATGGATTAGGATCTAGGTTTGTGTCACTTCTATCTGACCTCCCTCATCTCCTTTTCCCTATTTCATCCTCCCTCAATAGAGTATCTCACCTCTTTCCTTTTCTGGTGTATCACCACTTTAGTGTAGGCTCTCTTTCACTCTCTCTTTCTCTCTAGTTCCTTGGAATGGTTAGATTAGGATAGATTAGTTTTTCCTGCATTAGAGTAGATTGTGGTAGGTAGTTTAGGAACAAGAACCAACTTTCTCTGGAGGTCCATCTCAGGTTCGCAAGTCCCACATAGCTTGAGAGATGGTCCAATGTTATGCAAATCACACTAAATGCCCCACACAAAACTAGGCCATTCGAGGGTGTTGTGATTTTGCACCAACAATTTTGGTGCCGGTGGGACATTGAGGTTATATTTATCTCATCTTTCCAAGGCATATCGTTATTCAAACAACAAATCTTAAGCCATTGTGCTACCACACTAACAGTTCTTACATGCCCTGGTGGGAGAGGTCTGAAGCACCTTACCACTTCATTTCATCAATTTTATGTGTTCTTGGTGAGATTCAGCCTTTGGAGGCACATGTAAAGCACATCTGGTGACTCCATCTAGTCAACAACCCATTCTCTAAGTTGCAAACTTTCCTTCCATCCATTTCCACCCATTCATCTTTCTTTCCACATATTTCATTTCCTTCCATCCCATGAAGTTGTGCAATCATGACTTCATTTCCATCTTGGAATTCACACTTACAGTAGTAGCAGTGTAGTCCACCTCCAATGTATTTCACAACTCCTCTCCAGATCAACATTATGATTAGATCCAGAATAATCATGCTTACCCATATGAGCAAGTGTCAAAACCAGTTTGGCTATGGAGCTTATCAAGAACAAGGGTATGCATATAATGATAACAAGTTACATGGAAAATGCTGATCTACTAGAGAAGATTCAAAGGATGGAGGATGGCATGGTTCAATCAAGGGCTACAATACAAATGAAAGCATTTAGAATTGGCTATAAGGCACCTTGTCCATGGGGACCTTTTCCAAGACATTACAACCCTCAGGAGAAGCTTGACTTCATGGTTGAAATGTTGCCTCAACTTACATAGTGGATTGAGGATATTGAGGCATATGAGAAAAGTGTGAGACAACCTTGTCAATGGGTAAGTCAGTCACCAGCTCCTTGTCCTTCATTTTCTCTTTCTCAAGATTTATCATTTTAATAGTGCCAAGAGTCAAGCCCCTCACTTGCTTGCCCCAAAGTGTTGATTTCCCTTCTCCATCTCCTAATCTTCCATCTCATCTCAATTATTCTTCCCTTTTCCCTTCCAAGAAGTCATTCCCTCCAAACAAACAAGAAGTTCCACTTCCCTCTCCACCACAAACAATAGCAAAATTGGTTGAATCCCAACCTACCCCTCCTCTTGCATCCCCAAATCCATGTTGGGAAGATGAAAATCAGACAACCAACAAGGAGAACAACAAGAAGAGCCAAAAGAGAAGAAATGACCAAAATCTTGGTAAGCTTGGGCTCTCAAATTTGGGATTACAAAGATCCCTTGATGGTTAAGCCAATAGAGGAGGTCAAGGTTAAAGAGCCAGTGGTGGCTAAGGCTGAGTTTTGTAGTAGAAGAAGAATAAGAACAAGAAGGAGAAGATCAACAATCTTTTTCTCTAAATGTAGTGTCCATGATGGCACTTTATTTGAAAAAGGATGTTGATCTAATCCAAGTTGCACAATCATCCTCAAGGAAGAAGAACAATTAGCTCCAAGTCCTATTGAAGAGGAGCAACTAGAAGAGATCAAATCAGAGTTGAAGCCACTTGATGAAGAAAGCATTATTGAAGATTTTTTTGCTTTCATTTGAAGGGCCTGATTTGATTGATGAATCCATGATGGAGGAGAACCATATAGTTCAAGAGGCTTCAAGTATAGAGTAGGCCACAAAAGAACCTTTAGTTCTTCCTCCCACTTCATCCCCTTCAAACTCTAATGTTGAAGAAGAGTTTGAGCATTTCAAACTTCATGTTTGAAGATGAGGGGAACCATGGTGAGAAAGTTTCAGATCAGAGGACACCATGGAGGAGGTCGAGCACATGCAAGCAGGACAACAAGGAGGAATATTATCTATCTAACTTGGAGGATTTCTTTGATGGAGAGGATCCCATGGAGATCACATCATTTTCTCCTCCATCATCCACCTTCCAAGCACATGAGCCTGTTGCCATGAAGGAGAGCATTCAAGGACAACAACCTACACTTCATAACAACCCTCTGGAACCAAGGTTGGAAGATATGAATCTTCCATGTTCTTCACAAGAGAAGGAAGGGAAAGAGCAAGAGGATGTCATCATCTCTTCCACACCATCCATCCAGAAGATTTGCAAGAAGACTCCATTCTTGGAGTTGAAATCAGAAAAATGGGCACACCCATCGGATCAGACCTTGCCCAATCAGGTACTTGGCTTCATTGGAGCCAAGGGAGAAGCAAAACAGTCATGTCATGCTTACTCTAAGCATGAGGATGAGTATCAAAGTACCAAGGATCAGCTGTAATGCCTCTTCAATCCAAATACAGAGCAACTAAAAGAGGTATTTGTCTTGTTTCTAGTTGACACCTTGATGATTTGGGTGGAGGATGGCTTATAGTTAGTTTTTCACTCATACAAGTAGCCATATTCAATGTCAAATCATTTGCATGGCTGCCATTTTTGAGAAAGGGAAGCTACTTCTCCCTAGTTGCAGGATTTGTTTGAGTTCCCTTTCTCTCTAGTTAGAGTAGAGTAGGTAGGTTTTCTTTCAAGCAGAAGAAGTTCTTGTGCACACTCTACATATCCCACTTGGGGTGTGTATGATTTCCATTTTTGTACATAGTTTGTTGTGGTGTTTTTTTTCTCATGCACAATGCATTGAAATGGCATTTGGTGAGATTAGCTCCAAGTTTCAGTGGTGTTCCAAGTGGCTCAGGGATCAAATTTTAGAGATTATGATCAGATTTTGTTTATCATACTATCATTCATGACTCCATGCCTAATGGATGCTTCAAGGAAACTGATCATTTCACCTAGCAGGTAGGTGATCCCCATGAGTCACCAAATTGTTGACCAAAATAAGCTCACACTTATTTTTGGTCAACTAACACCATTTTTTCCCCTTTTTTTGTGCTTCAATCTGAATTTTTATATATTTTAAGCACTTAAGGTCCCCTAAAAGCATTTCCATCAGATAGGAAATTTCTTCCCTTTCCAAAAATATAAAGAAGTCCTTCTAACTCCTCATATTTTGTAAAGTTATGGGCCGATGGGCCTTGGAAGGATTTTTTTCCAAAAGCGGGCCGACGGGCCTAGGGAAGACTTTTTGCCAAAGGGGAAGATTACGGACCGATAGGGCTGGGGAGATATCTTGGCACTTTTCACTTTTTAAAAAAAGTTTAATTTACAATTGTGGGCCCATGAGCCCGTGGAGGATCTTTGCACCAAATGAAAAAAATGCCTAAGGCCTGCAAAGGGACACATGGCCATGTTTCAAGTCAAAGCGGGAAGTGGGTCACCGGAGGCAGTTTGAATTTTTGGATTTTGTTTTGAAAAGGCATAAAGTATAAAAGTAAGTCACACCTCCACTGATACCTAGAGAATCCATGTGTTAGGCCTTTGTCAGCTGTGGGGAAGCGGGCCATCGGGGAAACTTTGGATTTTTACAACTTTCTAAAAATGGCACAGTTTCGTAAAAAGCACGGGCCCGCGAGCCTGAGGATTATTTGTTCACCAAATGCAAAATGTAACATTTTAGGTTTTGGGGTCATGGAGGGAACTTTTTCATTTTTAATTTTTTTTTGCAAAAGGTGCAAAGTTGTAATTTGGGCCCATGGATCCGTTTTAAAAACTGGTTTTTTTGCCATTTTTGTATGCATTCGATTCAAATATTCAAATGGGCATATATTTTGATCCAATGCTCAAAATTAAACAAATTTGGTAAATTGGAAAGATCTCGACATCCTCTAAAGCATGGAAGCATAAATTATAATTTTGAGCAATGTTAGGTAGTAAAAATTAGAAAACATCTCTTAAACAAGAAATGCGGTTCTGTATCCCAACCACCAAAATTTAATGTAGTATGGTCTGGTTTCTTCTTCCAACAAGCTTGAGTGCATTGGGGAATGGATTTTTAGAGGTTCCATGAATTTTGGGGATCATTTTAATGAATGTTATTGGTGGGTGGGTGTAAAAATCGAGTTTCTTTTCTTTCTCTCTAGTTTTCATCATCTATATATTGTAAACACTTCTCATTTGAGAAGGAGAGACATTCTGGGGTGTGGGGAAACTCTGTCAAAATTTGTTTTCTTGACTCCATTTGAGTTGTAAGCCTTCTCCTACACCTGGAAAGTGCAGATTTTTTCCTTTGAGTAGAAATGTAATGGTCTGTGCACCTTCTAGAGCAATAAACTCATGTTTTTTTGGTGTTCTTCAACCCTTTCTTGTGTTTTATTGTTTCTCTGTGCCTCTCCCTTTCAGATCTATTTTTTGTGCATGTATTTCACGTTTGTAGGTGTAAGATGTCATGTTTCATGGAGTTTTGATGATGGATTAAGGATCTGGGTTTTTTTCATTTTGTCACTTCTAACATCGACCTCCTCATCTCCTTTTCCCCATTTCATCCTCCCTCAATAGAGTATCTTGCCTCTTTCCTTTTCTAGTGTATCACCGCTTTAGTGTAGGCTCTCTTTCACTCTCTCTTTCTCTCTGGTTCCTTGGAATGGTTAGATTATGATATATTAGTTTTGCCTGCATTAGAGTAGATTATGGTAGGTAGTTTAGGAACAAGAACTAGATTTCTCTATAGGTCCATCTCAGGTTCACAAGTCCCACAACTTGAGAGATGGTCCAATGTTATGCAGATCACACCGAATGCCCCACACAAAACCAGGCCATTCGAGGGTGTTGTGATTTTGCACCAACAATATCTACTTGGGTCAAATGTAACTATTGTAATGAATTTTATAGAGATGCATGTGTTTAATTCATCACGAGGGACTAATCTCCTTCGGGTAAAGAAGAAGAAATGCATATAAAAGTGATGTTTTAGCTCATTTTGTGAGCTAGTCTTGCATGGGTGAAGAGTGCAACCTATAGGTGAGTGAATAATACGTTTGGGGGAATATTTTGGGAGCTGATCAGATGTGATATAGGTTGAAAAATGTTTGAATACATGTGTGCAAGTGTTTAGAGGCAAGACAAGTCCAAGAAGACAAAGAAAGAGCAAGATTGAAGATCTAGGGTTTGAGCAAAGTGTTGTGAGTTGAATATGTGATCTCCATTAGTTGTGGTAGGAACATTTAAAGATAAATATATTTTAGGTGGATAAGTTTGTGTTTGGTCATCCGAGGGGTTGTATTCTCCTTGTGAAGTGGGTGCTTCACTAAATTAGGTTTTTGTGCTCCTTGTAGTGTTAGTGCTCATTGTAGGGTTAGTGCTCCTTGTGGGGTTAGTACCTCAATAAAAAATGGGTTGATGCTCCTTGTGAAGTTGGTGCTTCATTAAAAATATTTTATTTGTGTAATATATGTAGAGTTTTAGTGGGTTTTATCCCCATGAGGTTTTCCCACTTATATATGGTGTTCATGTGTATTTTTCTTTGTTTCATGTTGTTGTGAATGGTTAACACACATCTAATGTTCATGTATGGTTGTGAATGGTAAATGGATGAATGGACTAATGAGTGAATGTGATGGAAAATTTTTTATTAGATTTGGAGGACTGATTCACCCCCTCTCAGTCCATTTTTCTTTCAACAATTGGTATCAGAGTGGGTTCTTGAGAAACAAGTTTCACCACTTGAAGGAGATTCTACTGAAGTATGTGTATGGTAGATTGTTTGATTGAAGCTAAAGAGAATCCATTGGCCAAGTTAAGAAATTTCTTAAAACCCTTAGGGTTTGATATTTTGCAAGATGTTATTGGTGTTTGCACTCCACTTTTCAATCTTAATCATGAGGTGACTGATGAAGGTGTAAAAACAGCCATATGTCGTAATTTTGAATTTTTTTATCTTGATGGCGAAGATGATGAAGACCTAGAAAATGATTTAGATGATCTAGAAGCTCATTCCGTTATATGTATCCCTAAAGATGAGGATGGTGATTCTAAGGATGACTTAGGTGCTTCTTTTGAAGGTTTTATTGACATAAGTTTTGAATTTCTTGCGTATGAAAATGAAGATGACCTAGGTGAACCTAAAGGGTTTGAACCTATAAAGAAAAAGGAGATGTGTTACGGATTTTTTTGTCATGGATCCAATCAATAAAGGGCATCAAGAGTGTCTTGTTCAGAGGAAAAGATAAGAATCGTTCAAGATTAGATCAAGATATGTTTTGCATTTTTAAAAGGTCATCCTAATATGAGTTTTCCTCATAGTCAAGAAAGGTATGAGTTTTGAAATGAATATCTCCTTTCATTCAAGCAAAAAGATCATAGAACAATAGATAAGATTAAGAAGGAGACCTATAAGTTTCCTCAACCTTGAAAAGGTATGTTCTTGTCATTATAGTCCTATCATGTTGTGATAACATGTTGTAGACTTGTTTCAAGTGTCTTATAGAGTTCATTATCATACATCATGTGTTCATGTTCTGCATGTATGGGTCAGAGGTCATTGTTTATGGTTTATTCATGTCTTGGATTGAGTTCAAAGAAGTCTATGGTGTGTCAAAGTACTTGACAAGATGCTCATTATAAATATGTGGTCTGTAATGTCAAGAAGTTGTCTTCATGTCTTCAAAGCATTTATGATGTCATGCATAATGTATTAAAGTGGTAAGGTAGGGCTTGAGTGTGTCTTGTTTGTAGTTTCATATCAAATTCTATGTCCTCATAATGTCAATGTGTGTCAAAGTATATTGCATTGTCTTCATCATCTATGATCTCTCTGTCAAGGATCGGTGGTTCAAAATTCTTAGCATCTGTTGAGCCTTTTTGCATCAATTCAAAATGTTGGTATGTGTGTCATCAAGCTACAAGTTGTCAAGATGTCTCAGACCCTGACAAGATAATTTTGAGTATGTGTTTCCTTATATTCCTTATCAATGTGAAAAATCTAATGTGAAAATCCTAAATGGTAGATCTGGTGTGAGCATAAGGTTTTAGAAGGTTGATTAACTATAATGTGTGAGTTCTAAGGATGTTTTTGTATGTGAAATCAATATATGATGCTTGGAGTCAATGTTGCATATTTAAGGACCATGTAATATGTTGCCAAAGTCAAACAAGGTTACCTCATCACAAGGGTTAAATGTGTCTCTATGGTCTAAGTGTCTCATTATGATCCATGTTCAAGAGTCTTGAAGCATGATGGTGTCTAGTTCATGAAGTAGGTATTCAATCAAAAGATGTCATGCCCTGTCAAAACAATTCTCAGTCATATTTTCATAAGGTCTAGATGTTGCTAAGATGATTACTTCATGTGTTTATCAATGGATACAAGTTAGGTGTATGTATACTTTCTCTAAGGATGATATTAGTGTTCCCTTTAAGATTTGAGTAGCATGTATGCTACATGAGATTGATGTGTCAGTTTTGATAGTATGTCTCAACTTTGAATTGGTTGGGGTCATTGAATGATGATGATCAGGTCTCTCAAGGAAGTGGGTGAATGTGGTTCAAGTATGAAGTTCTTGAAAGGTGTTAAGCCCATTATAAAATATTGAAGTGTCATGTATTTCTCAAGTTCATGAAGAGGTTGAAGTTTCTAAGGGAAAGAGGTGTGTATAGTATGTGCATGAAATAATGAAAGAATAAATTTCAAGCAACAAGAGTAGGATGTGTAAATCTCAAAAGGGTTGTTTTTAGTTTATTTTTTGTTGATTGGCCAAGCATGGAATCAAATGCACATTGTCTTAAGAAGCTTAGTATAGTTGTAGATGACTATTTAAGGATTGTTAGTTAATGAATACATGTTATAAAGAAATTTTATGGGAATGAAATATATCATTGAGGGCTAAAAGGTTGATTAAAGCTTGTGTAAATGGTGTGATACAAAGATAAGTTTTGAAAGTTGCTACAAGACCAAATGCACAATAATGTTGACCTACATGTAATATGGATTGTATGAAGTACAAATGATGACACACAAAGATGAGGAAGTACTTAAAATGGAGGTTTGTTTGTGCAAGGAGCTTGAAAGCTATGACTTAGGGATGAAATTCATATCAAGCATATTCAAGAAGAATGCCTACAAAACCCAATGAGTGTTTGAACTCTTCAAGAAATTGTGGAGGTAACAAGATGGTGCTTTCCAGTCATCGGTGGAAGAAGAAATTCAAGGTGAGTATATTCTAGAAATATTGTGGCTCAAGGAACCGGAATCAAGCTTATCACAGGTACAAGATGTTATATAATATGAAGGAGATCATGAATATACAATGGTGAATGATATCATGTATGAACAAGTGCTTGGGTATGGTGTTTCATGAATGAAAGCTGTGTGTTCCTGAAATATATGCCATTGAATGATCTTGATACATATATGAATGAAATCTTAAGGTGAAAATGGATATTTTTAAGATTTGGGAATTCCTTTGTCAATATATGATTTGAAGAAAAGACTGAGATGTTTATGTTCTAGAAGGTAGAATGGTTATGTGGTTGTCTTCTAGGTCTATGTTGAAGTTGTGATTGACTTTTGTGAATATGAATCTTCATCAAAATATTGCACTAGTATACAATGTGTGCTTCAGAAGTTTGTGAAGGATTGGCCTTTGAGTACAATGTACTTGTGCAAGGTTCATGAATGCTATTAAGGGGTCTCTGAGTTAAAGCCTTTTGAAAAGACATCAAATTCTTATCTATGTAATCGATAAATGCTATGAGAGCAAGACCAAAAGTTTGTAAGGTTGAAGTTGAAAATTTTGAAGGTGGCTAAAATGATCCATATCTATGTGCTAAGAGTATGAATTACAAGAATGGTACTAAAATAATAAATATAGAAAAGGTTGCGGGGTTCATGAGGGCTTAAAAATATGCCATATAGGATGATGAAGCTCTTTGTATGACTCAAAACCTGTGTATAATCATCAATAAAAGGATGAACAAGTCTAAGACAAGATTAAGAGGTCTTTTGGTGCTTTCAAGCATAAAGAGATGACCAGGACAAGAATAAGGATGAATGTAATTTGAAGAGGTCTATAAAAGAACTTAAACAGCATTAAAAGTGGAGTGTATAGCATATGGAATCTCCGAACATAGTAGTAGATGCAAAAAGGAACATCAAAATTGTGTGGAGCAAGTTCTATCATGCTCTGGGGTGAGAGAGAGTGTTTCAAATGATAAGGAGTTGTCGAATCTACATGAGAGACATGAACATGGAGACTGTGATTTCAGGTGTTCTTAGTTGATGCACAAGATTGTAAAAGATAGAGAAAGCATGTTGCGGTGTGCATGCCTTAGGGGACTTTAAAAATACTAACATTTGATGAAGAAGAGATGTGTAATGCGAAGTCCGATATTTTTAGGTATTCATAAGATTTGTATGAGCTTGTAAGATATGTTTTTATGGTTTGGATGTCTAAGACAATAGGTATACAAGTCTTGAGTAGTTGTTGTAGATTATTGCAAGGATCTTGATTCCTCTTATGTCTCTAATGCAAAAGGAAGAGAAAGTTTAGGGACTGAAACTGACTTCCTGAAGTATGAGAATGAGCTTTCAAACTTTCTCTAGGTCATAAAATGTTTCATATTCCACATTGTGAAGTAATTCATACATGCAAAGAAGAAATTATTGCATTTAAAAGAGGGATGAGATCTAAGATGCATTGTGAGAGTTGTTGTCTTGTGAGGTTGAATCTTATATTAAATACAAGCTATAGGTTCAAATATCCGAGTTGACCATTCAATTTCAGGGGAGCTCACATGTTCTTAAATCAAAGGATCCTAAGATGTAAAAGGATGCAAAGACAAAGAAATAAGATCTATAAATCTAATATGAACTACTAAAGTAGGGGAGTACAATTTTTATGCTCAAAATAGGTTAATTCCACCGAGAAGTATCTTGAGGATTGTGTAAATGATGGATGCATCCAAAAGATTGTCTATGCAAGGTAAGAAATTAAATTGTATGTTTTTAGTTAGAAGGAGATAGTACTAGTCTAGGGGGAGTCTTGGAAGTGTGTTTCATGATGTTATTATGATTCTAGAAGCTTGTGAAGGTTGTCAAAAATACATGAAGGGGAGATTTAGGGACAATAATCCTAATTTGTGGCATGATGGCTATTAAATAAAATTTTGTGATCTTGAGAATGTAAATAACCTAGAAAGTGATAAAATAGTAGATGAAGGAAGAATGAAGGAGTATCATGCTTAGGGGGAGTCTTTTTAGGTCTATAGAATGTCTATATGCTACTGTTGCAGTCAAAGAAGAGATAATTCAATCCCAGTGGAAGCTTTTTGAGTCAAGTAAGTGAGTATTTTCATTCTTATTATTGTTTCTTGATTAAGTTGTCAGTTTTCATATTTTAGATTCATTTTATTCTTTGTCATAGATGGAACAGGGGGAGAGAATCTCAAAACCATGGAGTTTAGGCTACTTGTGTGTTTTTTTTGTTAGTTGCCATCAATGTTTCTGAATGATGGTTGTCATCAATGAAAAAGGCGGAGATTGTTGCCCATTGTGAGACTAAGTCGTCATTGATGTAAATCCCCATTGATGGAAAAGGGTGTCATGGTGATGTATTTTTATCCCTATGAATTTATTTAGTTGTCATGCATGTTGATCAAGTGGTTTGTTGAGTTGTCATGGTATCCTGGTGCTTGGTTGTGTAGGTAGAATCATGATTTGAGTCATCCTAAGCTGAGTGAAGGTTTTTATGATGTAAATCATGGTCCATGTGATGTGTCATGATTGTCTATGAGTATTCATGAGGTCATCATGGTCTGATCATGGTTGAGTCAGGTCTTTCAGGCTTGTTTCTAGCCCTAGAGCATCCAGAATGGTAAGGACATGCGATTTGGATAAAATATTTCTTATTGGATCATGGTAACAACATGATATAATTGTAATTGAGGTGTATGGTGAGTTTCAGGTCATAATTCATAGGTTAGATGCATGTTTGAGGTCATTGGGAAGAAAATAGTTGAGAACAAGTAGTTTAGCATGGGTAAGTCATTGTGGCTGGAGAGTTTAGGAATATCTGAGATATGTGGTGATTATGGAAAGGTAGAGGATTTTTTCATGGTTCTTCATGCCATGTTTTTGGTCATTCTAAAGAAGGAATTGGAATTTATGCATGTTTTGGAAAAATTGGGTAAGAAATAGTGTGTTTTTGTGACAAAAGTTGACCTTTTGATGCTCGTTGTGGACTATATGATTTTCATGGGGACCTAAGATATTTGGAATATAATTTTAGGTCAGTTATGAAGGTTTTTCAAAAATAATTAGGTTGTTTTATCGTCACATTTTTATGAACAATCGTTAAGAAGATAAAGTGGTTTAAAACCCTAGCTAGGATGAACTTGTAGAAGAGTGAGTATACTGAACCTGTTTTGATTCATTTTGAAAAATTGATAATTGGATGTTGTAGAGGACTCTCCCATATTTCTAGAATGGTATGTTAGAGCATGTGACCATAAGTGGGCCCCGCCTAAAAATGCATGTTTCTGAAGAGTTTCAGTTTGAGGAAAAATACTCCAAAGAAGGTAATCACAAAATTGGCATTGTATGATTTATGTGAGTTATTATTAATTTACAGGAGTTTTAATGACATGTTCATGTTGTAACATGGTCATTTGAGGTCCATTTAGGTTGGTGGTCAAAGGGGGTTTGACGCCTTAAAAATCATGGTTAAGTGAAATGGGTATAACGTGAGCTACATGTGGAGTTTGAAGATGATTAAAGTTTTTTTGGAAAGAAAATTAAAATATATTTCAAGTGATATGATTTTTTTCTCTTGATGAGGTAATTTGATAGGGTTTCCAGGTTATTCTTATGATAGGAACATTTTTTGCAGTTCAAGATAACATGTGTTCTGGTGAAAGTTTGATGTTATTTGAAGCATGGGATGGATTGGGTGAAGAGTGATAAATTTGGAATCCAATTAATAAATTTTTAGGTATTTAATTTATGTATAAATTTTTTTATGAGGTAACCTTTGGAACCAATGTTTTTGGCAAGTTGATCTAGTGAAGACAAATGTGGCTATGGTTTAAGTAGTTGGATGAATTAAGAATTGTAACTTGCTTAGAAGTGATCTATAGTTTTTATAATTTCTATAAACTAGATACATGGAATTTTTGGTCACGTTGAATTGATTTTGTGGCCTAATGAAGTTTCCAGTGTCTTTGAGAAGGGTGTAGATAACATTAGTTTTGAGATGCACAAAGATCACTTTGGGCCCATTAAATGAAGTAATTTGATTGGTTGAGATAAATTGAGACCATATATAGATGTTAAATGTTATTTTACTCATGTGTAATGGGTTATGGGTCATGACTATGTATTGATTTTATGTAAGGGAATTTTTAAGAATGTGCCCATGGGGTTTTGAGCCATTTTTGACACATGTAATGAGGTTTTTAGGTAGGCCGACCTACTTGGGTCAAATGTAACTGTTGTAATGAATTTACATGAATTTTATAGAGATTTATGGGTTGAATTCATCATGAGGGACCGACCTCCTTTGGGTAAAGAAGAATAAATGCATATAAAAGTGATGTTTTAGCTCATTTTGTGAGCTAGTCTTGCATGGGTTAAAAGTACAACACATGGGTGAGTGAATAACAGGTATGGAAGAATATTTTCAGATATAATCAGATGTGATACAAGTTTAAGAATGTTTGGAGACATGTGTGCAAGTGTGTAGAGGCAAGACAAGTCCAAAAAGACAAAGAAAGAGTAAGATTGAAGATGTAGGGTTTGAGAAAAGTTGTGTGAGATGAATATGTGATCTCCATCAGTTGTGGCAGCAACAAAATTAGAGATCAATCATTTTCAGGTGGTTGAGTTGGTGCTTGGTCATCCTAGGGGTTGTAGCCTCCTTATAGAGTGAGTGTGTCACTAAATTAGGGGTTGGTGTTCCTTGTAGGGTTGGTGCTCTACTAAACTAGGGGTTGCTTCTCCTTGTGAGGCTGGTGCCTCACTAAATCGAGGTTAGTTCTCCTTATGAAGATGGTTCTTCATTAAACATCTTTGCTTTTTGTAATATAAGCAAAGTTTCATTGGATTTTCTTCCTCGTGAGGGTTTCCCACCTGTATATGGTGTTCATGTGTCTTCTTCTTTGTTTCATGTTGTTGTGAATGCTTAACACACATCTAATATTCATGTATGGTTATGAATGGTAAATGGATGAATGGACTAATGAACGAATGCGATGGAAAATGAATTGTAAGATTTGTAGGATTGATTCACCCCTCTCTCATCTATTGTGCTTCCAACGAAATATGTTGCAGACCTAAGGAAGCAAGGTGTCTTGCGCTCATTGAAATCAAACTTCAAGGTCATTCCCTAAGTGTCAAATGTATTATCAAATGCTTGGAAGGTTATGATTATGAAAAATTCTTTTGATAAATTGCATATTTGAAAGACCTCCTCTTGTCAAAAAAGTTTTGGTTCAGTGTTGAGTTCGAGAGTGTTTATCTCACCCATGTGCCAATTTAAATTGGTAGTACTTGTGTTGCCAAAAGAATTTGGAAGCCTTGGGAAATTATCAAACCTAGCCTCATTTTGATTATATATGGTCCTATGAATGTCCTTTATTTTAATCTTATTCTCTCTAGTAATCTCGTATTCTTTCTTTTCATAATGTTTCCTTTTTCCATCGTTCTATGGATTAAGAGTCTGGGCTCTTCGAAAAGGGAATAGAGACTATTTGTGATATTTTCAGGAGTTTCTCGTACTTTGTTTCCTTGAGATGTTCTTAAGGATAAATTACATCTTAAACATGAGGACATTGAATGATTTAAAACTCGCACCTTATGAATATCTAGTCTACAAAATAATGTGAATCTAAACAAATTGTTATAGAGTGTTGGATAGTCATGAAGCTTTTATATTTATGTCTAGAGCATATATATATACTTACAAATCTAATAAAATAAATGAAAATAACTTTAATATTGAAAGGAATTTGTGAGAAGTATAAATGGTACTCGTGGTAGTAGTTAACATATTTTGGTTGATGGGCTAGTATAGGATGAACATGTTATTACAATTACTTCTCCAAGTCATCATTCAATTAGTTCTTTTGATTGCACTTCTTGATTTTTTCTATACTTTATCTAAATTGTTTTTGTTAAAGTTATTTAATATTTTTATAATGGTCACAAAAATAATCTAAAATAATAATGTAATCTATTTTTGTAGTTATTGTAAATAAAATAAATGATTTATATTTTAAAAATGATGAATTTTTTAAATAAAGTTTAAAAATTATTGAATATAAATTAATTTAGTAACTCCAAAATTGAATGAGAAGTGGTAAATGGTGGATGATATACTAAGAAAGAAGGTTAATAAATTAATCCCTTTCTCGTTTCGAGCATATAAATGATGTAAAGGATACACCAGTGCCACGCTAAACAATCTTCATCTATGCCAATAAATTTATGTATATCGTGCCAAAGTATGTGATAAGCGTCAATATCTCAAATGGAAATCTACAGTTGAGAATATGTCAAATTTCGTCCCAAATTTCCTTTGACAGATTTTATTACCAAATTTGGGGAAGAACTGACAAACCACTGCACAAGAAAACTCTTATCGAGAAAATCACAATAAAAATTTAAGATCTATTATGAAGAGTGGGTAGCATATCTCTTATCTCTTGCCAAATCTCAGAGACGATTTATGAACACGTGAAATTATTTTGAATCTATTATGAAGATTGCATTCCTGTCCTTCCCACTTATAAACGTACCCAGCTCTCCTCTTCATTCCATCTTTTCTGCAAACAAGCCTTGCCAATATCTTCTTCATCCCATCGTCATGGCCAATGTAGAGGTGGATAGAAGATCTAACATACTCCCAGCCTTCCCTTCTCAGCCCCAGAAATGCAAGCTTACCTATTCAGATTTACAATTCTTGCACATCAACTATAACAGGAAATGCCTCTTCTATTCCATGCCCAACAACACCATCCAAGACTTTCAGTCTACTGTGGAGCTGTTGAAGAGAAGCCTGTCACAAACTCTGGTGTACTTCTATCCCCTAGCAGGAAGATTGGAAACTTGTGATGGCATGGTGTATATTGATTGTAATGACAAGGGAGCAGAGTTTATAGAATCATATGCACCAGACATTGGACTTGCAGATATCATGGCTGAGAACTTCCCTCATCAGATCTTTGCTTTCAATGGTGTTTTAAACATAGATGGGCACTTTAAGCCATTGTTAGCAGTCCAGGTAATTTATCTCTTATTGAATATTTACAGGGAATACGCTAGCTTGATATGAGATTTGTTTGATCGTGGTATAAGCTGAGATGTTCGTCTGGCTGCAGTTTATAAACCTTCTGTAATGTTTGTAGATGGGTTTTGTCAGAAGTGTTTTGTAGCAGTTTATAAGATCTGTTGGACTTGCAAGCCATGCATCAAAGATTTATGATTTGTTTACTTAAGTTCTTCCTTTTTTAAAAATCTCTTTTCTAATAAAATTTTATACTTGTGCTTTATTATTCATAAATTCCGTTTGCTTCTTATTATCTTTCCTTTGATTACAATTTTAAAAATAATTCTAACATTTCGATTTTTTTGGGGTTTGATTAGGTGACCAAACTGAAAGATGGAATTGCGTTGGCAATCACAGTGAACCACTCAGTTGCAGATGGAACTTCCATTTGGCATTTTGTCAGATCTTGGGCCCAACTATGCAAGGAATCATCCAACATTCCTCTCCTTCCCCTGCACACCCGTTGTTTCACCACAATTTCTCCAATAAATCTTGACCTACAACACCCAAATACAACAACAGGAAGCCTTGATAATTTCTCCCCACCTCCCTTGACTGAAAAAGTATTTCATTTCAGCGGGCAAACAATCTCTCGGCTTAAGGAAGAAGCCATGGAGGCATACAAAAACAAATCCATCTCCATCTCTATCTCTATCTCCTCCTTCCAAGCCCTATGTGGGCATTTGTGGCAGAGCATCACATGAGCTCGAGGAGGTTCTCCCAGTGAACCAACTACCATACAAATTACAATGAATTGTCGACCCAGAATGGTCCCTCCATTGCCTAACTCATACTTCGGCAATGCACTCCAAGTCGTTGAGATCACCATGACTGCAGAAGAGCTTTTGGGAAATGGTAGGGCTTGTGCAGCCCAAATATTGCACCAAAAATATCAGCACACCAAGATGCACAAATCAGAGCAGAATTGAACAAGCCTCCAAAAATTGTCCCTATGAATGAATTTGTTTCAAAGAATTCGATCATCATGGCAGGTTCTCCTAGATTTACTGTTTATAGTAATGATTTTGGATGGGGAAGGCCTCTAAGTGTGAGGAGTGGGTCTAAGTTTGATGGGAAAGTGATAACTTATCCAGGATGCAAGGAAAAAGAAAGTGTAGATGTTGAAATTTGTCTTCATCCTCAAGCCATGACCGCTCTATTGTCTGATCAACATTTTCTATCTCCCTTGAGTGAGTAGAACAAAACTATTTTGTTTGGGATCACCTTTCTTGTGTGATACTCTTCCATAAATGCTAGTATTGGGATTAAATACATAGTTATTATATGTAAAAATAAAATCTCAAAATAAGAATGGAAGATATATAAGGTATCTATGCTTAAATAGTAAGGATATTAAGTTTAATTTGATTTTGGATTGTGATTCTCTTCTAAATGTGTCATATCCAAATGTAAGGTATTTTTATGATGTATTATGGCATGTTTTATATGTTTTTTTACGAGTATATTATTGTATTTTAAATAACATCACTATTTTTCATCAAAAACTGGATTCAATATCTAAAGGTGCTTGCAAATGGACAATAGACACACATTTATAGGCTTATTAGCTCAACCCTCTATAAAAGTCTTTCTAATAAATAAGTGTGCACGGCCAAATCAATATGCCTAAAAACATAGCTTCCTAAAGGGCATTCACAAGCTCGTTTAGATGCATCTAGTTTACATGTCTATACATTTGGATACACATATTTTCAAGGCACATAAATAAAAATTAGATTTATTTTCAGATATATTTACAAAAAGTTAGTCATATCATGAATGCACATTTGTCTATTTGGATAAAGTGGCCTATACTTTGTCATGCCCATGATTTTGACACACAAATACAACACCAAAATACCTAAATAATTATTTTTAGTCATTCATTGCTTGATACATGACACCAAATGCCACAATAAACCCTAATATGATTGTGTGTATTTTCTATTTAAATACAACCTCATAGACTTTTGTGTTGTTATACACTAATGAAAATGTGAAGAAACTTTATATAATTAGATCATCATTTTTGAATGCATAAATGCAATCAAATGTAGTAAAATTGGGTAGTGTATGTATTATGTGAATTTGGTTTTCTATCAAAAATTTATATTTCGGTATGTTATTACTCGGTATTGTTTGAATCTCATTAAACTCTCAAAATATATCATTATTTGTTGTCATTAAATGAGTATTGTGTAAATGTAATTGGTTTTTTTGGCAAGGGTATTCTGGTTATGTTGGTTGGTATTTTATTTACATATGTATTTTTGCAAAATTTTAGTTTTTCTTTAGCTTACAACGACATTTCTTTGTAATGCTTCTTACCCATATTTATGTGTGCATGTAGGTTTGTTTCGTTAATATTAGTGGAGTGGTATAGTATAATATTGAATATTTTTTTAGGGTTTATAATAACAAAATCTCAAGTTTCATTTCATAAGTGTTTCTTTACAATCTCATTGTTTTATAACTACACATGCTTCAATTGTGTTTTATCATCTTTCTCTTGTTAGAGTTATGTTTCTAGTTCTAAACTTTTCGAGAACTTTAATCGAAAAAAAAAAAAACTTAAACAAAAACAATAACTTACTACTTAAAACCCCTAACCAAAAAAAGAATTACAAGTTACCTTCAAAACAATATCATAAAATCATAACATAAAAACCCTAACCAAGAAATCTAACACACTTACATAATGCATAGACCCATGAAAAAAAAGAAACAAAGCTTAAATTTTTTGAAAGAAAATAACGTTTACACAATTTACATGCTACTACAATCAAGTGCATTGTGTATATACCCATTAAAAAAACAAAAAGTAATTGTGTGCGTGCTCACTCATGCATGTGTGCATGTGTGTGTAACAAAATGTTGTTTTAAAACAATTAGATGTACCTCAACTTTCCATAAACTTAAACTATAATAGGAACCGACTAATCTTCTTACAATCAAAATGATAAGGAATATATTTACCTTTATATAACATCATAAATTTCCCAAATACCTCAAGGATTCCTATGAATATGTCTCATGTATGAAAACCTATGAATTTTAATTAGTGGGCTCATGAGTTATTTGGTGATGACTTTCCTTCTTTGCATTTTTGCAACAAATGGAACAAATACCTCCTCTAGAATTGATGGATGGTCTCGATGGTTGGTAGTTGACACCGAGGATTTATCATTTTTTGTTGGCTCTGGTAGTCTAGCTAATTGATTGTGTAATGTATATTAACTAGACCTACTTTCTATATATAAGAGGATTTGGAGGCATGCCACTTTGGATGGTAGCATGTTTGGTGATATCGGTTGGTAGCATGTTTGGTGCCATCGATCGATAGTACATTTGGTACAACTAGTTGCTAGCATGTTTGGTGTTACCACCAACAACATGATTGGTGCTCTAGCTGATGGTAGGTATAATGCTACCGACCAAAAACATCAAGCATGCTACCAACCATTAAAACCAAACATGCTATGGTATTTTGGCTTTTCAATACATTGTACCAATATATGTCAAAGCAAACCATAATCTTACCTTCACTTTATTAATTATATTCTCTTGGTCGATATGAATGTGGATAAAATATATATAACATAATACCAAGATGCCTTTATCATCTCGTAAATACAAACTTACCTATTCATATATGTAATTCTCATACATTACTCAGTTTCATATAAAAGTCGTATATTCGATGCCCAATAACACCATCAAATACTTTCACTCTATTATAGAGTTGTTGAAGAGAAATATGTCACAAATTTCGGTCTACTTGTGATTGCATGGTATATATTGATAGTAATGAAAAGAAAGCCAATTTTATATAAGCATATGCACTAGATTTTGGCCTTACTAAAATCATAGTTGAGAACTTTCCCCATTATCTCTTTTACCTAACGATGCTCTTCACATATATTTTAAACTTTATGTCGTTAGTAGTAGTTTAGGTAATCTAACACCCAACCATATCTCTTATTTAACATTGTTGTAAGGGATTCAACAAGCTACATGTGAGCCACCTTTTTCCATTGCAGTTAGTTTGTAAAACATGTGTTTGATGTGGCTTATAAACTAATTGGAATATATTGGGTGATTATTGAATTGAGAACAACAATAATAGAGGCTACTCATGTAGAGTTAGAATCGTTAATCTTGAGGAAGGGTCATGCAAAAAAATTACAATTGCATGCTTTAAACTATCAATCGTTAATGATTGACCCGGGATATTCATAGAACAACTCAATGAAAAGATATCTTTCCTTAAAAGGAGAGCACACTCCAATATTTTGATAAATTTGTAATGATTTTTCCTGAAATTAGACCTCAATATTGCACATCTCAAGCATGAGAGAAATTTGGGTTACATAAAAGGATTTAGGATCTAGTTTCCAAGTCCAAAGGTGATACAAAGGGAATTGAATGGTGGGTTGATGCCATATCTTGACCTACCACCTATTGTAGAGTGTATGGAAAGAAATAAACCATCTACCATTAGCATGTTCATGAAGCCTTGTACCATGAATTTATTATAATTTCATAGAAACTTGATAAATCTCCATTAAATGAGAACTTGAAAACTAAGCCACTCAATGGAGACATAAACTTTAAAATTGAGGAAGCTTATAAATCTAGGAGAGCTCAACTCACGAGAAGGAATGCATTGGTTGAATGTGGATGATAGAGTTACCAAATAATTCTTTTGCCTTCTCTATTCTTAACAAGTTGTAGATATAATTAAAGTTTGCAAAGATATCAATTTTAGGTTAACCAAACTTCGTAACATCATTTACGCTTTTGTTCATCATTATCATTGAGAGTTTTCTACCCACGTTTCTTTTTCTTCTTCTTCTTCTTCATAAGGAACTTATTTCAATTCCTTCACAATCTATCTCGTACAATATCTCTGAAGCCTAAAGAGTTATTTGTGATAGAGCTGTTTGTTTGAATGATTTCAAAGAAGTTGACATGCAAGTGATTATTAATAAATCTGTTAGATTTGATTGTTTCCCTTGTGCATTTTACGAAACTCTTTGGTATATGGTTATATTGGACCTTCATAAATCACAATTTTAAGTTGTTCAGAGCAACTCTTTGGTAGCTCTTATCAAGCAAGATAATGTTCACTCCAAAGGCTAGACATCCAAAACTCATCACTAAGTAGAGACCTATCATCCTCTTGAATGTTCCCTCTCATAATTTTAGTAGAGAGTTTCACATAATCAAATTAATACATCTTATTTTACTTTAGTTCATTGTATCGAAGGTATTTATACAATATTTCATTCCTATAAAATGAGAGAGATTGACTATCTTCTTCAACCACTTTGGACTATTAAAAATGAGTTGCTTTAATAAACTAACTCATAGTTATACAATTGTTCACTCAATCTTGACATTATGTTTAATTTTATAATGAATTTGAACACAATTTTTGACACTTTACAATGACCTCGATGAAATTGATGTGACAATGAAGCTTTATTAACGCCACTTATGAATTCGCTAGTACCCGTCCGATCCGTTCTTTGTACATGCCAATAAAGGAAAAAAACAAGTTGTTTGATCATTGTAGACAAACAAATCAAAAAGTCAAGTCCATATCTTGATTTGATGTCAATAATGGTTTGATTTGACTCTCTATTTTAAACGTAAATAAATAAATAAATAAAATTCGCTGCAATGGTAGTTGTAAGCAGTGATCAAATTTGAAGGGCTAGTCCCAATTTCATTGTGAAGGGTAAATATTGGACCAACCCTTCAACTATGAAAAGTAGTATAATCATTTTACACTTCATATGAAAAGAGTAAATCAATCACACATGTCACAAAAATTGAACACTTTTTACAAAGAGAGATTTCATTTTTTAGATGGGTGATTTTACAAATTAAAAATGTCAATGTATCATATCTAATAAGAGTGTCTCCCCTTAAAATGTAATAAATTCCATTTCATAAATAATGTATGAATAAGTTATATTGCGAGATCCAATAAAAAATTTAAAATTAAACTCTCTAATTGACATTGGAATTACAAAGTGACAAACAAAATTTTTAACACACATAATGAACCTAAAAATTAATGACAACACAAGGTTCTTTTACTCAAATTTAATTTGTTAAATATAAGAGAAAAAATAATTAGTTGTATAAAAATAATTCATGTTTCATCTAATAAATAGTATCAAGAAAAATATCAAACTACCAAAAAATTTGTGATCTAAATAGAAAGTTTCTCGTGTTCACCTCAATGTAAGCAAAACATATCACCAACACATTTTTTAGGCTCCCTTCAAAAAAGAAAATACCTGAAACACAAAATGAGATATAAGTCATTACAAGACACATTGATCAACATTTAGACCAAGTCAAATGTTCTTGACAAGTATTCATCAATTATTTCGAAAAAAAATCTTATTAAATTAGTAGTAAAATATTGAAAACACTTATCTAAACTTCCAAAGAATTTTTTTTATAAATAAAAAACAATAAAGAACATATTTTATAGAAAGAACTTCCAAAAACTCACCATCTATTTGTCTAATGGAAGCGGTTTTCGAGTTTTTTTATTCTTCCATGCATCATAAATAGCATCCCAATCTACCTCATTTAGAGCATGAGGTGCACAAAGAGATAGAAACATTAGCATATCCAATGTGCTCAAAGAAATCTGGATCTATCATCATTCTTTATCCTATTTAACTTTGAAAAACCTCTTTCACATACGGCTGTGCTTGCTGGAATTACAAGAATAGCTTGCCATAGTTTCATCAAACATGGAAACCCGTCAAACCATTCAGGTTCACCGCCACATAGATCCCATGCTCCAAACATATGTTTTTTTGGATATGATCTATAAATAGTACAAATAAATTCATCCATCTCACCCAAACATTTAACACTGTCCACAATAGGCGAGTTTCCAACACTAAATTTGTCACATAAACATGTTAGCCATCTTTTTGTTTGACGATCTCTATCTTCTGTCTCCTCGTAGTAATTACGAGGACTGAAAAATTTAGCAGCATTAAATATAGGTAAATCTGTGAATCTTGTATCAAGAGAATCAATTACCTTAATTATAAAGCTTTTCCCCAATTCAATGCAATCATCTAGTGTCCCTGATCTGTGTGACTTAGGCAAGCTCTCAAATCTCAATGCATGTACATGTAATGTACCTGTTCCATCTGCAAACTCAAGAGATCCTCCTTGTGCCCTGGTTAGAAAAGATGATGTATGTAGAGTACCTGTCCCAAATATGCCTCTTTGAAATCTCCTACGAAGCATGTCAACTGTGATATCTAATGTAGTCCCAATGGAAGTAATATCAATATGATCCTCTTGAAATTTTTATTCAGCTTATTTAACTCAATAAGCACATCTGCAAGTAAATGGATGCAAAATTGTACCTGAAATATTGTTGCCAAATCATACATGTTTTTCTCCTCTAATTCCCATTCTTTCAACAAAGCAGGCATGAGTTTGACAAGTCTTTCCATGACCTTTCCTCTAGAAAGCCACCTAATTTGATGAATTTGTAACACTTCCAACCTGTTGATTTGAAATGACTCCATCAACTCTCTCAATGCTCCATGTCTTTTAGTAGATTTTCCAAGCCATGAATATATTTTATTTGCAAATTTATCAATAAACTGCAACTCTGGAAAATGAGATGAAGCATCATTTGCTGCTAATGCTTCTCGATGAGCTATGCAATGAATATCTAATAAATGAGGAGCATCTCGACGAAGCTTTGTGGACAAACCTTCACGAATTCCCCTCATGGCAGACGCCCCATCAGATCCAAATCCAACTAACTTCATTAAGGATAAATTCATCTCTGTCAAAAGAGTGATCACGGCATCATACATAGCTTGAGCTGTTCCATCCTTTATTTCAAGGAGTCGTATAAATTTTGTTACACATTGACCTCTTCCTCCATTTGTCAAGTATGTAATATAAACAATCAAATGTTGTTCCATAGTACAATCAGTGCTTTCATCAACTAAAATAGAATAAAATGGACTATGAAATATATCATCTTTAAACTTTTTCCAATAAACCTCCTTAGCAGCTTGTAAAAACTCTTTTCTAGATTTTGTATTTGTATATGCAGAATATTCATCTATGAGAGGCATGTGTGGAGTTCCTTTATACCTGTTCAAGTCACAAATCGGCTTATAGAGCTCCAAAGATAAATCATGTATGGAAACAAAATACATATTTTCCATCACTGATATGATTCTCTCCTTCTCAGCATCTACCATTAGTTCTATGTGTTTAGTGATTGGAATGTTACTTTGTTTATTTTCTCCCTCCAAATGTTGTGATGAAAATTTATGAGGATCTGATTCTGCATGGGTAAGAAGGCCACTAACTTGAAGGGTGGTGCTTCCATCTTTAGCAAATGGAGTATCTCTCTTATATTTGACACACCAAGAACATTTTATCCTTTCTACACCATTGCAGTCTTTTATAGCATAAGCCCATGGAAATCTTGTTTTCCATTTGGCCTTGAATGTCCTTTTAGGTTTCTTTGATGGGTGTTCCTCTTCCCCAAATTCTGCTCCATCTAACTCATGCTCTTCTTGTGCAAGAATATCAAATTCTTCATTTTGAGAATCACATGGTTGACTAGAATGCCGAGAGATGCCAAATGCATCAGCAAGTGACAATTGTTTTTTATCCTTCTTTGGACGACCAATGGAAGCCATTTTCTCAAACTTCTTACATGACACTTGTCACCTATTCCAATGAAATAATTATAAAAATATCAAAATAGTGTTTTCACATGAATTTTTGTGTATTATTTTGATAATTTACAATTAGAGATTAGAGAATATTTAAGAAAATAATTTAGAGTAATTTGTATAATCATGCAACACTAAAATCTCAAATATAAGATTGCACTAACAATAATATCTAATTTTAAGATGGAGAAGTGTTTAATCAATACTTTTAGTAATGAAAATATAAACTGTGCAGAGTTTATTCTATTTTTCAGTATAAGCTGACTCACAAGTGTACCTGTTTCAATGTCTGAAGCAAGATGAAAGCAATACCCCAACTGGTCCCTTTGATTCTGTACCTTAATTTGTATGAACCAGTTTGCCCCTCAGCGCTGAATAGAAATCTGAAAATGATGAAATACTTATTTAACTTACAAACTCATACAACGTATTGGCCCTCTCCAGTTCCACAATCCAAATGAGATTTTTAATGTGTAGCTGCATTAACTACTCATGCTCATTCCCGAATCCTGCTTAACCCTTTTAAGTACACTTGTACAACACACAATAAGTTCTGATTCAATTTGTATGAAAGCCGCTAAGTACTACTTAAGCATGTATGGGCATTGGTACCTATGCTCAACGATCACGTCTTCATCTTGTCAACTATTAAGACTCCAAAAGATTGTAAGCAATGCATGGTTACAAAACCAGACACCCACGCGGTCTCCCAATTTCCAATTAGATTTTCAAACGAGCTGATCTGATTTCAAATCACATGCCTGCGGCAAATTTGATTGCCCATTAGCCACACATTTAACTGGTTTGAGTCTGTGGGAAAAGGAAATGAGGTCATACGACACAGATTATCTACGCAAATATATAGTTTTAATTGTAAATCATAGTGATAATACTGAAGTCATGCCACAATATGGCAGCAGGCTATAGGTAACATCGTAAGATTTTCAGTTTCGTGAGCATCTAGATTCTAGACTCCTCTATTGGCAATGGCATTCAATACAGTCTGCGCTAAAAGCCTGAATCTCCAATTAAATTTTTTTTTATTCATTTGCACATGGGATACAGTTTGAGTTAATGTTTATGTGGACTTTCAGGCTTCAACTGTGGACGGTGTCAATACAAATCTTTACAAATTACAACACATAATTAATATGATGCAACTGCACTCTGTTCTTTGTCAATGGTGTCACTGTCCCTCCAAAGCCGTGTTTTAGCAAATTCAATGAGCCGAAGGGGATTTCAATACAAATCTTTACATTTACAACACATAATTAATTTGATGCAACTGCACTCTGTTCTTTGTCAATGGTGTCACTGTCCCTCCAAAGCCGTGTTCAAGCTACTTAAAACATTAAATGTCATCTTGCCTCAGCTGTGACTGCAGAGCAAAACACAGAAAAGCAACCAGGAAAATGACGGAATTGATGGCAACAGAGAGGGAAACTAAGAAAATAAAGAAAAGCAATAGTCATTAACTTCGGCATTATAAAAAATCATGTGTCATTGCTATAAACGTGGTCGGTGTGTGTGGCGTTAGATTTAGGAATCTGCGGTCCACTATGGTTTAGAATACACACTTAGCATCCGCCTGTCCCTCCAAATTCTCAACTACCTAAGTGACATTTTCGAATTTTGCCCTTCATATGACATTTTTACTAAAATGCTACGCTTCGACATTGTCAAACAATTTTTATATTTTGAATTTCTTTTTACGGGCCAAAATTTTTCTGCACTTTTCTGACGGGTTAGAAGCCCTTTGACGGGCTCTGACGGGCTCAATTTTGAACACTAGTTGTAAGTAGTTCCACTTCCACCTTTAAGGGTTTTGTCACCATTATAAAATTTGCAATATGTTTTTAATTGGTCACACTCGTACCTTTTAATTGAGTCCGGCACACTTCAAACTTAATGACATGTTAATAAAATCATTTCATTCTCTTTTGAAGTTCATCAAAAGGTTTTCTAGTGAGAGAAATAAACATCGAAAGGCTAAACATAGGAGAAGCTCACTCTCTTTCAAGACTTTTCATTTAGCAAGGTAGGTGCAAATTTGGTCAGAATGCAAGAAAGTGAACATAGAGAAAGGTAGGAGAGGATAAAATATCTAATTATGAAAGGGGTAAAAGAGTGGTAAATGAAAACACACCTATTTTGGAAATTGATTTTTTAAGTGACAAACTACAATGGCAAGGGTTGATCATGTAAGCAAGGAGAATTGGAAAGGTAGATGAAGAAAGGTCTAGACCTATCAAAGTTGTCACGAGGAGATTAGAAGACAAGTATCACTTTTTGAGTAAGAAGGGACTCTTGAGGGAGTCAAATTTCTTTTTAAATGACGATTTGATTTCAATACAATTGGAGCATTGAAAGAAAGAATTAACTAAAGTAAGAGTAATAAGAGACTAAGGTAAAAGAACATTGGTTGTCAATGGAAAACTGTTATTAGCAAGATAATGTCACAATATTCTTCGCAAATGGATGACAACAGGAGAACAATGAAATTGATGTCAACAAGAAATGATGTAGGCTAATCGTGGATGGAAAGTTGTGAGAATCATGCTTCAAGTTCTCAACACCAAAATAAATAGAAATCAAGGCCCTCCCAAGTATTGTTAAAAATTGCATGTTGGAATTGTAGAGGTTATCCTTGGAGAAGGGGACACAGGTTAGAGCACTGTAATAGAAGGGAGAGATGTAATTTGTCTCATGCAAACTCATGAGATGGTTACAAGACTCCTTCTTTTGAAGGTTATAGGAAATTTTCATTCTAGAATGAGGTAGCTAGCAATGGGAAAGGTTTTGGAGGTATAATGGATTTAGTTAGAGAAGTGGAGGGTAGAAATATTCAAAAGGTAAGAGAGGATACAAACAAACAGTTCATATGATTTAGAATATCAAAAAACGAGAGTAACATTAGAATATCAGCTTGTTACTTTGCACCTGTTAGCATATGGATTTGCACGCATGCAAATGACATGCAACAGTGTGGGAACGAAGTCCCTCCTCAATGAAGGTGAGGCTGCCTTTATTGAAAACCAAAATTGTATGTGGGGGGTGTTTTGGAACATCAATGGAAAGAAAAGTGAATGAAGGAGATGGAATGGAATGAAGGAAAGGAGTGAAATGGAATGAAATGAAAGAACATGCAAGAGTTAGGTAAACACAGAGCCTAATATTGCATGAAGAAGAAAGACGAATAACCAACACAAATAAAACGGAGTTTGAGTTAGCCAAACAAGAACGTGTAAAAGGGAACACACATGAGCAAGTAGATAATCAGAGCTTGATCACTGTGAACTATAACAACCAATTAATAACATTGACAATAAGATCAAAGATAATATTTACTTGCAAGATTCAAACACCTGACATCTAATGAACATAAGAACATCAAACATTACAAGAGACAATGAATGAGACACAAAGTTCGTATTTCATTAACTCTAAAATGTTTTTCACAAAAGAACACAAAGTTTATTCCTGAAACAAAGCTTACACAAAAGTATTTTCTTCTCCTCTCTCAAAGTCACCCTTTACAAATGAGCCCCTTACTTCCTTTTATAACCCAAAATTTGGTTACAAAGTAGTTAGGGTTTTATATGATCATTAAATAAGGAACTTAAGTGACCTTTGACTTTTTCAATAACTTTATTAAACACAACACAAAAATAGAAATTACTTAAAATATCCATTGTTTCCCAAAAACAAATAACAACACCTTTTAAAATATACAATAATAACCAATGCCTTATCCATTGAAATGGGGTCCGCCTATCTCAAGCGTATGAGAAATGGACTCTCCCACTTGTTAGATACTAAGAAAATCAACTCCCTGAACCACCATTGAAATTAGGATTTGCCGCTTTTGCCAGTTGAAAGGATCTAAACCTTCCTAAAGTTTCAAACATCTTTTCTTCTTCTGGAGGTTCACTTGGTCAAAGAATAGCCTCACAAAATACTTGCAATTCAAGAATTCTACTTGGCATATCATTTAAATTAACAATTTTGGATTGAGCATTCTCAAATAAGTTCTTTAATTTGATGCACCGCTCCATGGAAACTGACGAGAAATTTTTGGCAGGAGTGTACATGTCCTTAAACAATTGTGAAAATTGTTCTTCCACCTGCTTCGATGAACACCTTTGATTATGCTCATTTACAAGGTTACAAGGAATCTCAGCCATGAATTCCTGAATCAAGGAGAGTGAAGTGAAGGCTTCATTACACATGCTTTCATAATGGATCATAGAATCCTCGAGAAGCGTTTTTCTTGATTTGAGATGCAGACACCAAAGAAAACATGTCCCTCGATGTTCAAATTTGAGAATTCCTTCAATAGCTAAAACTGAAGATTCCATACTTGTCATCTCTTGTAAACTGGGCAATATCTCATCCAAATTTGATATAGTAGAAACAAAAGTTTCTTTGAAAGAAAGAATTGGATCAAGATACGCACTGACATCTTCATGAAGCTTAACCGCGGTCTTGATCATCCCCTGGCCTAAAACGAGAATCTTTGAAAGCCAAGTTTTAGTGACATGGCCCAATGTGTTTATTTCCTTTGACAAATTGAGAGTATCTTCATCTTGGGTAGCCACTGCATTAGGTACTGGGAAGGTGGATGATATGGGATTTATCAAATGTTGAACATATTTACCAATTGATTCTCTTCGACCTTGAGCTGAGAATTTTGAGACTTGTATTTCTCAAGTCTCTTTAGCATGATATCAATTAAATCTCGAGCCATTGCCATATCACTTTCTAATGTAGATCTTCCAAGTCCAAGTCTGGAAACTTCATAGTCGGCAGGTGTCATAGCATCACACTCTTTATCCACTTGTGGAATGGCAAGGTCTACAAATTTGTTTCCATCATTATCCACCATTATTCGAGAAAGCACCTTAGGCTTCTTAGGAATGGCATCATTCAAAAGTTTGAAAAGGGCATCAAAATCAATGTCAATTGGCTTGAAAACTCTCTTCCTTTTCTTTACTTTAGAATCAACCCAGGAAGGAGTATCATTCACTATTTCAGCATACAAAATCCTAGAGCTCAAATCAATATTCTCATTATTCTCGACATCATGAGATCCTGCTTGAATCCTACCTACGACCTCGATTTGAGGAGAAACAACCTCAATATCCACTTCCTGATTATTTGGGAGATTTTGGGAAATCCCTTCATGAACTACATGCTCCGAAGTGTTTGATATTTGAATTACCTACACCTGAGTGGATGCTTGTTTGAAGCATGGCTGAGGATCATTTACTACTAGCTTCTGAGCACTATTAATGATGTGGGTAGAAGAATCTCTACTCAAGGTAGAAAATCGAACACACGCTCTCTTCCTTCTTTAGGGTTAGGATCTTTAGATCTCTCTCCTTGTGACACGTTACTTGGTGAAGTGGATTTTGGAAACCACTCTTTTCTTGCTTGTTGTGTATGATTGGATGGTAATGAGGTTGATCGAGAAGAGACTTTGGTTAAATGGAGGCCCCCTCGTATAGGCAATTTTTGTGATCCCGAAACATGATCTAGAATTGATTGCAATTTGGCAAGTTCTCTGTCATACCAAGATATGCTTCTTTCAATAATTTGTTGATTCTTGCTATCAAGAGAAAATTCATCTCTTTTGGTCCAATCGATTCGAGGCTATGAGGTAAAAGAAATGGCATCATATGAGGGATCGATGACATCCTCATCATCATTTATGA
The DNA here is from genome assembly GCA_018340775.1 of Taxus wallichiana var. yunnanensis. Taxonomy (NCBI): domain Eukaryota; kingdom Viridiplantae; phylum Streptophyta; class Pinopsida; order Cupressales; family Taxaceae; genus Taxus; species Taxus wallichiana. The sequence goes on along the minus strand of CM031244.1, from coordinate 674,683,887 downwards.
ATGAATCGGGAGGACTCTTGATGTGGAAGGCCTTGATCTGAGCAAGTGTTAGGCGAGAGTAATCCCGTCTTCTTACCTCATGTTCATCCGAACAAGCAGCCCAGAAATCCTCCATCATAGGATTATGTTGATACTTTGCTCTTAGAATATTTTGAATATATCCATTGATATCAAATTGGGCTCTCTTCACATATGGATGGATGGTTATGAGAGCGAACTCTTTTTCCATGAGTTGTGCATTGAAAAGATTTGGACATTGGTATTCCCCGATTTGGATTGGGAAATGAATTCCTGAACAATGCTTGTCACTAAGAAGGCAGTGAACTTGGAATAATTGTTACACCAGCTCCATTAATGCCCATCTGTCACTGACATACTTAGGAATTTTCCATGGGGCACTAGCAAAGCCACTCATGCAAATGTAGGAAAAATATGAAAATTGAATAAACCAGTCCCCCATTGGGAAATGACACTCATGGATTCTTTAGAAAACCTTTCCTCAAGTATTCCAATTCAGTTCCGGATCACGAGGAAGGTGAATGCATCATCGACTCTTTTAAAATGGTGAGAACTATTTTTGAAACCGAGTTGAGGGTAATAATGAAAACATTGTTCAACGGCCCCATGATCGCTCCTCTCGTTTCAAGTCCCGAAAATAGCTTTCTTCTTGCTACTACATAGGTCAGATATGAAGTCATGTTGAAGCATCCATTCATCTTAACTTCTATCAATTGTTTGTGAAGGGTGTTACTGATGATGGTGGCCCAATCCACAAACTCTTTCTTGGCTAGGATGATACAGATAAACTGATACATCCATGGGTGGAAAATCCTAGCAGAAGGTAGGCTGAAAACTCGACTTAGGAGAGTAATCATGTCTCCAATTTCTTCCACGAACTCAATGCGGTATAGTTCTTTGGGAATCCTATCAATTGAGGTCTCTTGGTTACTAACCAGTTGTTATTAACCATCTTGCTCCATCTCAGGGGTTCTTCATCCCAGAATTCTTGTGTTGATTGGCAAGTGATATCCGCATTCTTGGGAAAGTCGGGTATGCCGAGCAATTCCTCAATGTGCTCTAGTGTGATTAAGAGGAAAGGCTTGTGATTATCTTTAAAAATTCCTCGTCTCTCAGGGTCATAATGCTCCATGCAAGCAATAACCAATTCGGACACTGCACCGAGATAGGAAATGCTGTTGCTTGGGGTAGACCACTATGGTAAAGTCTATCTGAGAAAATGGTTTTGCCTTCAGTTTTCACCCGCTCATAGAACTGTTGCATGTTGATGTGACCCAAATTTGTATCAGTGATGTTGTCATATGCTGACTTAATGGAACTGGGAGGGATAATTCCTTGAAACTCATATCTCAGGGTGGATTTGTTTGATTTCTCCACTGGCTTCCTCGATCTCCCTTCATATTTGTTAGACTTTTTGGCCATTATGAATTTTACAGAAGAATGACTTAGGCACGTAAAACAACGCAAATGGGGCCGGGTCTCAGTCTCCAAAACCCCGTCGATGCAGGAAAATATGACTCGCTTTAATATTATTATTATTATTATTTTAAAAATAATAATAATAATTGTCCCCGAATTACAATTTTCTTTAAAAATGCCTATACAAAAATATCGAGACTAAGCTCGAGTTCCAAATCAGGCAATAACAATGATATATTTTTTTAATTAAAATTTCCGATTTTAATATTTTAAATTTACTATTTCCTTACGACAATGCATTGAGATTTCTCATGCAATGCGTTGTCTTTGTATTAGCTTCTACAACGTGGGATATCACTCTTGCATGCGTGGAGATTTTCTCTATGCTTTCCTTCTGGAAAGTGCGTGGTAAAATTATTGTTTCACTGGTTTCTATTCCTGCGTAGAATGTGGACAGTGTGTGGAATTTGCTGTCCTCTCCCTGTAGATTTTTTGGACTGTTCCTTTGGACTGTTCTTATTTCATTTCTCCAACGTGAAATTCTTCTCCTTGCGTGGAAAACTGTCCTCCTTACCCTCCACGTGAAATTATTTTTTATTTCTTTTCCTTTTCTTTCAATGCGTGGATTCCTCCTTCAGCTGGGCGCATGGAAAAACTGTCCTCCTTGGTTAGCTGGGCGCGTGGAAAAACTGTCCTCCTTGGCTACGTGGTGGTCTCCTTTGCACGTAGAAAACTGTCCTTTCAGCTGCATTGGAATTCTAACTAAAGATCAATGCAGGCATGGCTATGTATGCGTGGTGGTCTCCTTTGGAAAAACAAACAAAAATAGAGCAAAATGCATAAATTTTAATCCATGCGTGGGGAGTTGTTCTTGTTTTCTTGTGTCTCCCTTGTATTTTCAGTGCCCAACTCACCTTTTAGCACGTGGAAACCTTTGTTATTTTCAATTTTTGGACTGTTTCTTCCAAAAACGTGGTGATTCTTTTGGCTGTTCCTGCGTGGAGATCTCCTTCTCCCTCAGGCGTGGTCTGCTGCTTGGTGCGTGGGAGCTTGTAACCTATCCCCTCCTCTGCTTTTTGGACTGTCCTCTAAAACTTGTGCATTTTTGTATTTTGTTGTCCTTTTTCCTGGCTTTTTTTTGTTTGGACTGTTCCTCTTCAAAAACATGGGTAATGATCTTTTCTCTCTCTCTGCGTGAGAACTTATCTTTTACCTCCTCATCCCTTGCATGTATGGAAAGCTTCGGTGTTCTCCTCCTTCAGACTACGTAGACATATGATGGATATTCCTCCTTGGCGTGAGTTTCTCTTGTATTTCTTCTTCATAATGGCGTTCGCAATATTGTGGGATGTGATAAAATATTATGTCCTTCAGAAGAAATAAGAAGCAATCGGAAACACGAATATTTCCAATGAGTTTGATAGAGGAAGTTATGAGGATTAATCCAACTTCCCATCTTCCTGAGTAGTGGAATTAAGTACCAGGGGGAAATGGGGAAAGCAACAGGCAATTGCCAACGGGAATGGTAAAGTGGGCTGGCAGTCTCCGTTCAATTTCCCCATGTGGGAAATTTGGAGATTTCTTGGCCATTATCCAATCCATGATTTGACAATTGGTGGATAAAATCCCACAAGCGGGAAATTTAAAGAAGATTGCGAGGAAAGGGGAAATCTAGGTTCGGGAATCCAAATTGGCATTCCCTGGCAGTTGGAAGCATAAGCTTACTTCCCGCAATAAAATAGTTTTTTCGAGATGAATCTTTCAATTAATATTTATTTAATTAAATACTCCCAAGTTAAAAAATTAATTTAATCAAACAAAGAGAAATTAATTGATTAAATATTAATTAATTAATTTTAATGTATTTTCATGCAATTTAAAGCTCTGGCGGAGGAGTTTCCCTTGAAAAGGATGAAACAAAGACTGAAACGATCACGTAAAGGGGATGGTCGTCATGAAGGTGATAAACCACGCAAAGTAACACTTTGAAAAATTTCAAAATTTCCATTATTTATTTATTTTTTAATTAATTTTGTGAAGTCAAAATTGGTGATAATAGCACCTCAGGTCTCAAAAACATACAAAAAAAGGTGGGCTAGATGGGAGAGATCCTTATGCAACCCTAAAGAAAGATATATCGAGTTTTCACAAGGGAAGTTCTTCTTTAGGCGACTTCAATGCGAGGACTACAAATGAGTAATATAACACTTGGAGTAGTAAGGAGAATGATAATCCGTTATGGCTCATGGAAGAAGATAATCGGTAGTGGGCAAGATGATCATAAGACAATGGGGACATGAATCATTTTGGCGAAGAATTATTAACTCTTTGTGGCATGTTTGATTTGCTTATTTACAATGGTGTGGAAAGATTACGTAAATCTAGAAATTTTACTTGTAAAACCTATTGTAGTGCCCACATTTTTATAGCCTTAGTTATTTGTTGTTCTCTTTACTCATAGACATGTTTTGGCAGGGATTTGATATATTTTGGACATTATATTAGGATATTTGACCTTCTTAGACATGTATGGAGATTTGGGCGTATAGCGCCAATTTGGCTTGATTACTATGTTGACACCTTATCTTATGATGTCACGGATACTAACTAATATGATGTTGTTTGGACCTTATTTATATTTGATGGATACTCAGTTTAGTTGCATGTTTGGATTTTATGGATGTATGTCACTTTATCGTTATGGCTAACTCATGGTGAATTGTGTATAATTATGCATGTTGTTGCATTTTCGATTCCAGAATGATGATATGCTAGCATACAATTCATTTATCACTCATTAAGTAGTTGATTTACATTTTATTAGAAATGTGTGTAATGAGTTTGCAGGTGACATGTCACATGAGAACGTGGGATTCAGTAAGGCAGCTACGTAAATTTTGCACAAGCACCCATGCGACAAAGTCCTAACCGTGTTTATTGTATGAGGCCTTAGTATTAGATTTCTTTATTTTGGGCACCATGAGTGACCCTCATTTGTGATGTAGTATGTCATGTAATATTAATATTGTTTAGGATGTTTAATTGCTTTGTAAACTTGATTTGGGGACTTAATGGTCCCCACTTGCTTTTAGTTTGTGTTTGGGTAATGGCATATTTAATTAGAGGGGATTAGGGTCACATGTGAACCCTTAGGTGGGCCCCACATCCTCTACACTTGTGCCCAAATGTGCCAAACCTGAAATTTGGCTATTTTAGGCATTTTAAGTGACCCTTTTTAGTTTGGGAGTTCCCTTAGCATGAAAATAGGCCCTTGGACCCTACCTAATAGGTGGGGGCTTAATTCCAAGGCATAGAGGGAGTTTCCCTCCCATTTTGCCTCCCTTTGGTCACATCCATGTAAGGTGGATGGGTATGTGTGCTTTGTTAACAGTTGCACAAGTTTGTTTGTTTTTAATTTTGGGTAATTTGGGAGAAGAGGGTTAAAAGCTATTTTATCTTTTCTCTCCTTTATTTGGAGAATCTCGACCTTGAGGGAAGAGAGAGGTGACACATGTCACCCCCTCATTTGTGAGGATTTTTGTTGGCTTCTCTTAAAATTCTCCCTCATGGGGAAAGAAGAAAACTTTTTTTTGGGAGCTTTTGCTAGGAGGCTTGTGGATTTGGAGCTAGAGCTTGCTTGGATAAAGAAGTGGAAAAAAATAGAGTGTTGGAGAGCTTTTGGAGGTAGGCTCCTTGAATCATTTTATGTTTTATATTATGTTAGATCTTAGTTTTGTTTTGTTTAAAATGTGTGTTGTTTTTTTGTTTGTGGCTATTTGTTGATTTTACTTGTTGTTTTATTTTTTTCTCCATCTATCATATGGCATGATGGATTTTGGAGTTTTGGGGGAAGAGAAAGGGATTTTTTCCTCTCAAAACTCATGGCTTGATGGGCAAGCCATGTAGGATTTTTTTACTCCCCTCAAATGGTTTGAGGTGGGGAAGGTGGTTCATATGGTTTCAACCCCCTTCCCCATTCTTGGAGAGGAAACCCATTGGGTTTGAAAATCCTCTCAAGAAGGATTTCAGTGAATGGGTGGAGATATAAGGAGGTTTTGATGACTTTGGAGGAATAAGGAGGTTATGGAGATTATTGTTTGTGTGCAACCAATGTTGGCTACACTTTTGGCACTTGAAGATCTCTTTCTTCTCTTCCCCATTTTTGAGGTAGAATATGGTTTCTTGTCCTTTCCTCTTTGCAAAATTTAGATTTTTTATTAGTATTTGTCTTGTATTATATGTGAAAATAATGTTGAAATGTCTCCCTTTATCTTGTGTAAAGTTTGTGGAAGCTATTCCTCTTTCCCATGGGCTTGGGGGAGGCTAACATGTCTTCCAACCTTGGAAATGCATGTAATGATGCCTAAAGGTTGGGTGGTTAAACAAGTTCTTTCTCCTTGTGTTGGTCCTTTGGAAACTTTTGGAGTTGGAAAGCTAGTGGAGGACATTTGAAGTCTCTTGCCAACTTGGAATTCTCATTGTCTCCCTCATCCTTTTGTGGACATCACTCTCATTGTAACTTTATGAATAAGGCTATGTGGAAATTTTCATTTATCTTGTAAAATACCTATTTTGTATTTGGTATTACTTGTAAATTTGAGTCATTTTTGCTTGAGAAATTTCCCTTTAATCTTGCAAAGAATCTTGTAATAAGTTTTTTTTGAGTAGTTTATGTATTTTGGAAATATATTGTATATGTGAGCTTAAGCTCCTTGGAAAGGAAATCTTGTGAAATAGATGATCCTTTAAATATGAATATTTTGGAACTACATTCTTGAAAAGAAAGTTTCTTTATTAAAACTGTGTTTTCCACAATAATAGTAATAAAATAAAATGTGTTATTTCTTTGAGGGATCTCCTTCTTGATAAAATCTTGTAGTACTCATTTAGTTATTGTATTTGCAAAGAATTTTTTTTTTTTTACAATGAGAAGTTTCGTTGTTGAGAAAGGATATTACTATTTTTCACTAAGTGTTAGTATTACCAATTATTATAAAATGAAGGGTGTAAGGAAACCAGATTTAAACTTACTCCTATTTCCCTACAAGTTGTAGAAAGCTGATAATTACTTTCAATGAAAGAGAAGTGTATTTTTGTTTAGATCCTTATAAAACTCAAATAGTCAAAATTGGTTGTGAATGAAACCTTATTCCTCATAGGCCAATCTCAGAATTTTAAAATATTTTTTTAATATTGATATAAAGATGAATAAACTTAGTATGCATATATATTTATAAAACATAACCTCATATTTTTTTCTACTTTAAATTTCATAAACATAGTATATGACATAAATGTAGTAAACTATCTTTAACATAGTTATATTATAAAATATAACTTCATCATTACTCAAAACAAAAATTTATATGATTATTGGAAAAATTATGTATTAAAACATTATATATATATATATATATATATATATATATATATATATATAATACTATATTGTAAGATATTTAAATATATTTAAATATATTACACTATGTCATAATATATATATATATATATACATATATATATATATATATATATATATATATATATATATATATATATATATATATGTATATATATATATATATATATATACACATATATACATATATACATATGTATATATGTACATATATATATATATCTATACATATACATATATATCTATACATACATACATACATACATACATATATACATATATATATATATATATATATATATATATATATATATATATATATATATTTAAAAATAAAAAAATGCGGTCATGTTGTGGTTTTAGTTTTCTATTAAATAAAAGAAAGAAAGTGATTGTGGGGAGGGCCAAAATTTATACTATGTCATTATATGTGTGTGTGTGTGTGTTAACAAATTTGTTTTAAAAATTAAAAAAATGCGTTGTTGTGGTTTTAGTTTTCTTTTAAATAAATAAAAAAAGAAAGTGAATGTGGGGAGGGCCGAGCCCTCCCCAAATGCTTTCACTCCCACCAAAACCCTCCATCCTCCCTCCCTTTCCATGCACACCCTCACTCCAACCTTCCACCCACACCCAACTCCACACAACCACCCCTCCATGCAAGCCGTCGCCCTCCCATTCTCCCCCAAAAAAATTTGCGGCCTTGTTTTTTAAACTCGCATTTTATTTTTGGGTTCTCCATTAAATACTGCTTTTCTCCTTTTATTGGTATCAATATAAATCAAAATATATATATATATATATATATATATATATATATATATATATATATATATATATATATATATATATATATGTATGTATGTATATGTATATGGTGTGTATGCTCAGGCAGTGTTTCCTACCATATACAAAAAAGGGGTATAAAATACACCCAACCAGAGAGTAAATCTGGTAAGAAAAAAATATAGATGAATATAAATAAAACTAGATCCACCCAACACCAAGGCATGGATGAAACAACCCTTGAGAAGATTCCTCCATTATAACCTGTAAATTTAGAACAAGTGAGAACAAGAAAATACAAGAGAAGACTCCAAAATTTCTCCATGGCCATTCATGGTCCCTCTCCCAAACCTGCAAATTTCAAATGAAGCATAATGAGAAGAGGAAATAAAAGAAAATAGCATAAGGATGTTTAGGGAAACTTTAGGGTAAAATTCAAAATCAATGGTCAAGGTTAGATCTATCCTAGGGCTCACATTTAACCCTACACTCTTTTAAGTCAAATTGATTTTATGGGAATGGGAGAATAAATTGAAAAGGGTGTGTGTGTAAATTAAATAAAAGGGGGATAACTAGTTAATTTTAAAGGGGTGAATATTTACAAGTGGTAACTCTAGTAAACCTTATAGAAATAAATATTTTAATTTGGTATGGGACTAGAGATTATTTAGTTTGGGTAAATTAAATTTGTATAAATCAATCATTAACGGGAGATGGATTTGAAAAAGATTAGTATTAATTAATCACTTCAAAAAAAAATTACCCAAATTTTCTAGACATTTGTTGGTGTGGTTTCCAATGTCCTAAGGGGGTATTACACCTACAATGGGGTCAGTGTTGTTGATTATGTAGTTTATCACAAAGATTAATAGAAAGGATAAAAGAAGTGGAGATTGATGATTCTATCGGGAACCTAAAGTCAGATCACAATCGAATTTCCATAGTGGTAGATTGGTCGAGCAAGAATCAACTCACAAGGAAAGAATAATCCCGACATCTTCCGTAAAAAGCAGCAAGGATTCTTGTAACACAATAAAATTGTGATATCTTCAAAGCGTTGAGTGGATTAATGCAAGAGGGGAAACCAAGATCACAAGGCCGTAAAAGTTACGTGTTAACAAATAAAATTAAGAAGACCCTTACAAGTTGTAAACGAAAAAAAGAAGCAAACAAATTATTTTCTGATATATAGATGGTTTGATGAGGACCGTAAAGTGGAAAGGGGAACTATTAAAGAAACAGGAAAAGAGAAGTCAAACACAAATTTGTACAAATAGATCATAAAGAGAAAAAGCAGATGAGTTCATGACCATAAGGAGGGAAGAGCTCATACACTTAGGGAAACATAACCCAAAAGAATTTTGGAAGGAGCTTCAATCAAAGCAAAAACATACATATGAAAATAATATCATTACTAATCAATGGTTTGAGTTTGCAAAACAAGTTTATAAGCATGATCCAGGAGTTGAAGGCCCTCCTTTGGTCAACATGACAACAAAGTTTTTATTGTGCAAGAAGTTAAAGAGGGAATCATAAAATTGGGGGTTGGAAAATCCAAAGACTTGGAGGAGTTTTAGGAATAATATTTAAAATGGGGGAAATAATTTCTCGCTCCTAACATTGCCGATATATTCAACAACATCATTCAACAAGGTTTTACTAGAGATTGGATCAAGTAGCCTTACGATACCTCTTTTTAAGAGTGGAGATGTTAAAAATCCTTCTAATTATAGAACCATCATGATCAACCCATTATTTGTAAAGTTGTTTGGTAGCATGGTGGAATGCAGAATCAACAAGTGGGTAGAAGAAAAAGGTAAGAGAGAAAAAGGGAAAGTAGGGTTCAAACCTAAGTATTCAACAATAGATCATGGTATCACTTTGAGGCACATTATTGAAAATTTTTGGAATGATAAAGAGGAAGCTTATTGCTATTTTGTTGACTTCAAGAAGGCTTTTGACACAATTCCTAGGAACAAGCTATGGGATAGAATGAAGGAGCTTGGTATTCTAGTGCATCACAGAGCAATTGTTCATAGACTTTATGAAAAGGTACGAGTCAAAATTAGAACTCAAACTGGTATCTTAGAAAGTTTCAGGAGTGATATTGGGGTTAAACAAGGATGCCCATTATCACCTACTTTATTTGGCCTATATATCGACAAACTTGAGGAATGGTTCAAGTATGCATATTGAATATGGTGTTCACCTAGGAGAGTATGTTGTAAGACTTCTCCTTTAAGTCGATGATCTTATCTTAATTTTCAGGTCAGCTCAAGGCCTTAAAAACATTTATGTGTGCTTGAACACTTTTGTTAAAAATCGGGGATGCAAGTTAACACTAGTAAGACCAAGATTATAATCTTCTCCAATAGAAATAAAAGAACTCAATATGATTTCTATTTTGATGGAATAGTTTTAGAGGAAGTAATAGAGTATAAATATCTTGGGTTTGACTTTAAAAACAATCTCAGTTGGGAGATTTGTAGCAAAAATATAACTTTAGGGGGGTGGAGATATTTTTATGCTTTCAAAAACAAATGCAGAGAGGCGAAATTATGGGATTGGAAAACTATGCATACTTTGTTTGGGATTCAAGTAACTCCAGTGGTGCTTTATCGATGTGAGTTTTGGGCTAGCAACATTTCAAACTCAAGGTGAAAACAGTTTGAGAGGATTCAAAAACATGATCACTAACAAGTTCAAATTAAAGATCTTGGTCCCATATTAGATTCTTCTAGCTGAAATGGGGGTTGTACCTCTAGAAGCTATTGCTATAGTTCGTCTCATATCATATTTAAAAAGGATCAAGCAAATGGAAGGTAGTAGCTGGCCTAAGGTTTTCCTCCATGAGTTTTTGGAGAAAAGAAAGAAGTCATGGATGAATCAAAACAACAAATGACTTAAACAATGGAACATTTACTTGAATGCATGTGCTAATTTAATAACCAAGAGATAAATTTTTTTGTTATATATAAATCCCACCAAGTTATGTGGGGAAATCCATGAAGGAGAAAAAAGTGGTATTATTTGGAGGAATTTAGATCTACATGTGATCATCAACAAAATGCTTTTATTGTGGCTACTATCCCGTGGAAAGCAAAGATATTACTATCTCAATTAAGAACAAATTCACATCATATTCGGTGTGAAACAGGAAGATGGAAAATACCTAAAGAGGCATGGGAAGAGAGAATATGTGTCTTTTACACGTCTGGTGTAGTGGAGTCAGAGAAACATTTCATGTTGGAGTGTAATGCTTATAATGACATTAGGGCCCAATTTTCTAGTATGGTGGCTACTACATCCTTTCAAGATATTTTTAGCGAGAATATGGTTGAAAAAGGGGTGCTGATTATCAAACTCACCAATCAGGAAATTTGAATGCTAGAAAAATCTTTAGCAAGATCTATTGTCCCATAGGCTATCTTTGGTAGCCTCATGGGCATTAAAATATTCTTCTTCTTCTTCTTCTATATAAAAATCATTACTACACCGATAGGCGTTTCTGTTAGAGTGAACCAAACCATCTTCGACACTTGTAGCCAATATCAATGGCTAAAAAGTTAATATGGTGTATGATACATTTATTGACTAGATCATAACCCTTCAAATAATTTGACATGTCATTCCTCAACATAATTGTTACAACTTGTAGGACATAATCAACTTATTCTAGAAAATAGTCAAGGGCCACCATAAACTTAATAGTACATGCATTGAAAAAAATCATATCTACACCGCCTAGCTATCTTGGAACATGTTTTTGTACCTTTGAAGTGTATTATTTTTTGTCTTCTAAAATCTTGACTGGGAGCACTGGTAGCATGTTATCACACCACACCTTCATGTGACATATAATATTTTGTGGTCTATGAAGTGACATTCGAGAGAGTTTGGTGGGCTGATCCTGTAACCAGTTTGCATTAAATTCATATTTCAACAAATCTCAATGTGTGCAGTCGGCCATGCTCTTGAATTACATTTTTGTTGGAAACTCGAACTGAATATGAAATCAAGGGATTCTTCTTTGAGAGCATTTGTACCATTTACACTAACGACCCCACATGCCAAGTAAGCTATGAAATTTACTTGGAAAGCTATATGTATTATGATTTTACCGATTGTTGTATGAAGTGAGTTTGATCGATGATTGATATGGTGAATTGTTATTTTGTTTTGTTTGAAGTGGGTTTGATTATGAATTGATTCAGTCACTTATTATTTTTAGTACATGTCGTGCATGCTACTATTGTTTTCCATGTCGTTGATTAAATGCAAAGCGATGGGGCTATGGGTTTTTATTGGCTGATTTTTTTGGACACTAGTAAAAATTTATCTCGTTGGGAACTATGGTTTATGGAAAAATTTATTTTCCAGTCATTGTGATTGGTTCAAACTAATGCCTTCATTGAATAGAATTTGATATATTGTACAGATAATAGTTGTTTTGTTAAAGTTTATTTGGATGTGTTAAAAATAGCCATGTGGATTTCTTCCTATTTCCAAGTGGAGGGAGGTGCATGTGGCCGAGACAAGTGATTTCTTGTAAGAGACTTGAGTGGAGGGAAGTGCATGTGGAGAGAAACAAAATAGAATTATAATAGTGATTTCCATCCTTCTGCTGACCATGACAACTGCAAAACAAGCACATTTTCACATTAATCTGCGGCCTCTGGAACATTCAACAATTTGTAAACAATCTCTTCCCTACTCCATTCACTTATGACTTGAGTTGCCTCTGTCATGGCCTGTCTAGGAGACTCCACAGTCAATAGCCCCAACATTTTTTCATTCATGCTTTATAATAAGGGCCAAGTTCCATTTGCAATATGCTCTTAGCATACACCATACCTTATAAATCTGCATAAAACTAGCCATAAAATTAATCATATGGAAATGTTACATGCATATTTATGTGCATAGAACTGGGTATTTGAAAATTGAACCAAACAAGGATGTGCTTATATCTAATTTTATCACAAATAAGAGTAAAATAATTTACAAATGTCATGTATGTTCCTATACTGTATTATTTCAGGATTATCACAACTTAAAAGGTGTATATAGGTAGCGCTACTTGGGAACATAGTTTTTGAAAGGGACTATACCCTTGTATAGGAAGGCTCAAAAATCTAGATAAAATGTGAATGCCCAACAACAGAAAACACTCTACTTAGAAAAGTGCCCAAAACCAACAACACATCAGCAAAAAAATAGCTGATGTACAGCGATCCAATAGCTATTGCTCAATAAAGAAAAGTGAAGCGAAAAGAATAGTCCAAAAACATTGGAAATAATAACTAGGCGGAGAAGCGGCAGTCATGGAAATGATTTTTTTCTTTTTACGCACCGTTATCCAAAGCCTGCTGAAGTCTCCATAGTTGAAGGGTTACATAAAGGAGGCAAATTTTCCTTGCCCTCTATGTTTGTAACTGGGACAATTATACTGTTCTCCTAAGTTAAATCTTCTAGATTTTACTTTTTGTCACCAACTGAATGAGATTTGTTGATATTGTCTTTGCTGTCAACAACTGGAATTTCGAAAGAGGGGTTTCTAGAACAGAATCAACCTCATCTTCAATATCTGCATTTGAATTTAGATCCTCTTTGGCTTCAAAAACCAGATGTTCCGGGAGGGCGTCTTTCCACCAGTTGTGTCTCTTCTACTGGCTCTTTTCTATCCCACAATCAGTAGAGGTGTGGCCTAAACAGAAACACCTTCTACATCTAAATGGTAAGCCTTCATAATCTAAAGGTTGTGACCAAGTTTTGTTTTGCACTCTAAGATCAATGGTAGCAGGAAGGTTTTTAGTGGTATCAAGTTCCACTAAGATCCGGGCATAAGTAGTATGAGTAAAATCAGAGGTTTGAGAATCTATATATATGGTAGTTCCCAAGGCATTACCAATAGAAACAAGACAATCACGACTCCAAAATTGGAGAGGTAAATGGGGCAGCCTGATCCATACAGGTTTGTAGGAAAATGATTCAGTAAGCGGGTTAAAAGAGGGGAACCATGGTTTTATAACCAAGTATCTAGACTAGCAGACCCAAAGCTTAGATGCGATAGCATTCTTATCAGCAATTGAAGAAAAAGAAACAATGAAAATACCTTTATCACATGGGTAAAAATCTATCCTTCCAGCTAGAATTAGAATCCAATGCTTGGAAATCCAATCATGAAGTGTAGGAAGGTTGGGCCAAAGACCTCCAAATTTACAGATTATTGCGTGCTCCTCGTAGTATTTTTCAAAAGAAATAACCTCATCTCCAAATGAAATACATGGAGTAGTGTCAGCAGGTTTCATAGGAGATCTCTTTCCATTCAATGCATCTTTGAAGGATGTGTTCATGGTAGAGCCTCCCTTGCCAACCCTATCCCTCTGAGGCGAGACAACACCATGGGATCATAGTTGATGTGCATGTTATTACAATAATAAAAATTTTCAAATCGAAAAAGAATTAATTAATGTAATGCCATATATACACACCATTGAGGAGAAATATTGAGAATATTTTAAAGATGCACATTGGGAAAACTTAATCTGAATTTTAAAAGGTGTTATCTATCCCCTGTCATTCATTATCCGACAAACATTCACTTAGATGAATCAATGTTGAAGTAAAATTCCATGTAAGCCATAATGCCTACCCATGCAAAATATAAAGGGTCATCATTTTCTATTTTGTTGGCCTCAAATATAAATATAACTAAACAATTTCTTTGAATGATTCATCTTTATTTGATTGGATGCGTACATGAAATAAAGAAAACTTTTATTTACTCAACTGAAACATGGATCTTTTGTAATTACTTTTGTTTATTTTATGTATCTTGGATAGTCACTTTGTAATCGTGAACCGCGCTTGATTAGAAATGAACTTGTTTTTAGCCTGCTCTATATAGCTAATCTTCTTAAAGTTGTAGAGTTTTTAGTTTCAAACTAATTCTCCTAAAAGTTGTTTTATGTATCCTCCTAGTGGTATGCTTACTCTAGAAAAATCACTTATAGAAGTTGGTATGTTGTCTTTAACACCCAAAAAAGTGTTAGAGAAGGTTTTATATACATATTCCTAAACATTTATGGAATATTGGTGATCATATTTTGATACGGGATATGCAATTTTAAATTTTTAGATAGCTCTGAAATGACACTTAGCTCGATACCCTATTATTTGGTTTACAAGAAATTCACAGAGATCTAATAATTGGGACTATAACATTCATCAAAATTATGTTTTTTTGCTATTCCTTTTCTTCTATTCATATGTAGTTGCGAAATGACCCTTAGCTTGAGATCCTTTTGATTCGTTTACAAGAAATTCACAGGGCGCTACCAACTGGGATTCTAATATTGATCAAATATCATTTTTTTCACATGTCATTTCTCCTATTTATCTATAGCCTTGAAATAACCCTTAGCTTGAAAGCCTTTGAATGGTTTCAAAGAAATTTACAAGAAGCTACTAAGTGGGATTATAACATTGATCAAAATCATGTTTCTATTTTGTCAATCTCATTTCTCTTATCCATATATAACTCAGTATTTGGGTATGTTCAATTATTCTGTATGGTTTACAAGCATTCGCAAGGAGCTACTAATTGGGATTATAACATTGATCAAAATTATGTTTTTATTTTGTACGTGTTATTTATCTTATCCATTATAACTACGTATCTAGGTATGTTCCATTTTGGTAGCTGATGAAAGATTTCAACCAAGAACCTTATAGTAAATTGGGATACGATATTGAGCTAAAACAAGTTATTTTATTTAGCATTTTCTCCAACCGAGTTATTTTCTTCAGCGTTTTCTCCTGTTTTGCTATTGGGTATGCTCAATTTTCGTACTCTATTGAAAGTTTCAACTCACTGCTATATAGCTTTAAAGCATTCAACAAAAACATGATTTTATTTTCAAATTTTCATCCATAATTCTGCATCTGGGTATGTTCAATTTTTGTAAGTTTACATTTTTGAAAATACAATTGCTTTCCTTCTCAACATGGAGATCTGAAAAATCTGCATTTTCCCTTTGCTTTGATCGATAATTATTGTTGTAGTTGACAACTTGACAACATCGCCATGAGACAAATGAGCATTGCTATAAGAAAAATAGATAGATATATAGCTGAAGAAGGGAACCGACCCGCGTGCCTCGCCAAATTGAGGGGGTCATATGATTGCTGGGATTGATTCAGCCGAATCAATCACATCCTTCATAACCACAACTTGATGGGGATGGGAAGGAATCAAAACATTGGAAGGTAATCTCGGGGGCCATTGTCCTATCTTAAACACGGAAACTTATTATTTTTTACTATTGTTTTCAATCAAGACACCAATTTGTATGCTTATGTTTGTACTTCTCAAAGCCTTTATGCTTAATATAGATGAATAGACACATTTTAAATGCACAAAACATTATTTTTGTTAAAGGAAAAGTGATTTTACATTGGATCTTGCATTCTATTCTTCCATTACATTTTTTACAAGAATGGTATTAGCATTCTATAAAACTAATTTATAGATCACTTATATGGAAGTTTCATATTGTGATCCTACATTTTGTTTCAGTTTAATTTTAGACCTGATTTTAGCTACATCATTGCCCTTAATTTGGGCTTTCAAAGTAATTTTTTTTGTTCACATTAAATTTAGATTTTAGTTTAGTTCATATTCCTGGATTTCAATGAAAATCTGTCATTTTAAGCAATAAATCCCTAATTCAGTTATCTGTTTTGTTAGTTCAATTTTTTTATTTTCTATGTTTCTTTCATGTCTTATCCTTTCACTTATATGCGTCCAACAAAGGATATCTCTTTAGTCAACGCTAACCACAAATATGCTACAAAGGAAAATACTCTCTTATGGATGTCCAAGTTCAGTTATCAAAATATCAATGTGCATACCCAAATACAGTTATGTTAAACAATGGATACCCTGATTCCATTATGCCAAGGGGCCATTACTCACAATCTCGTTAAATTGGGATATGAATATCCACATTTGCTAGGATGCCAAAATCTGGTTATTAACTTAACGAAATAAATCTTGGTAAAATTACATTGGATATAAACAATTCTAAAGCCCCTTTTGCTCCAACTTTAACATTGCTAATGAATTTTTACATATCGTTCAAAATTAGCCTACATTAGTTAAAATTCAACTGTGGTGTTAGTATCCCACATTTTGATTTCCCCGTAGGCTATAACCTCTAACCACAAACACTTATATCTAGTATTTATCTAATTATAACTGTTGAATTTTCAGTTAAAGCTAATAAAAAAACACAATCTTAACAAATTGTTGTATTCTTCCTTCACTTCCGATAGAATTCAAGCTTAATCAATCTTGTTATGAATGTACATACACTATGCTTTTCTAGGTCTTTTCACAGGATGTTTTTCGTTATGATTTGGGAAATAACTACAAGTTCAACATCCATGTCATAAATAATGATTTTTAAATTCCAACTATTGTGAGAATCCTCGAAAAATAAGGTAGTATAAAATGAGATATTAAAAGAGGGCACACAGAGCTTAAAATGTCTTCAGGGAAAGTAAATGACATCAACATATTCTATAATTTTTGTATGCTATAAAAACCCATAGCTTTCCTGATATTTCTGCAACAAGGAAAGATTCTTCTTATTTGAGGTATAGAATTTTGATTTGTTGATACTAAATTCTGTACAAGTTCCCCTACTAGCCTCTATAGTGCGAAGCACCCAAACCAATGTTAGGAAAACTGAAAAATTTATGCTTTCTTCCCTTCTCCTAATGCCACCAACCTTACAGAAAGTACTCTTGCTGCACCGAATCCCTTGTTCTATTATTGTTCATTGAAAAGGTTTATGTCATAGTTTACATGTGGTTTTTTCTAACTTTTTTAATGGATTTATCTTTATTGTTACCGCCAAGAACATGTCATCTTAAAAATCATTTTCCCTTCATTTAATGGTTCTTGGGGTTTGAAAAAAGGCTTGGTTTTATCAATTTCCATGTCACATGTATTTGTATTTGGATATGGTTTAAAGTAGTTGGTAACACATGTAGTGATCAACACTGAGAAAAGTAGAAATGCCATGAAATGTGATGTAGGCAGTTCTAATATAGTAAAATATAATTTATCAAAATACCTAATTAATGGAAACCTTTATTATAGAAAATTATATTCTTATATTAGATTGAATACCTAATGTTTTGATAAATATCTTGTATGATGCTCAATTGAGCACGCACCCTTTCAAGATAGTTAGTCAGTTTGACCTTTTTTTTTTTTTTCTAAAGTGAGTTTGAGTATTGATAGTTTGTGATATTTACATTTTTATTTATTTCCTTTAACTTTGTCAAATTGTGCTAAAGGGACATATTATCTGTTGTCTTGTTATAGGATTTCAAGTAATAGTTTTTAAGTGATTTGTTACGGGCTCGCTAATTTTTGGGTTATGAATTCTGCAAGCAACGAGTTCGAGCTCTTTCAATAGTGCAATATTTCCCATCTCTTGATTATGGATGGTTGAAGGAGGTGGGTTGTTTTTGCTGGGGAAACTATGATGTTAGCAATATTTTTGCAGGTTTGTTTCTCTTTTAATATTTTATAATGAAAGAAACAAAGAAGTGGGATTCCTTATTTACGAAATGGTTGCAAGCATCCCTATTTGTGTTGGTGGTGAATGGGACAACCCAAATGCATCCACGGGCCCATGGCCTCCTTTTTGTAGCGTTAGACTCACACTCCAATAAGTGTAGTTTTATATGGATTTTATCTTAACCCATAACATCACATAAGTAGGAATCTACTACTACAAGCTATGTCATGGATCCTCTTATTTTAGGGGATGCCTCAAAGATAATTCGTGTAATGTTCACAATAAAAATTCCATCCAGATTTTTATACGATGGTAATTTCTTCACTTATTTATCATAAAAAGGCAAAAAAATCTTGTTATTTCTCATTCTAACAAAGGAAAAGAAAAATAATTCTTTTAAAATCCATATTCATTTGTGGAAAGCCCTATTTTTCGTATGTGGAAAAAGCTAAAATCAATTTACATAATAAATCTATCTATAATCCTCTTTTACAAATATAAAAAGTTGGCTCTCTCCTAGTCATTATATTCTTTGTATACATTTTTGTTTTATTAATTTCTAGACATGGTGTTATATTATGTGAGAAGTGGAATCCATGGGTATATATTTATCAACACTTACTATGTGATGCTTCATAAGAAGACAAGTTGTTTTAATCAATTAGAGAAGAAAATAAAATTTAGTTCAAGAATTCATCAATATTGACCTCAAAGGTTATGAAGTTTAGGTGAAATTATATTTCCTCTAGGGTGAGTTCATTGGATTTAAAAAAAAAGCCTCGACTTCAAGGAAGATAGAGACCCCGAGTTAGTCTTGTGATTGTAGGAAAACAACTATTATTTTCTCTTAAATGATTGTGCTAAGTATTCGACATGATTTAATGTACTATTCTTCTTTTTCATGTTATATCGATAAATCTAAGGAACACATTACAAAACAATATATTTTATAGTTAAAAAGTAACATCCTTATTCAAAGTACATATTATTTGAAATATCATTACGGTTGGCACCCACATATGAGGTTTCATATTCTAGGGTGACACTCCCACCATTACGAGTGATACTTGTGATAAAACTAGGTCTCTTAGTGATATAATGGTTGGTTAGTTGCAAAATACATATTCTTGTTTTCTCCTGCTCTTGATATATGCATTCCTACTTGAAATCAAATATGTCTCTTCAATGCACGTTGGAATAGATTTTATTAATAAAAATCATCCTTAATTTAAAACATTAATCGTATATCGTTAGACATTTTTGGTACACATAACCCCTATTAGACACTATTGTAATGCCAAAAGGAGTGACGTCAGTGGCCTTTTTACTAATGCAATGGTTGATTTGTTTTGGGGAGTATGTTTTCTTTCTCAATTCTCCCACCTCATCCTCTATGGATTCTTAATCATAAAAAATTATGTACATAGACAAACCCGGAGGTTTGATTTCATGGAATATTATTTTACTTTATGGTCCCATGAATATTGTAGAAAAATCCCTTTGGTTCACCATTAAAGAATTGTTGAAGACAACCCTCTCAATGAAAGTAGAACCTCCCCATAGTATTTGATCTTGCAATATTTCTCTTATTTGATGTGGAGGATGATCCAAATGGAGTTGCTTTGAAAATATCACGAGAAGAAGAAATAATTCAAGAATAATTAAACTCACAACAATAATTCATTTTCATTCATTCAATCAATCTTCAATATTATATACATCCACATATATAGGTAATATCTCCCTATAATTAAGGAGGTAGCTATATCTTATCAAACCATCTCAAAGCTATCTACATGAGTATTCCAAACTCACATAACAATATGTTTGTTACAGTTGTTTAATATAACAACATATAACAAATATTTACTAACTCATAATAATAATTACTTATGTAATTATTATTTACTAACACATTTCCTAACTTATTCTTCTAAGATAATAATCAATCTTGTAATTAATATTCACCAATATGGAGCACTAACCATAGATTTCCTAACATTGCCACCCTTAGTGTGAACATGGGGAAAACCTATCTTTGTACTTACATTTTCTTTCACGAATAGGTAATTTTCATAGGATGATCAAAAGCTTGATGGATGGTTTTACATACAGTTTACCAAAAACTAAGAATGGTGGTTTTACAAAGTGGAGTACCACAAACCAAAAAGGTGATGGTTTTGCATATGGTTTACAAACAACTAAAAATGGTGGTTTTACAAAGTAGTTCACCACAAACAAAAAAATTAAGGTGTTCAAGTGGTTTGCCTATAACCACATCATAATTTGATAAGTACTATTATCATCCCTCATCACTTTTCACCATAGGAAATAACATAAGAAATTTTGTTGAATTGTTGCTCATACATTACAAACTGAAAAATTGAAATGGAACATTGAGATCATGTTCCTCCCCGCGCCCCCACCCTCAATGTGAAATTTCCACTTATTCACACCACACAGCAACAACATGATCACTAAAATATGAAGCACACTAAAACTGAAACTCTAAAAATATAGAGGAAAGCATACTAGAAAAATTGAAAGCAAATACTCACACCAAAAAAATGCCACCATAAGCGATATGTGGCCTCGTCATTGAAGACTAAAGAGAGGTCATTGATTGAAATCCAAACTCTGTTTCCTCCATCCTACACTTTGTCATCATACTACTAAATCATCATGATTTATCTTTGAGGCTCATGATACAAAATTTTATGATACTACTACATATGGGGTCATTTTGAGACAAAACTTAGAGACAATATTAAAGTTTTGTCTCAAATTTTAAGTTTCGTCTCAAATTTCCCCCTTCTTCTATTTTTAAAAAATTAATAAATAATATTTTCGCCTTGTTAATCGTGCACAGAGGTTTTTCATTTTTCCGGATGCTTTTGTTTTCCCTCTCCTCACAACAGATCACGAAAGAATGGGTTTGTTGAGGGCGAAACCAAAACTATGGTTAATGGCGACCAAAAATCCACACATTCTCGTTACGCCGATAGGCATATCTGACAGGTTTATATGCACTCGTGCAATCAATGGCAGGGAGTGATTATCAGGGCTTGCAAGACCATTGGGCGCCTGAGAACCGTGAACAGTGCCTCCCATCTTTAACGCATTCACCTGTCGTTGCCTTTTGGAAGGTCGTCGAATACACATTTTGGCTTGTTTCATTGCCGTTTTCTGGTGGCGAGGGGTGTTCTGCTCGGGATAATGGATTTGTGCTGTCCATTCACGGGGCTCGAGGGCCGATAGTTATGTGTTTCAGGTTAGGAGTTGAATCAGTTGTGTTGTCAATAAATAGAATTTACTTCTCCCATTTCCATCTCTCTTATGATCTGTGAGGCGGATGACATTGAGGATTTGCATTGGAGGACCTTATACACCTCTGCCAGTGGGTTCAAATACCTGCCATTGTTTTGTTTGTTGTATGTAGAACAGAGCAGAGAACACCGTGCATTTTTTGTGTATTTTTTGAGCTTTTTTTGTGTGTAATAATGTGGTCTGCATCCTCCTAATAGGGGTTTACAGACATTTTTTGAGTTTGGTTTTAAATAGATGGTAGGCTTCATAGCTGTTGATCTTTGATTCTTTTGTGTTCTTACAATTAATTTTAGTTATGTGTTTCAGGGAAGGAGCCGAGGAAGAAAAAATAAAATGAAGCCCTAAATTAAGACCCTAAAGAAGCGCCGCAAAATCGGGTAGCTAAATGGAACCCAACATAAGCTTACCATGATGGACTGCAATTGCAGTGCTTTCATTGGCACTTCTGCAGGTATGCCAGGGTAGACTATTGGCTTTTTGATGTGGCACTGTAAATTGCTTCAAAATTTAGCTGTGTTGGTTTTTAATATTTTATTGGTATGACAGATAATTATTTAGGATTATTATTCTTTTTATTGTAATTGATTTTTTTGGTAAGACTAGCACTGCAACTCCCTGATTTCACTGGAATCATCTAAAACTATGTTAGCAGAAGCAGGTAGATGAGTAGCCAAATCAGCGAAAAATCATTAATAAAAGAAATTATATAAATGCTCACGGGTTAACAAAATAGGTCAATGGGACTCTGAGGATACATCCTAGTACCATAGGGACAAAGTATTCCAGCCTAAGCCCTGGCTCAGACCAATACCAGAGCTAGAGGGAGCACACAAGGTGGGTATACCCAAACACCGATGCGAAAGAATCTAGAAATGAAAACTAATTTTGTCTTTTCAAATCTGTCCATATTAATTCTGTCTTTTCACTATCACCCTGACCTCTACATTTAGATGAAGTTTTGATTAATTGGCATTCAGCTGTGGCGTTTCACAGATTTTCTGCTCTATATTTCACATTTTATATTCCCACTGAAGGATGCCCATCTGGTGAAACTGAATATGTGGTAATCAATGTGGTTGCCCGTGCCAACATTGGTCATTGTTCATTATCTCTCAACAGTGAAACTGAGAGATAATAAACACCAATGCCCAAGAATCTAGAAATGAAAATTAATTTTTTCTTTTCAGCATCTGTCCATATTAATTCTGTCTTTTCACTATCACCCTGACCTCTCCATTTAGATGAGCTTTTGATTATTTGGCATTCATTTGTGGCGTTTCAAATGCCTGCCGTTGTTTTTTTTTTTTTCTGGTGCAAATAGGAACAACATAAATTTTGTTCTTCTTACCTTGACATTAATGATATCCCCTGCAGCAAATACATTACTCTGCCCTTATATACGCAGGGAGCTATCCACATTTATCTGTCTTAATTCTGTCTTTTCACTATCACCCTACCTCTCCATTTAGATGAGCTTTTGATCAGTTGTGGCGTTTGACAGATTTTCTGCTCCATATTTCACATTTTATAATCCCGCTGAAGGATGCCCATCTGGTGAAACTGAAAATATGTGGTAATAATGGTGGTTGTCCCTTGCCAACATTGCATTGTTTATTATCTCTCAAGAGTGAAATATCTTTTATACTAATCTAAAGTTGAAAGATTTGCATATTTTTGTGTACCAAGGATGGTTTAATTTTAGTTGTGTTTTAGTTATGTGTTTGATGAAGTCTTGCAAATCCTCCATTTTTCCCGCCTGGAGAAGGGCCCTGGAGCTCTTCAATACTCTCAAGCATTCAAGTACGTTTGACTGAATGTATGTTGTTTTCCGCACTTACAGAATTATGCAGCCAAGCTTTTTTTCCTTGATTGTTTACTCCTCTTTTTATATTTTTGTAACCCCTTTTTTTTCTATAATGTATATCAAGTTTGGAGTAAAATACTGACTGACTACTACTGAGTACTATGATAAAGGGTGAACTAAAATTTTCATAAATTTTTCTCTGCATATTAAATCTATAAATAATACTGTGAAAAAAGTGTGCTCCCTGCATGATATATTTGTGGGATTTATGTATTTTTTGTGTTAATTTTTGTTTTGGGTCTGCGCAAGCATAGAAGACCGTACCCAAGGGACTATCTTCCTCGCAAGTATCCATAATCTGACCATAAACTGGCATTTTCCGCTTAGAGTTTAATGATATTTATATATTTTTATATGATTAAAATGTTGGAATGCCTAATTTTATTTCATCTTATTTCCTGTCCCTTTTGTTTCCCACTCAGGCCATATAAGCTATATTAAATAATAGAAGGCTATGGAGTTGTAGTTTGTGTGTTGTTGGTGACTGGACTGTATTTTGTAAACCATTGCCCAAATCAAAGTGCAAACCCTCTTCTTGGGTATGCACATATCCCTCTTCTTGGGTATGCACATATCCCACTGTTGGTGACTGGACTGTATTTTGTGAACCATTGCCCAAATCAGAGTGTAAACCATATCCCTCTTCTTGGGTATGCACAGATCCCACTGTTTGAATGATGGGATCTGTAATGTTACTGAC
Source organism: Taxus wallichiana var. yunnanensis (assembly GCA_018340775.1). Lineage (NCBI taxonomy): Eukaryota > Viridiplantae > Streptophyta > Pinopsida > Cupressales > Taxaceae > Taxus > Taxus wallichiana. The sequence goes on along the minus strand of CM031244.1, from coordinate 674,659,759 downwards.
TCTACAACCAATATATATTCAATGCATATACCCTGACGAAGCAGTCGTGGAAGTGCATCCGTACGAGGCCGGCGGCAAGACAACTGCAGATTTCACCTCCTCATTTGAACAGTAGTTATGTCAAAAAACTGAGCGTTTCCAGGAAAACTATAAAATAAAAACAATACTAGTCATGCCCACAAGGGAATACACACTTTGTGCCATTTCTGTAAACCTCCAAAAAATACGAGAATAATATTGCTGTGATATGCTCAACAATATTATTTCTATGGTGTCCAAGTTTAGAATATTATTTATATTGTTTGAGATTGGATGTTTACATGTTTAGAAGATTATTTCTATTGTGTCCAAGTTGGTAAATGAACTCAAATAGGACACCTTCAGGAAACCTGACCACAAGCAAGAAGACAACTTGGAACGAAAAAGTGCCAGCCCTTTAAATCTAAAAGCTGGCAGATCTGTCCATGCTTTATAGTGGGAAGTGTTTTCATTGGGTGCTTTTTGGACTTCAGTCTTATAAACTGTGGTGTAATTTCTGCATTGTCTACCCTCTGTGCTCTAATGATTAATGTGAAAGTTATGTGCATTATAATAGTTGTCTGTGGAGTTTTTGAGATTTTGGGAGTTAAACAGAAAAAATTATTTTTGTTGCTTTCCAGTATATCCTATCATTTCTATACAATTCCGAGTACTGAACTGTCTAAAGATTGTAATTATAATAGTCCGGTGCTAAGGGAAAATTAGCTCCGAACAACTTCCCAAATGAGATTTGCATTTTGAGGCATGTTGGCATATCATTCACTGAAATGTCTACCTCTGACTAATGCTGCAAGTTTTTGAAATATGCATTGCAACTACTTCTCGGAATATGCATGTCTCATGAAGTTTCTGCAGAGCAAATTTGGCTCTAGAAAAATCAGACATGCAATTTATAGTTGTCTTCACAAATGTTGTGGACTCCAGGATGTACCTTTCTGCCCTATTGCTGTTCTAATGTGTACACAATACACATCTATCTTAGGAGAAAATAGGCATGGCTTGACGACATTTGAAGCATCATATTTAGAGCGATGTAAACCTTAACGAAAAATTGAAGGTATGCATATCGTAATTGGAGTTCACTTCTATTGTACAATATTTTTTAGATTGGGTTAAGTTGGATCAAGATACATTTGTTGGAACTCTAGGTATTTCAGCTTTTATTACTGAGATTTGTATCTAAAATTGGTTTAGTTATCTAATATGCAGATATAACCTCCATGAAAGACATTGGAGTGATGTAAATCTTATCAAAAGATTGAAGGTCCAAGCTGCCCAAGCCACCCAACTTGCTAGAAATGTTTCCAGCAGACAAGGTAAAAATATTTGCAAGCAAATGTTGACACTATTTTTACTCCAGCTATATTTCCAGCAGGTACTAAACTTCTATGCTCTGGTCATTGCTTCCTCAATTTCTTTAGTGATGGTAACTGCGGGCCTTTTTCCCAAGCTTCATTCTTGTCACGATATAAGAATTTGGAACTTGGAATTTAAAGCATGATTTTATTTAATTGTAATTCACTTCCTTCAAGATATTATAGAGAATACCCAATTTTGAATTACTATTTGGGGCTTTCTTGTTGCTCCTCATGGGTCCTTTATTCTTAAGTAATTTGGAAGGCATGGGAACAAGTGAAACACTTGGTGGTTGGGTATCATGTCTTTTCTTCGTTTGACACTAAGTGTCAACCATACAAATCGATTTCATTGAATTTGAAATATAATGACAAGATCCTTTCCTACAAGAGGCTGCTCTGCCCTCCGTTCGTTTGAGAAAGGAATTAAAATATTTCATGACTTTTACAGATACCCTGATGCCCTTTTAAATAAATGTCTTAAATCTAAAAAATGTTCATAGTTGGATTTCAAAGAACAACTTTTATGAAGCCAAGCTAATAAGGCTGGACACCTGATTTACGGCGGGAGGAATCTTTTAATAGGTAAGAAGGTCTTCAATCTTTTTAGAGGAAAAATTAATGACTCCGATTTCTCTAGTGAGACCAAGTTGAACACAATCCTCCATTTCTCTCCAAACACCTTGGGTGTCCATTGCAATCTGTGCATCATGTGGTGTTAGATTAGTAAATGTGACACCTTTCTTAACGGCTACAGCCGTGGATCGATACAGATCCAAGTATTCTAGCTTCAATGCCCCCGGTTTAAAACAAAACCCAATAATAACAATGTTTAGTCCTTGAATCACATGAATGGCGAGTTTATATGGTCTGCATTCTCAAAGATCTTGGTATTCAACACTTTCTAATGTTAAATTATGTGAAAAAATAAAACCGTATTCTACTCCAATGTCTGTAGTTCAATGCCCTGTTTTAAAACAAATACAGGAAAACAATATTTAGCTCTGTAATTACATGAACTTACCGCAAGCTTTTCTTGAGAGCAGGAATCACATCCTGGGATAACAAAGCCACCGCACCAAAGTTTGGAGGTAACAAAAACTTCATTGCGAGATACAAACCCCTTTTCAAAGGCTTCCTTCAAATGATTCCCCCAATAAACCTTCTACGTGTAATAAACATTTGCAGATCGAATGCTCTATAACCAACCTAAAATACAAGTATTTACGTAACAAAGATATGATTAAACAATAATAATAAACTCTCAATATTAAATTATTATAATATGGTCTACAAATGACCAAACCCATTAGGGAGGGAGATTATAATTTTTTTATTTCTTAGGGTTATCTATTCTGTTAAATGGGCCCAGGAGTATCACTTCCCTTAAGTAGGGTTAGCTGCCATGACTAAGGGTTGTCTCTTTTGTGAAGTCAACCCAAGGGTATCTCATCTCTCAAGTTGGCTTAGATGCCACTACAGCACCCAGCTTGGTCCCCTAGGTTATGTAGTTGGTTGTGGTATTTTGTCAAATTTCAATTAGACCTTAAAATTTACTCATTAATGTCAACGGCATTTGTTTAAAAATATTAAACGTTTTTCAACAGCAAAATTCTTGCAGTTGACTCTGCAAATACCAGTCAAAATTCAACAACAAACTTCTTGCAAATGACTGTTTAAATACCAGTCAAAATTCAAGAGCAAACTTCTTGCAAATGACTGTTTAAATAACAGCCAAAATTTAACAGCAGTATGCCTCAGTGTATAGACAATGCCCAATAAAGCTTAGAATCCCATTATTCTTCGATCAACAAAATTTTAATTGAACAGGGCTTGAACCAAGGTCATCATCATATGGTGCTCTGTTGGACAATTCTTCTAGGTGAATTAAACTAAATGCTTTTTTTTTTTAATTACTCACTTCCTATGGTTACTATTTTTTTTTGTCCTAACTATTGGAATTTAGGCAGTGGAACATTATTTTTAACTGTGTAGTTATTAGCACTAGAGCTATCATTTGATGGCCTATTTTCCACAAGTAGTCACTTCTGCTATAACCTTTTTTTCTCATTTACATTAATAGGACTGTTATTGTTGTAAAACTGAAACAGCTTTAGATTCAGAGAACCTGAAGCAACAAGCATTGAAGGCTCCTTGGGGCAAGCTCTTATCACAGGATTCTCGGGTAAATCTCACTTTATTTTATTGGAGAGAAGTTGTTACTTTTTTCCGTCGATGGATTAATTTAATCTGTAGTCTGTAAATTTACATTTGAAAATGATATTGAATGAATTCAGAATCCAGATGTGGATCTATGCGACCAAACATTCTTGATTGGACGAAGTAAGAATTGCAATTTGTGCATTGATGATCCCTCAATAAGTGGAGTTCTGTGCATGTTGAAGCATACAGTGGTAATCTTTACTTCTTTAGGTTTTATATGAAGTAAAATTGTTGTTTCTTTTTTTTGTGGGTAATGAATCTGATTTGTTTAATATATGGGTAAAAGCTGAGCTGCCCGCCTGTTTTTGGGTGCAGAAGAAGGGTGCGGAAGTGCTTGTTTTGGGGAGCAATGGGTCTGTTGAACTCAATGGAGAGGGTCTAAAAAAGAAGGTCCCTGTCATTATTAAAGGAGGAGATGAACTTGTTTTGAGCTCTATGTGTCATCACACTTATGTATCCTCTACACTCTACTTATTGGCGGCTAGCCATAGCATCTTCTCAAGTTCAATCATCATGTTTTCTTATATTGCTAATCTATCAATATTTTCCTTCACTGTTTTTAAATGCAGATTTTTCAGCTTCTCACTAGTGAAGAAGTATCAACCCCTGCATTGCCTAGTTCAGTAGGCAGGGAAGAAAATCAGGTGGTAACAGGTAAGGCAGAAAAAAATATTGTAGGTGCAACAGAACTATCTGAAGCTTTAGCTGCTATGTTGGGTCCCTTGCAAGCACCTCTTTTGGGTTCTTTGCCGTCCTTGCTGCCAGGGCTTCCCAATCACAATCTACCTTATTCTTCTAGCAAACATGGTGAAGAAATTGACCAAGGAAGTGAGACATCCCAATCACAAGCTGCCTGTGATATGTCAGATGGGTCTGCCTCAGATACTGAAGAGGTTGAGGTTGAGGCTGCTCTAGAGCCTGGGAGTTCACCTGTTTTTGGTGTGTTGAGATGTAGAAGAAAATCTGACAAGACTGACTACATGTGCAACGGAATAGATGGGAATTCACTTGCACAAGTTTGTGAAGACAGGAGGCAATCTGGAAGAGGTATTGACCCATCAGTAGCACATGCGAAATGCCAAACTTTGAAGGAAGATTTAAGAAAAGGAATTGTTGATGGCAGTGAGACTCATGTGTCATTTGATGGTTTTCCTTATTATTTGAGGTATGAAATTGCATCTACTCTAAGACCTTTTTTTCCTTCCTTTCAACTGCTTTGATTTAGATCTAAGTTACCGAAACGTTTTGGATACGGGAGCGGGAGCGGAGTATCCGATACGCGGAAACGGCAAAATTTTTTTGACCCCGGATACGGCGTAGGATACGGCAGTACAAAAACTATATAAAAATTAAAAAATATATAAATTTCAGCCTTCTAAATAAGAATTAACCACATGTTATGCATATGAAAAACAAAACAAGCTAAATAGCCACAACAAACTATTCATACATTCATAATTTCAATTGTCCCTATCATATCTAGTTGAGGTGTTTATTACATTTATGATTTATCTCATACATGCTATTTTTATCCATGTTTATGATGGCTTGTACTTGGTACTTTATGTAGAATAATGGTGTTGCGAAAACAGTAATTTCTGCTGTAATGATATATTAAATTTAAAATATGCCTTCTGTAGAATAATGGTGCTGTGAAAACTGTAATTTCTGCTGTAATGATATATTAAATTTAAACTATACCTTCTGTAGAATAATGTTGCTGTGAAAACTGTAATTTCTGCTGTAATGATATATTAAATTTAAACCAGAATTAAAAAAGAACTTTCAAAAAAAAAAAATCAGTTTTGGGCCAGAAACGGGCTTGGTGAATGCAGTGCAGTAGTATCCCCAGGTATGGCCATATCCGGACCTGCCTGGCCGCTCCCAAGCTGCTCCCAAGCCGCTCCCGCTCCTACTCCCGCTCCCAGACGCTCCCGCTCCCGCTCCGGCCGCCTAAACCGGCGTTTCCGGTAACCTAGATTATTTCATCAGGGTTCGGGTAGACAGCCTGTACAATCACGATGAATGGCGTTAAATGCATATTTTAGCATTTAAACAGGCTATAAAGTGCTTAATTACGCCGGAGGCGTGGCTACTGTGAACTAGATCTCTTACGACTACGGCCTCCCGCTTGACCTGCTTAGCGGGCTTGCCACAGGTGTCGCTCAATACATTTGTCTCTTACCTCTCTCCGTTCCCTCCTGCTTCACCTACGTGTCTTTCCGTGGCTACGTGTCCTGCTACTGCACTAAGCGGTGTCTTTTTCGCGCAGGACTCTTCGTATATTGGCGTTTTGTTCTCTCTCTTTTTTTCTAAAAGATGGTTGTTTTTCATCTGTGGATGTCTTGAAGTGGTTGAAATCATTGTTGAACCGAGAAGTAGGGTTCAGACCATGGATGTTTAGTGTACAACTAGGTGGAAACACGTAACTAGAAGATGATTACCGAGGAAGTGGGTGCCCAATAGTGTCTTTAAAGAAGGCCAAAGGGTTAGTTTTCGTATTACTACGAGAGAATTTTAGAGAAGTGAGCGTCCATGATCTCATTGAAATCATTTGTTGAAGACCAAGTTTCGCTTTGATTTGGTGCAAGATAAATTCACCCTCCCCCATTAAACAAGGCAACCGGGAATTATTGTGAGATTCATTGCTTGGCGACTCCAAAGAAACATGCTCTCCAAATCTTCCATTACCATTAATACATTGGAATTGACATTCTCTGTTTCAGCAACCTGAAATTCATTCTCTTTTCCAATCATGTTTTGGATTTTCCACCAACTCCATCCTCGGACTCCATTACACTAAGGCAATCCAACAACTTGTACATCGCACTCATTTTCGGAAAAAGGCTGCCATCCATTGAGGCTCCAAGAGAACAAGTAGAGGTAGGCCTTGGGCTGCCAATGTCAAGAACTCGATGTGGGTTCATTCGAGATTCACTCCGGTCATCCTCCATCGGTGAAGAGTAGGACCATGTTTTTCGTAGGACACTCCTTGCCCGTGCCAAAAGAGGAGCTTGAAACAGAGGTATGGACATCCGCCAAAGCATAATAGAGAATGGATTTTGTCGATGATGTAGTCGCAGTGCCTTGTAGACATGTATGCAAAATGTTGAAGCATTAACAATGTACATAAACTGTTTGACAAAATGCCTTAAAGAGATGTTGTCTTATGGAATGCCATGATTGTAGGATATGATTGGGTACACGTACAAATTCAGAATGTATCCTTGCTAATTGTAGTCTTCGGGCCTCTCTGCAGAGGCTCTCAAGTTCATCCAGACCCATTGATCTTGTGCCTACTCTTGAGAAGAATTATGGTATTGGGTTTGAAAAGGTAGAAAAGATAGATTTGGGCTGCTTCCAAGTCCGGAAGATTTATTTGTTGATAGAGAAAAGAAGTCATTTTTAGCTGGTTGTGGCGATGACTGGATCAAGCGGGTTTGGATTGATGGGAAAGGTGATAAACAACGAGTAGAGAATTGGGAATTTGTTGGTGGACGACCTTTGGGTGTGGCTCTTGGTCCTAATCGGGGAGCTCATTGTGTGCGAACTTACCGGGTAATTTATTTTCCATGTATGTAATTCGTGTTATAAGTTCTAAGGGTCATCTACTTTCATAAATTTGATGTAAGTTTATATGGAATCATTAGTTTGTTTTGTTCAAAAGTTTTAGATTGAATACTATATTCTTAAAATGAACTGTGTTAGGGTTTCTTTGAATGTGACGAAAGACAATTTTTCCTCTCGTATTTGAAATTTCCCGCATTTGATGCTCGAGGACGACTTTATTTGAGTTGCAGAGATTTTAGTGGTCATCATGAGTGGTTCATAAGGTGTAATATTTACTGAAGGTTTTGCAGATGGGGTAGAGTAAAGTAAGCAGATTTTGATTGTGGGAGGAACTCCATGGTTAAGCGCACATGAAGTAGAGTAATTTTGGTATGAGTGACCTCTGGGGAAAGCCCTTGTACTAATTCACCCCTATGATCTTCACCCAGATGTATTGAATGCCAATTGCGTCATTCATACTTGTGAGAGTGACTGCTACTCATGAAACATGGGTCAATGTGGGAATCATCTCACTTAATTTGATGGAGGCCAAGATGATCAAGTCAAGCCTTCTTTGCTTAAACAGAGGAATGAGTTATTGATAGGATTTTAGAGCCCAAAGTCAGAAGGTCACTGTCACAGGGTAGAGTTATAGGGGTTTCAAAGTATTAAGCTCTCCAAACATACTCTTAGGCTTATATTACATTCCCTCTCAAAAGTTTCGATGGAGGCCTATATGATGACAAAGTGTTTCAATGCTACAGTTTCCAAAATCACAATTTGTAACCCTAAGCACATGTTTACTAAGAACAGAGAGAGCATGAGAGATTTAAGAACCGGTGACTCTTCAAGAATATACAAAGGATCCTACGATTCATCGCCTCGTTCCAAGACATACATCCAAAAATACAACTTGTAGTCATCTAGATATCGGGGAACATGTAAGAATGTTGTCTGCATGCACTCAGACGGCAGACAGAAATCCATAGGATTATATATGACAGTCAAGGTAGAATATAAGGGTTGTCGTAAATATCGACACACCAAGAATATACCGAGGTTCCTACCAAATTCTACATGCCTCCATACGTACAAAGAAACCCCTAACAAGCTATTAGCATCTCGATATAAAAAGAAACATATGAAAGCTCAAGATACAGTCTTGAAAATCCTGGAAAATACAGAGTTTCATAAGATTTGAGGAATAAGAATCGAACAAAGGAGAAATTATAATGTCATGAAATTTTTCTTCATCTTTATTAAATACCTAACACCCTCATACCATTCGTTGGGAGCTCAAGAATACAAGAATCAAATGCAAAACCTTGTTTTTGGGTTCTTCTCATAATTGAGACAACATATCTCAAGAAACTTCTCACCTTTGGCTTTCGAATTACTCCTTGCATTCTAAGCTCGCCACATCCTTCTTGAATTCTCTCTCTTTTGAATGAATCCTCCCACCATCATTTCTTGCATCATATTTCGGTTACAAAGCCTAACCATACTCACTTTCACTAAGGAATTCACCATCTACCATTCCAAGTACTTCACAACCATGTTCATTCATATTAATTTAAAGAGTTATTTAGAATACATTTGCAAGTAATCACAGTATTAAGTAACATATGGCAACATAAAGACTTACAAGAACAATCTCTCTTTCATACTGAGCTATGCAAAATAGATGCACACTTATTCTTGCATACTGAATGCCTCAATTGTAGGGATGGATGGGTCCAAATGACTCTATTTCTACTGCTTGTGCAACAAGCACTTTCTATCTCATAGGTGCTGCAAATCATATAATTCGGGGTGAAGCTGTAAGTTGTTTACACTTATCTTATTACTCGTTGTTTACAAAAGAGATACATTTCATTACGGAGGCACTGAATCTACATGTTTTCAAATTGGTGTGTTTTTAAGATGTCATGCTTTCGGTGGCTCTAATGCTGCTATTATTCCAATAGGTAAAGTCAAGTAGCATCTATTTTCTTCTTGTATTTTGGCTTGTGACTCTGAGTTATCTTTTACAGGATTATGATATGATTGTATAATAACCATATTCATATAATTACTTTTACCGGGCTTCACATGGTCACCGTCTGCAAGTATTCTTTGAGTTTTGATCTGGTGAACATATGTTTGCTTGCAGGTCTTGGGGGATTTGTAGCTTGCGGGCATTGTCAGAAAGGAATGATGATCCCACAAGAGCATCACGTCCATGGGATGAAGTATGATTATTGGTCCATTATGATGATCCAACAAAAGAATAATGTCATTGATCTCCTTTTGCGTTTTTCTAATATCAAAGCATCTCATACTTGATTTTGGGACAACTTTTCAAATTAGCTAAACTAATTGCTCCACTTTTTGACAGGATCGTGATTGGTTTTTCATGGGGGATGGAGCAAGAATTCTGCTTCTTGAGGAATTAGAACATGCAAAGGTACATTCTTTGTCAAGAGGCATCTTTTGCTAGTGACTGAAGTTTAAGGCTATCTAGCTTGTATTTTGAGGTTTGTAATTGTTATATGCTCTAATAGATATGTTGCATTCTCGGTCAGGAATATTTTGCTTTGGCTACTATAAATTTTGTGATTGTAGATGTTCTTTGTTATGAATTATATGTTAATTGGTTTTTTCTATGTGCAGGGAGATATCTAATCACCCAGAAGCATATGTTAGAAGATCATCTCTTTTTTCAGCATCTCGCATATTGATAGCTCTCCATCCATCATTTATAGCAAAATATTTAAGTGGCGGTGATGTTGAGATTGCTAAAGCGCTGGAATGGATTCACACTTGGGCTCTTTGTGTTGCGTAAGTTGATTCTGACTTTGAGTGTTATGCGGTATGTACCATATATTAAGTTTAGTGGAATTATTGATTAGTCTCTACTATAAGTTACACCTTACAGTTCATGAACATCCATATGTATTTCACTATTTATTTGATAAACAAATAGAAACTGAATGTGTTTATAATTATTGGTGATTTTAGATATACAAACTTTTCTGAGGCATATATCATTTAACATTTAGGATTTATTATCTTAACAGACCACCTTGGAGAATTGAACCGATTGAGGAAAATACCAATTAATTATGTACTCCATATGTACTATTTTAGACCTTTTGGGGTGATGACAAAAAAACATCTGCAGAACAATGAACAGTATGCAAAACCATTTTTAATGTCATCCATATTCGTCTTACAACAACATGTTCAAACAAGTCTGCATAGTCTGCACTGCTGCAACAGTTGAACAAGAGTTTCCTTAAGGACATGTTAATAATGTATGTTATGGAATTGGCTTAAAGTAAATGTCAGTCTTGAAGTAGCAGAGTCAATCTGAATTATCTATGGCGGTAACTAGCTTCTCTCAATATTTCTCTCCCTACAGTTTGAATGATTTTTTATTCTTATCATCATTGCCATCTTCTTTTGGGTCAATGATGGAGGAGGAAACTTGAATATTGCTGAAATTTTAAGGTCATTGTAAAGAGTGGATAAATTGTCTATGTTCATCTAGGATAACATGTTCTTACTAATGTCGTGCAGAAGCACTTTAATATGTGCCAATCAGCTTCTTGTTTGACTGGAATAAACACACCATTACTTGTTTTGCATATTGCAGGTTTAGTAAATGCTGGAAATTGTGTTGAGTTGGCAGCACATCTTAATGTTGATGGATTTCTAGTCGGAGGGGTTTCTCTGAAGGTTGGCTGCAAACTGTTTTACCCTCTTTATACCTTTTTGCTGAAGTTTTTCAAGCTCTCCATATTGTTTACTTCAATACAAACTTTTCTCATCCTGGCCTACGAAAGCTCGTGGTCAAGTTATGCTTGGAGGTGACTATACTCTTTTTTATGTGAGCTCGTATCATCAAAATAACTTCAAGTATAAGAGCAATGTTATTATGTATTGTATTTTCAAGTTACCTGTCACATTATGAAAAGGCTCAGCATAGACATGCCTTGTTATTAAAGATGGCCTTTTTTATGAAAGGTTGATGGTTTCTTGTTATATGTTTAATTCAACCTCAGTATTTTAATGAGATGTTTGTTATAAATTTTCAAGTGATAGTTGATAAACGCAACGAGTCATTATAATCTTTGTTTTCATGAAGACTAAAGATGAGTTGCTTGGTGCTATTGATAGTAGAGAATTGTATCAAAGTTGAGACAATCAAAGCGAAGAACATGAAATGACAGCTGCCGACAGAGAGACACTGACTCAAAATTAAAGTTAAGAAAAAAACCTCAAAGTAGCACTAGGGAAGCAGACAGATCGCTTGAAGCTGGGGGTGGAGAGAGGTGTTCATATTGTATGCAAAGGGTTAACGGAATTTAGGCACCCTTTTGTATTTTATCATTGTATTTAAAGGGTTAACAGTATTTAGACACCCTTTTGTATTTTATCATTGTATTTAAAGGGTTAACAGTATTTAGACACCCTTTTGTATTTTATCTTATTTGATATTAATAAAATGTTTGTGGACCCATTTGTTGGGCACAAGATTCAAATCAAATTGTTTTTAATTTATGATATTCCTTACCGGTCTACTCTAACATCATAGATGATATGTAGCCGTCGATTGCACTATATGATATTTGGTTATTATTTATTCTTGAAATTCAGATTTTTCATTCTTTAAATTCGTATTGTCTCTAGAGAGACAATAAAAATTGAAATTAGTATTGTCTCTAGAGAGACAAAATCAGTATTTTGTATTGTCTCTAGCGAAACAATACAAATATTGTCTCTAGAGAGACAAAAACTATATTGTCTCTCAAGAGACAAAATATGTATCAACCTATATTGTCTCTGAAGAGACAATAATTAGAGACAATATTAGAGACACCCGCTTTGAGACAATAATAGAGACAATATACAACTTTTTTATTGTCTCTATTTGAGACAATTTGATCAAGTATTGTCTCTATTATTGTCTCATTTTTTGATATATCATTACAATTGGCACCCAAAAAAGAGGTTACATATTTTAGGATGGCACTCCCATTGTTACCAATGGTGCTTATGATAAAACTAGGCCTCTTACTAATATAATGGTTGGTTAGTTGTAAAATATATGTTTTTATTTATCTCTTTTCTACTAATATATATATTTGTTGTTCTACTTGAAATTAGATATGTCTCTTTATTGCATCTTGGAATTACTTTTATTACTAATAATTTTCATCGATTCAAAAGATTAATCCGATATCATTTCGCATTATTGTACACACAATTCCCAATATGATCTTAATGTAAAAAGTGGTGGTCACCACTATGTTGACAAATGTGTATTTATTGATTCTACATCTAATATCATTCCTATATTTCATCACACTAGGAAATTGTGATGAAATCCCCATCACCATTTTAGAGTCCTTTGTATGTACAAATATTTGTCTTTACTCTTAATATACCATGTTTTAAATATTTTGAACAATTTTTGTTTTCATTATGTTTATAAATTTTTTCAGTATTATTTCTACGATTATGTTATTGAAACACATAATAATGTGATCACAAAATCTCCAAAAACTAAAAAAACTTTAAAAGTATGATTTTTTTGGTTGGTAGCTATTAAGGAAGTTTTAAAAATCAACAAACATTACAATAAATTGGACAATTATTTATGTAAATTTTTAATATCTAAGTTTGTAAGTGTATGGTTATGCTTTTATTTTAATCTAAATATTAGTGTGCATATAAGGCCAAAAATGGCCAACTCAAATGGAAATGTTAAAAGGGGAAATAATTACATAATTTTTTAGATTCCATTACTTTCTATCCTTGATAATTACAATCAATTCCTCAAGTATCAACATCCCCATTACACCACTCGAGTGTGAATTGTATTGTTTTCTACTCGGTGTCACCATGATAGCTAACATACTTGTGATGACATAGACATGTTTATATTTAGGGTTTATTTGTCCAATTTTGAGTCAGAGGTGCATTTTCAATGATTGAAATCGAGGAGGCAGTGACGTATGGTATAAGGATGTTGGTGGGGAATGACTTTGTCCTTGTTTGTTAGGACATGTAGTGTAAGGATAATGTGTATGTGATAATGGAGGATTATGTGGTTAATCCTTCTAGTCGAGGGAAAATGTAGTAGTGTGTGAGGATTACAAACATATGAAATCTTCCTTCTTACAAGTGGTAGTAAGGAAACTTTTACAAAGCTCACTTTGGAACTAGGATAATGTTAATGTTAAGGTAAATGGCTTCAAAATTCCCCCTTTGGCATAGGTTTTTGGTTTTTCCCCAAGAAGGATTGAATTCCAAATTTGTAAAGTATTTTGTCTTCTATAATATCAACTAATGTGTTAACAATTATTACTCATTGTGTTGCAAATGTATTGAGGCAATATCAATTACGAGAGGTTTCCAACGAATGATTGACATCAAGGAGGCAATGTTACATGACATGAGGGTGGTGGTATCAAATGTGCGGGACACATCACAAATGGGAAAACTATTTGTCCTTGTCGAGTGTGAGATGCATATGAGGCATATGTGGAGGTGACATTAGATCCATTATGAAATGACCCTGCATGATAAATTTTACCAAGATGGGAATTCCAACATCGAATATTCAATTATAAAAAGCATTTCATCTTTTATATGTATCTCCTTCAATTTCTCATATCCCCTATAATAAATCATCTCCAATTATTTAAGTTTACCTTTAGCGTCGCCAATCTATCAAGTATCTCCATTGCACCTATTTGATGCGATTACTAGTTATTTTAGATGTTATATTTTCCATATAAAATAAATATTTTACTTGAAAATATTAATTTATTATAAAAACTCAAGATTTATAAATCATAAATTTGATTGGAAATAATTATGCTGAAAGGAATCCCAAATGGGAACGACACCTCTTGCATCTAATATGATACATGTGAATGGACGACAGGGATGAGTGAGAAGACGAAGTTGAAGTACGAATGGTTTGTGCAGGTTCGTGTGTCCATCCTATCCTGAGCGCGAACATCAAACTTTTTAAACTTCTATCTATTCCACAGACTTGGAGTCCATAGTTCATATTTCCCTGATAAAACGATGGAATACTGCCATATGTACCCTTTTCTATCCTTGATATTGTGTCGTGTGGTGCATTCTTATTGGTAGTGGAGAGCGAACCCAAATTTACAATTATGTTTAGTTTTTCGTGGAATTGTATTCTGCGTTTCACTTTTTCCTGTGGAATTTGTGCCATGTATTATCTATGTTCCTTGCGTGACGTGCAAACCAAGGCTTAAAAAAACCTAACCTGCTTTAATCAATGTTATTAAAAATGTAATAAAGGCTAAAATGTGTGGCCTAATTGAAACCCTACCCATGTTAGACCGTAGTTGGGAAAAACTTATCACAGTTGAAACAAAATTTTTGATTTTTTTAACCTTGTTCCTCAAGCTGAGTTTGTCATTTAGAAAAATCATTTCTGTGATGGCATTTTCTGTCGAGAGGCAATAACGTTGATATGAAAGGGAGATAGAAGACTCCTACAAAATCTTGTGATGGAGGTAGTTCAAGATGTGGCATCTAAGTTTAGGAAGGAATATATGGTGGTTGTCATGAATGTTGCTAGTTTTTGTAGATATAGCCTGCTGGATATTTCTGGATTCAAGTGTAAATATTGTAGTATATTCAATATAAAAATATTTTGTGGGTTTTTTTCAGCACACTAATATTGTTTTTTATGCTGTTTGTAAGGAAATATTTTTGAAAATTTAAAAATGTTGTTATATATGTGATTTAAAAATATTTTTGGGTTTAGTTTTGCAGGATTAGCACAATAATCTCTAGTATAATTAAGAAGTTTAAAATAAGATCTAGGGGATTGATGAAAATGATTTGAAGTCTACGGAAGGGAGACTTGTAATTAATTTCTCTATTATTTATCAAAGAAACTTCCCTAATTAAAGGGAAATGCATTAAAACCACATTTTTAAGATTGACGTTATTCTAAGAGTTTCTTTAAATCACCCCCTCTAATTAGAACTTCATCTTCATTACTTAATTCTAAAAAAGCAGTTTATAATTTTTACTTGTGTAACACTCAATAAAAATATAAGTAGTGGTTGTTTTAACTTTCAACATACGAGAGAGCTGAAATTAGAAATTAATTTTTCTCAAAGTGTTATTTTCCAATGGTTTTAATAAATTTCAGGAAAATAATATTCTAAATTGCATTATTTTTCGTTAAAGAAAGAGTTCAATATAGATAAAGAAGAACAACATGCATACACTATTATTTTCCAAAATATTTTGAGAGATCAATCCGAGTCCAAAAGATTGAGGCACATTCTGATTAAGAAAATTGTGTCATGTATCATTTGAGAAGGGATTCCTTTTGCACTTCTTTACTTTGGAAAAAGGACCATTTGAAGCTCTTTTTGTCATAACACATACTACAACCACAATTATTTATACCCTTCTTGAGCCATAGGGTGGGGAAATGTTATCTTATGCCACATAGCAAGAAAATGTAGGTGTTGGGTTATGGTGATTTGTGTGGGCACATGGGCATTTCAAAGCCATAAAATCTAATTGTTAGACAAAAAACTTAGCTTCACATATTACTTTTCTCGCTTAGAAGATTATTGATTCGCAACGGTAAATGCCTTTGTGTATTGATATGATGCCAAATACCAAATGCTATAGAATTGAGAATATAAAATAGGGATAGTGAACCACAATCTAAAATCAAGTAAGTCTTGTTATATGCAAACCATATTTTAAATAAAGTGTATGTTCTAAAATAGAAGAAAGAAAGAAATTATATAAAAGTCTCGCAGATTTAAATTGTATTCATCTCTGAGATAAAAATTGTAGATCAACGGGACTCAAAAGGACACCAAATTATAATACCAATAAGTGAAAACATTGACTAAGATATCAAAAGAAAACTAAAGGCTACAAGCTAAAGCACAAAATATTTAGACTAGAGTGAACCCACAATTTGTAAATGCTACATAAATCAAAGAGTATATCATATCTAACAAATATTTATTTTGAGTGAAGACCCATCAAGGTTGTGATATGAGAAATGCACAATTTGTCGAATGACATCGATGTTGGAAGATGAATGGAATAAGGGGGCGGGGGTGGGGGGGTGTTAGTCGGTCATTAAAAAATTTCAAATCAGATTTTAAATTGCTTATTCAAAACTCAAAACCATTTAACCATCCATTAATGTGTGCACACAATCAAATATCACATATGCAAGAAACCATGAGAAATATAATCAACACAAGACACAAGATATAAGTGGAAAAACCTCAAGGGGAAGAAAAACCATTGAAACATAATCCTTATGTTGATATGTTACAAATTTGGTGAGGCACCAACCCCATGAGGAGCATCGACCCCTAGTTTAGTAGAGCTAAAACACTACAGAGAGCATCAACCCCTAATTTTGTGAGGCACCAACTCCAGAAGGAGGCTAAAACCCCCTAATATGTTCAAGCACCCACTAAACAACCTTATGATGTTCGATCTCGATATATTGCTTCCACAACCTGATAGAGACCAATGATTGATCTAAAACTTCTCCAAACCCTCATTCAAACCCAAGGGTCTTTAATCTCTTGAACACATTATTTCCATCAATATTCAACACATCACACACTTTATCTTATCTTAATTCATACTCATACACTGGAAAAAATATCTCACCTAGGTCACACTTCTTGCACACACACCAATAGCTCACAAAACACACAAAACTATGTTTTATAAGCTCCTTATTAATTCAAATTAAAACTAAATTTTTCCATCCTTTTTCATGACCAATACATCATAAAAACATCCCATATACTTTTCATAACATCTACAAGTGACCCATATGGGTTGGCCTAGCAAAAACCCTTCTTCCATGCACCAAAATCCTCAAATCCCATGCATTGGAATGAAAAGAATCTCGTAATCCAAAAATATTTTTAGTCATTATTTAAAATTAATCACACATGTTTAAAATTACATTTAAAAATCATACATGGTTTCAATTTAGTGAACCAATCACATTATTTTGTTTAATTGGGCCAGTGGCTCATTGCCTTCACCAAACACCTATTTCCAACACCCTATCTTCACCTTTTGGCTTCAAGGTCACCCAAGAACACCTAAAATATGGCATGTTATAAATATATGGAAATTTAAGGATATTTAAAATACTTCTAAACAATTTAGATCTCATGAAACATCCACTAGTTCAAACTACAACAATGTTTGCCTTCACCAAATAAAGTTGCCCAAAAAGTAGTTTTCAAAATACAAATAGTTTGCAACTTTCCCGACACTTTCAAGAACTCAAAATGGATTAATTAGATTCAAAATTAATCCCTCTTCACATTAAAGGTGATAGAAATTATCAACCAATCCATTTCATGCACTAAAAAACTCAATCTTTCAACAAAAATAATTATGTCATGGAAATCCAAAAATCTTCTTGTCCACAAACTGACCTAGAAACCATATCAAAACTAATCATCATGAAGAAAAAATTATATCACTAGAAATCTATCTGAATTATATTTCCAAAAAACTTTAATAAACTCCTAAATCCTCTTGCATCTCCTACAATGTCCATTTTATTGAAGATTTATTTTGATCGCCCCAAAACTTCCCTTTGACCAGTCAACCTAAATGAAGCATACTTGACCATTTATCAAAATTAAAATTACCTAAAAATTATAAATTAATAAAAACTAAAATTAATCACACAATGGTCATTTAGTTTGTAACTCCTTTGGAAAACCTTGTCCCAAACTAAACTTCTTTAGAAATTGACCTGTTTGAGTGGGGTCCACTCATCACCATAACCTCTACCATACCTTTCTGGAAATATTAAGGAGTCATATACATGTTCCAATCATTATCCATGCACTAGGAATAAATTCAAAAACTAAGGAAGTTAATATCTCAAACCACTTTGAAGCTAAGGTTTCAAACTCATAACAAGTTGTTTACCTTCTTAACATTCGTTCATAAAAATGTGATGATTAAATGAACTCATTATTTTCTTTAAACCTTATAAACTCAATTTAGAAACATACCTAAAATCCAAAAGTTCCCATGCAAATATCACATTTCAAAGTGTGACCATAAAAAGTTCCAATTCGAGCTAGGCGTACTTATTCTCAATCTTGTTTCACCAAAAGCCTTGTATATTTCAAAATTCACATCATGGAAACCCAATTTTTTTCCCACAACACAAGGAAACACCCTAATAACCTATCTAATCTTCAAAATGTGACAAATAGCTCTCAATCCTTCTATCTTATCTCATATGTATGGCTATCCCTAAGGGTTTTACACTATGTAGAAACTATGATCAACTGAAATAAAGTCATAATGCATCATGAAATCACTCAAAATGGTCATAACATACCACATACATCATGAATAAATTACCTACATTCATCCATAAGCTCATATAGCTCCATAACTCACTCTCATTCTATCTCGTTGGTGCTCGATTCAATCTCGCCTGTTTGTTAAAAAAATTAGTCTGCATGGTTTGAAGTCTTTCTGTCTCCCTATGTGGATGCATGAAGTATTATCTTTATCAGGTTATTGTCGTCAAATCCTTTTCTATGGTCGTGGATCATGTCGTGCCTGGTATTGTTACTGGTTTCTTTCCATGCAGACTAGTTTGTAATTTGGGAGTGAATGTTGGAGTTTCCCCTTCTTTTTATTTTTCCATGGTCGTGTTTTCCTGTCAAATTTTGTCCCAACGTCCACGGATATGTGGTCTTCTTTGATTGGACATGGCATGATGGGTCTATCTTGGTGAACTTATCACTTTTTGTCACTTTTGCAAAAAATGTCGAGTTGGTCCCATGGCTCCAATGAATTCTAATTGGCTACTCAACGATATGAAGTGACAGAGCAATTTCTTACTTTGGCCCCGAAAAGTGTACACGTGTCATAATTCAAGCGGTTGTGGAAAGGCGGGCCCTTTTTGTGTTTTGAGGCATTATGGTGAAAGGAATGAAAATATAAAAGGAATGCCTAAGGCCCACAAAAGGACATGTGGTGGTTTGAAAATTCAAAGGCAGAGAGGTGGATCGTTAGAGCACTTTGAAGATTTTAGCTTTGTTTTTTTGAAATGGAGTAAAAGTTATAAAGTGAGCCACGACTCCGCTGGGGACCAGATAAATCCATGTGTTGAGTCAACATTGAAAAGTCAAAGTAGGGAGGCGGGTCACTAGAGCACTTTGGGAATTTTGGCCTTTTTGTGAAAAGGAGAAAAGTTATAAAATGAGTCGCGATTCACTGGGATCAAATAATGTCACAAGTTTTAGTCAGCATTGAAAAGTCAAAGTGGGGAGGCAGGTTGTCGGAGCACTTTGGGAATTTTGGCTTTTTTGGTCAAAAGGAGTAAATTTATAAAGTGAGCCACGACCCCATTGTCACACGCTTAAAACCACAGTTGAGCTGTATCAAAAGTGGAGGGGTAGGCCAAAATGTCCAAAAATACACATTTTCTTAAAGTATTAAAAAATACAAAAAGTACCCCTAGGCCCACTTCAGCTAAGATCTTTTCCACGTGGATGACTCAATTTTGAAGTTGTGAAAGACAGAGTTAATGACTATGATACAAGGCATTTAGTTATGCCGCCATTAACGCTCTAGGACCTCAAGAGATTCGAATGCATTTCGTCTTTTATTGTTAATTTCATGGTCTCTTGTCATTTTTATCAGTGAAGTGCAATCAAAATTGTTGTGGAGCTCAATTTTTGAACCCGAGAAGTGTAAAAGTTTATGTTTTGAATTAGAATTGCTCGGGCAGTTGTAGAAAACTACAAGGATGAAGCAAAGTAAGATACAAAGGAAAAAGATGAAGAGAAGGAAGCTACAGGTGAAAAGGATGATCAACAGGATTACACACATTCTTCCTCCTTTTTGTGTGCGTCATGTTTTCAGAATCAGGAATGAATGCTACAAATAATTTGCCAGAAGCGACAACCGGAGGCCCTAGTTAAAAACAACTTGGGGAAATAATTGAAAAAGCTAATCTTTTGTACACCTGGCAACCTTTGGGTGTAAATTTGTTAAATATCACTTTCTGGAACAAATATGTAACAAAAAAGTATTCCTCGAATATTCTTCTTTTGGGGGAAATTTTGGGATGAGTGAGCGAGTGAAATTGTATAAATGCAATGAGAATACTCTTGCATAGGGGGTTATATTTTTCGAGAAAGTTTGAGAAAACCATTTTCCTGAGAGACCGTCTGAGAAACCTATTTATTTCCTTGTGTTTGTAGATTTAATCATGTCAAGATGGTTGTAAGTGTACAACCATTGACAAGCTTTGAGATTGTTGAAGAAACTTTCCCTCTTGATGAATCTAGTGAACCTTGAATGAATTTGTGTTGATCATGAGCATAATTATGTTTGATTTTATTTTAGAATGTTTTCAAATAGTTTTTCATGTTCTGTTGCAATCTTATGTTGAAATCCCTCTGAATCACACAAGATCTTATCCACATGGTAGTATTGTGGCATTTGCAATTTCATTATGAGAAGAGCTTTCATCTTGTAATGAAATAAACAATTTAAAATCATTTTACTTCCACTATGTTGAAAAAGATTGTTTGTTAGCCTATGAGTGTATCTTAGGCGTGACTAATCAGGGATTTCCAATGTTTAATTGAGTCTTTAACATGAGCCTTTGTGTTGAATTCTTGAAGAATGTGTGAAACCGTGCATCTCTGGGCTTCCATTGATTCACATCTTCTAGTTGAAGGAATGTTTTGGTTGTTTTGAAGCATTTTATTTTGTGAGTTCCCAATTTATGTTAAAGGTTCTCAAAGATCTAGTATAATCAACTTTATCTTTCTTAACTTCCCACCAAAAATTCTCAAATGATAAATCCTACATGAACTACCCCTGTTTTGTACTATGTATCCACAAAGATTTAACAAATTTCACTGCCAAAATATGCAGAGACAATCAGGTTTCAATTATTGTCTTTAGTAACCCAAACCTTGTCTAGGAAACATCTCCACTCTCTAGTGTGACAACTCGTGAGAGTTATATTGTGTTGTATTGATCATATTTTCTCAAGGTTTTCATGAAAATTATGCAAAGAAGGATCTCTTGATATCCTTCACCAACACGGGTTATAGAATGGGTCCTCTCACCCTAGTTGAAGGCACAACCTAAAGTAGTGAGGGTAGATCAAACCCTTAGTAAGGTGCTATCCATTTCTCCAATGCCTGAGTGACAAAGAGTCAGCTGAATCCCCTCCCTAGCTACAAAATGACTTATATCATGATTTTTTTCTGTCTCTAAGCATCCTGCCAATTCGTGATCTTTGCTCAGCCCTCGCAAGAGAATCAATTTAGATATCAACACTATCTAACAATAATAATCTGGTCCAAATAAGCACCTAAAACATAGTCACCAACTTGTATCTACACCCTTAATCTCATATGAGTTCCCAAGAAATCTAAAATCATACACTCCATCATTCTAACATGCTTATCAAGTAACCAAGAATCTCATACCAACATGCACTATCACCTAAGATAGCTAGGTCACCTAATTGGACTTGCAAGAGCAAGCCATCCTCACTAAATCAACCTTTGCAACTAAGAGAATACCTTAATATCCATGAGAACATTAATTTTAGCATCATCTGACCCTATACTATCATCCAATTTGTAATTAATGAGGTTTTTCATCAATGACAACACCTATGCAAAGCAACATGCCAATAATCTCCCCCTTTTTCATTGATGGAAAACCACCTATACTTCTCCCCCTTTTTACATTAATGAAAAAATCATACTTTTACCATAATAATAATTAATTTTCTAAACTTCATAATATCATCTCATGGTTAGAAACATCAACCAAATGTCTCAAATAAGCTCAAAAACTTGAAATTTCACTTAAACCCAATTTTTAGCCTCTTTTCAAGCATGGAGACACTAAGCTCTCCCTAGGAATAACATATGCATCATATGAGTATGTCAATAAATCATGAAGAAAGCATAATATTACCTTTATTTGAGCCAAAAACATCTTCCACCTTCTAGGCATGCAAAATAGACATTCCACTTCCATACATCATTTTGGCCACCATGGAATCGCTGTATCAGATCTCTACCTGAAGCAAAATCTCCATGTATGATGCCAAAAATGATGCAAAAGAGCTGAAAAAACCTTCTTACCTTCACTTTTATCCTAAATAAACGTTTTTAGGCACAAAATGATAATTAGTCTCATGTTTTTATCTTTCATTTTACCTTGAGCCCATATATCCCTGTTCCATCACTTCAGTGTAATTTCAACTAGATTTGGTGACCCCTAGAACGTCATACACACCTTGAAAATGCAATCTACAACCCCATAGACTTAATACAACTATATTTATTATAAAATAATAGAATCATGCATCTTACCTTGGTTAATTTTCTTGTGGATGAGCCAAACACTTCAACATTGTCCTGAAGCTCTTTCACAAACCTTCGGTCATATTTGACTTAGATAATGCTATCATGAACCATACCTTTCCTAATTTTTGAGGAGACACTCAAAACATAACTCACAGGTCTTGAGAACATCCATATCACCTTCTAGACACATAATCACTTGCTCCCCCGAATGACCTGAGACTATACACATAATACACACCTGTAGAAGCAATTTTTTCATACCATTGTACACTAACTATCCTCAAACAATCAACTCACCACGAAGTATATCTTAAATTTTGTCAATAAACCTATCATTTAAGAAATTGAATACAATAAGAGAAACTTTTAGGAGTGAAACATGTACCCCCTTGACATGAAAGCATCCATACAACTCTATGCAAGCATCTATAGGCATGTAGAGTTCACTTTTGAAGTAAGAAGCTATTGCCAGTCATGGCATAGTTCACAAGACATACCCTTTCCTTAGTTGAGGTTACAAACACCTTTTAGATCACATACATAGAATGAGATCAAGAAATCATACTAAGATGGGTGAATCAAACCTTTGACACTTGTAGGAGCACTATACCTTGCCTTTGACACAAATTCTTCACATGTATCTTGACATACTACAATTTATAGCTCACTCAACTCTCAATCATATAGCCTTTAGCTATTTTAGACTTCAAATATCTTGTTATTCCTATGAAACACCTTCAAGAGAAACTATATAGGTTTAGGGACTTCTTATTACAATCATACATGTAGAAAATTGCATGCTCACCTCATGTATTCACCTTGCACTTATAGGGACAAGTTTTACTCATAATTCAACAAATGTATCCAATAAAATGAGAATCCTGAGATCATCTTCCCTTCACACATTTTGAATCTATTTAAACTTTCCAAATTCATATAAAATCTTTATGAATCCCATTTCAACCAAAAATGATGTAAACAAACACTCATACCCATGATGCCTAATCTCCCTTATCAACACCGTAAAGGAGCAATTCATACCTTTATTTCTTGTGAAATCCTAATTTGAGTAAGGTAAGCATATATTCCATACAAATATGTCATGAATTTCATCTCAATCCAAATTTCAATCACACATACCAATTGGAAAGATCATAGCACATAAGGAGTTATCTACCGGCATATGTTAACACATACATGCTTAAGTCTCGTCTTAAGGCACAAAATAAGCACAAAGAGAAAACTAATCACACACTATGCCCTTATATCATCAAATTTCATCCATTTATGGTCCATACACACTGGATAATTATTTATAGTCACTTAAGAGTCATTGAAATCTCTCTATTCCAATATTTCACCATTAGATGCATATTCACTGACCTACAAGCCTTGGATTTTGATAGAATCAAATCTAACTCTTAATATATAATAATTCATGACATAGTTTTACCTAAAATGGATACACTTTTAGCCATTTCAACTCAATAATGAGCCTTGAGATCACACTTCAAAGATAACAAATCTAATTTGTAAAATACACCTTCTCAATTAGTCTTCTTGTCACTAACACTATCAACCTGAAATTTGTCCAAGATTTCCAAGAATATGATAAATTTTATTACCTAAAACCTCTTGAATCTTGGAGACTTAATTTTATATAATATTTGCACAAATTTTTAGAACTGGAATAAATCATTTAGTCATCCATATCCAAATTCCTTCCATACCGCTTACAACGCACTATTAAGACACAATCAAGGTAGAGAAACATCTAAAATGCACAAATTTTTATTTTATTAGCTCAAACATTAAGGAAAAAAATGTATAAACATATTATATATTTTTGAGCACCATTTGACATGTTTAAAGATAAATAACATTAAAATCATACCTAAAACCACTTTAATTTGCACATGAATTCACATGTGATGACCATATCACTGCCACAATCCATTTTTTGATTGATAGTTTTATCATACAAACTTATTTATGACTCCTTCTATATTAAATTTCTCATCTCAATATATTTGAGCACTTGAAAACATGATATACACTCCAAAACCCAGATAACCAAGAAAAACTTTGACTTTAAGCACCTAAAATGATTATGACCTACCAATAGACAATCAAGAAACATTAAGAGACTTACTTACCTAATAACTTGAATTTTGGGACCACTACATAGATTTACTCAGCATGGATGTATTGAAATCATTGTTCCATACCCTTTCTCCTTATGGCATGCTTATGAAACTTCAATTGACTCAAACTTGTCACCATGAAACATCACAAACCATAGACTCAACCATCGGGACTAGTGACTTACTCAAATGAAGGAATAGTTTTCTCATGAGTATCATGATATAACAAACCTATCAGATACATCATCAATATCTTTACAATATTTAAGATAATTCATAATTTTAATACTCAATGATTATGTAAATAAAGACTTGTGAACACGAGACATACCATACTTTAAACACAAGGGCCATAACATATACAACAACAACAACTGAAACAACCATATCGAGCCACTAAGACATACTTAAAGACATGAAGTGACATACTTTGACCTTATGGAGAAGACACATACATACCTAAATAGCTCCCCCTCACTCCAATGCTTCATATGAGCTAATATACCTTTAAGAATAATAGAGGTATAAGAACACCATGTAGACCTAAAAGAAGGTATTCAAGATGTTCCAAGCCCTCTTAGACACCTATAAAAATCCATCTCCTTCTTGATTTTGATATGAACTTTGATTTAATAATTTCCTTACATCAACATCTTCTCTTGGTGAAACACCATGATCTCTTATAGGTCCCCATACTCATTTGTAGTTATTCATTCCAAGCCCTTGTAAGCTACCTCCTTGCGCTCTAGAACCTTGAGCCCTATGGTTTTGTCTTGAGTGCTCATGAAAGAAGACCCTTGTCACATGACCAAGGCATGAAAGCAGACCCTTTCCATGTGACCAACGTCATTACGGTTGTAACATGCCATCTGAATTCTTCCTCTTATGAACTTCATCTTGACTAGGTGGATCATACAAGAAAAATCTAGCAACATGACCTTATTCATTGAAATTATAGCATATAACATTCGTCACATATTCACTTCTATTATCTTTCCAAGGCTGAGAGTCTCTAGAATATATTCTACATTCTTTATCCCTGTGGTCAAGTGCATTATAATGATAATAATGTCGATTAAAAGTTGTTTCATACCTTGAGGATTTAGGTTTCCTAATTATCCTTGATTTAAAATTATTTTTTATGAGAGTCACCTTCTTATCTTCCTTGATGCTAGCTTCACCCGATTCCTTTCTTGGAACAATTTCTTCTTGCTTCAATTCATTGTAGTTAGAATCCTCTTTGAAACCAAAACCAATTTTATCATTTTCTTGCCAAGTAGATCATCTAGATCATTTGCAATTTTCTCAAACTTCTGAAAGGACATAGTCTTCTTGCTAACCTCTAGTATCTCAACCCTTAGGAACTCTATATCTTCTTCAAATTTTGAGCACATACTTTCTTTATCTTGAAAACTTGAAAAAGATACTTTACCTTTTCTTCTAATAATCTGATTGACTCATTTTTCTTGCTTGACTCAGCTTTGTACTTCTCTTCTAGCTTGTGAATTTGATTTTCATATTCCTTGACCTGCAAACTTAGCTTCTTGTTCTCTTTCTTAGCATGCTTTAACTCCTTTTGAATTCCTTCAAAATAATATTTTCCATCCTCATCATCTTCACTAGAGTAGCTAAAATAACTTGAAATAAAGTCTCCTAACAGTGAATATCCTTCACTAGAATACCTCATAACATCATTAGTCATGAAAAATGCCTCATTTCCTATATCATCATGATTTGATTCAGATTCAGAATCTTAAACTCGTACTAACATCAGATAATTCATCATCTTACTTTGTATAAAAATTCCTTTTCTCTTCTTCTTATAATCAAACTTCTTAAAAATCTTCTTACCTTTGCCAAATTTGTAATTTTTCTTTATATGATTACCCTCTTGGTATTCATCATCTTACCTAAATGCTCCCCCTCACTCAATGCTTCATATGAGCTTTAATGCACCAAAAATACCAACACAAGACACGGTGAAAACATGTCGTCACAAGGTTACAACCAACACTTGGAACCACTTGTTACGGGGAAGACCACAAGGTCAAGCACGGAAACGTTCACACTTATCAAGGACAATTTATTTTTCTTTTGACGAGACAACATGGAAGTCCAACCACATGACACACTCACGGCTAGGGCAAGCCACAGTAAGAAATGGTTAGGGTTTATTTATTTTGGTAAGACACCCTTTAGCTCATGACTTAAGTTTTAGAAGGAATCAATATATGGTTCGCACAAATTCATCTCACCAACTAAGTTAATTTCTTAAACACTGTGGAGTAGTTCACTTAAAGTCTTCTCCTACTTACTAAATCTTAATATCTTCCAGAAACTAACCATTGTTTTCCTTTAAGCTTGTTTAAGAGTTCACCCCAAAGGGATAGTGTTCGCTAGTTTAGCTAGGGGTATCAATTTATAAATGTTTACTTCACAAAGGATGTTTTCATTTTGATCACTCATGGAGTCATTTGATTTCAAAAAGATCACCTTACTTATATTTGTTGAATATAAAATTATTATTTTTGTTTAGCTTCTTTAAGGGTTAACCGACTCATTGTACTTTACTTATAAAATATTGTCGCTAAGTCTTAGAAAGATTTAACTTAACAATTCATTCTCAAGATCAAGTTTTTTCAATACTCATATCAATGTAAAGATTGAAAGCCATTTCTCACAAGGATAATTTCAAGCTTAACTACACCAGAACAAGACACTTTATTTCACCATTACCAAACAATACAAGGCAAGAGGTCGTATCAACTCTCTTTACAAGCAATGTTACACAATTTACAACACATTGGACATTTTTTTTTTTTACAAGGAACTTCATAATGGTACAGATGAAACTTTTACACTCTTTTCTTCTAGTCTACTCGCATAATCCATCTGCACAAATATTAACTAAAGTCAGTTCGCAAGAACTGAGCATGTTAAGGCTACACAATGCAATAGTAAGCTAACAATTAACAATATCAAGAAAGGAATATTCTAAATTCAGAAATGGATTAAAACACAACTCACAACTCCAATATTAATCTCATGAGAGAGAAAACTAAAATTATCCAACAAGGAGAAAGTCCAAATACTAGTAAGAACAAAATTACATAAATCAAGGCAAGACCTTATGGGTTGGGAACAAGAAAGTCAAGAGTGTTGATATCTCCTTCATGTAATGCTATGGGTTACGTGATAGGAATCCAAAATTTACTCCATCCAACTAAAGGGGTCCAAGAGAAGACAAAGCGTACTAATTATGATCGTAGGCGCGAAGCAAAAAAATGACGTTATCCAATTTTTCCAGGGGGGCTTCAAAGTAATATGGGTTCGACGCCCTTAAAAGAACACAACTATAGTTTTGGTTTTAACCAAGGAGTTTACCACTACCTCCTTATCGGATTTCTTAAAACGTAGTACTAGTTAACCAAAACAATTCCACTTTTCCAAAAGCGTACGAAAGAGACACAGAAAGGGCCATTATTCTTCCAACAAACCCTATCCTAATTGTCAACTTCTCTACATAATATAAGGGAAGACTAAACCCAAAAGTCGTTAATAATTTTTATATAATTCAGACAATGTCAATAAACATTAAAATAAAAATTGATTTCCCTAACAAGGCCACAAAATGGGACCTTTTAGTAACCAAGTTTGAAGTATAAGGTATTCGAGTTCGAAAACAAAGGGATTCGATACGCAGAGGGCAAAACACCAACGATGCCCCAGGCTCAAAAGACCTTACCATGAGTACAAGCACAGACCAAGAACCAACGCACCTAGCTATCAGGAAGGTTACGCAGTGCGGTCAGGGCTAGAAGTTCTATGAACTCCTTGCCAAAGGTATAGAAGATGGAAAATTTTACCCGATCCATGTGGGCTTATCGAGGAAAAGTCTTAGCAAATATCAAAAGATAAAAATAACAACCACCTATGATATTATCTTTGAAATCATTTGTCATCTAACAGAAAGCGAGTTCACGAGTCCAAGATTACCATGGATTCACCTACAACTTTTGTTTGGTCTAGTAGTAATAGCTTGTTTGCGACCCTTAATAAAAATTGTAGAGATTTCATTCAGTTAAACTTACAATGTTTCCCCTTGCTTTAATCATACAAGAGTTTACATCAAGAATTAGGTATAGTAATACTCTCAACACGTGGAGGCCAAAATAGATGCCAGGTTATCCCTCATCTAGACTAGGTACAATGGTCAACCATGTACAGTTCTAAAACAAACCCCAAATGCCATTTTCTAATCAAACATAAAGTAAGGAATGCCCATAGGCTTAAACAAGTTTCGAGACACAACGTCACTATTAATGTACCTTTTAGCAAAACAAGAGAGCCCTAAACAGGAAATGCGTATTTATTCAACCAAAAGAGGTATGTAGGCTTAACCTTCTATTTAGTAACCTTCAATTATAATTACCATCACAGAATTCTTTTTAAAAGAAAGTCATATAAGCAAACAAAACTCAATAATGTTTCCTTCCCTACGAACTAGACTGCATCACTCAATATTGCAGTAACCCATTTAGACAAATATGAAATAGAGTAAGCTATAAGAGAGGAAAGAACATTCCAAGCAAAATCAGCGAAATTGGAATAAGATTTAAAGGAACAACCACACAATCAGGCAGTGATATAAACAACCATGAAAACATCTAGTCTAGGCGCCATTCAAGAGGAAAGAAAATTCATTTCAAGATACTGAAAGAAGGTAGAAAACTATTACAAGGAGTAGATTTAACATGCCTGGTTTAAAACGCCATCTCCATGCATATGATTGTTTCAATGCCGTGGCTTGTCCTTAACCCAAAGTGCTCTGCGAGCTCGAGCTAGCGCCACATTCACGTAGTGAAAAACAGCTACAACCAGCCCCATGATTTGAAGCTCGGACACGAGCCATATTGATTACACCACGCTCCCGGATCTACGTTTTCCAGGCATCTACCGTGATGATAAATCAACCTTTTCCTTCATCGATTTGGGGTCATCAAAATCTCGAGGTCGGCATGAAACATTGCAGCTTACAGCTTGAAGGTGTGATAATTCTTTGTCACACGGACTTTATGAACACCGGATGCAACATATTGACTCGTAGAAGATGCTCATATAGTTTCAGCAAGGCAAATTGTGCTTCATGAATAATCTGATATGAAGGCGTGTCAAAAACAATGATCGGCCTCAAAAGATTGCAAAGGAACACGCCTGCACGGGAAACCAATCAGCTCACCAAACCCCAAACCTCTAGAAACCAAGCACTCAAAGATCAAGGGAGAGTGTCCTTGTCCTCGATGGAGTCCTTGATTTGAGTCCTAGCACGATCCATGCCTTTACAACATTATCATTAGCAAAATTCTAAGTAAAGTGATCTCACAGGAAATGAAGTAGTAAGATGGAACAATTGTCCTTGCTTCTGCGGCCTTCTCCTTGGCTCCTACAAGCTAGAAGTAGTCCCACGCTAACCGAGTTACCATTTCTCTTGATCAAACAAAAAATCATGGGTTCTTTCCTTGCGGCTGCACAAGTATAGTATGCATGGGCTCCACGCCTATGAGATTCTCTCCCATGAGTTACATCGTAAAACAAGTAAGGAAGAAGCAATAGAGAATCTCATAAATAAATTTCATCATTGCAGAACACCCTCAATCACAGGTTCACCTTTAAATGCAAGTTAGATGGCAGAATGTCAAAAGACAAGAACTTCTTTTGCACTTCTTCCTCGAGCTAGAAGCATGTTTGAGGAATTAGAGCTCAATAGAGACTCATCAGCTTCTCTAACACCGACCCACCTTTTGAATTTAGAAGCATGAACAACATTTACCTCCCATTATTGAGATATATCGCCTTTAGTGTCTACCCAGGTGTGATCGAATTCATGAAGATAATGTTGCCATTATGCAAGATTCCAGAGCTTTAGTGATCT
The DNA here is from genome assembly GCA_018340775.1 of Taxus wallichiana var. yunnanensis. Taxonomy (NCBI): domain Eukaryota; kingdom Viridiplantae; phylum Streptophyta; class Pinopsida; order Cupressales; family Taxaceae; genus Taxus; species Taxus wallichiana. The sequence goes on along the minus strand of CM031244.1, from coordinate 674,629,083 downwards.
TCTTTAATTTATAGACTCAACTTCATGGTTTCTTGAATAAGATCCACGCCTCTGAGGTTCTCTTCATGAGTTACATCAAGGCATCTAAGAAAATTTCTCTAAAGAGAACTTGTAAATACCATTTCATCGGGTCTCGAACTTAATAAGGTGCGTCATCCCCTTAATCGATTTTGAAGAAAATATACGGTAGGAGAATCTCGAATTTGAGGTGCATTTTTCATGTCCCAAGATAACAATGAAGTTCTCCCGTTGGAATGGAGGCGTTCATGAAGTGCATTCTGCTGCCGATGATAAACCCGACACTATGCGAAATGCAGGCGTGAATAGAAGAACACACCTTACTGTACCTCCCAAGGAAAGTGCGAGGAATATCGTGAGTTTCCTCGATTGGAAATTGGGGCAAACACTGTGCGGAATACAGTGCGTGCCTCCACCGCCCTTTCTTGCAGAATACTCAGCCTATATTTCTCTTCGTCCCATGCAGTTGCATCCCCCATTACCATTGCCTGTTTTTAATCTATTTATGTCGTTATATATATTGAAGCGTATATTCAAAATGAATTTCGAGGAATGAAAAGGGGAATCAGATAAAATTTGTGTGGTCGCGTTCATCGAACATCGGGATCAACACCACGGCTTCACTGGAATCGAATCCCCGCAGCGTGGTCAGATTTCTCTCCCTGGAGGCCACTGATTCTCTGAGGCACGTTTACTTCCCGACCCTATAGCTGCTGTCAATCGCCGAACACCTCCTCACGGCACTGTCCTAGGAGAATTTCAGTTCTACACTCCACGAGGTACAGGCAGAGGCTAGAGGCGTGCTGGTCTAGCATTGCGTGGTTTGGGAAAATTGTTTAATGCATTCGGTGAGACTATGACAGCTACAGAAGCGCCCCCTGCCAATCTGAACCAACTCTCACCCACTCCACACGCAGCCCAAGAAGAATGCACCCGAACTCCACCTAAACGCATTGAAAGAGGATCAAAGGAGATCACAGCAAGGAAAAACGGGACTCCACCCCTTTCCTCACGCAAGGACAGACAAGACAGCCATGCCGACGACAGGTAGGGTGGTTGGGAGGTGACCAAATGCACCCACGTGCCATAAGACTTGCCAGGTTGGCCATGGTGGCGGGTAGAAAAAGACTCCAATGCCCAGCGGGGCATTACATTCTCCTCCCCTTAAGAAAAGCATCGTCCTCGATGCGACAATACAATGGAAAAGAAATGGTTCGCAACCAAGAACAGGTACAGGAGAAAGTACACCCTATGGTTTAAAATCTAGCTGATTAAAGCACGGCCACAGGGTAGCCTTAGGAACATCTGGTAGAAATTTTAATTTTCAATGTTCTGTGAAGATTGGCAGTTCTTTCTTGTTCATCATTTCATTAGTCTCTTTTCATTAGCACTATTCTTAGTTTAATTTCTTTTAAAATTTCATCATTGCAGAGTCTTGGTTTATTCTTTATTGTGGGTGCCCAACATGAACTGCTAACACAACACCCTATCAGGTTCACAAGACACTACAGATTCACAAGCACACAAGTAAATACTTCAAGATTGTATTACACCACAAAAGGTTACACAATTACGGAATAGAATAAGCACACTCCACATAACATAGGTACTCATCACACATCAATGACTGACATACCAAATACTCAAACAAAAAGAGTACTGATCCACGGACATTTCCTCAATTTGCATCAATGAAAGACTCTCATAACAACAAACCATGTTATAGGTACATAGTGTCCACAAGGGAATCAATGACATGTCCACAACATCACAACACATAACCATCTGACATGAGTAACACATACATCAAAAGACCACTACCAAACATCACAATAACTCAACATATATATCTGAAACATCAACCATACGAGACAAATATCATAAGCCTCCCTCAAACTCTTATGCCTCCCTCAAGTCTCTTATGCCTCCCTCAAACTCTTATGCCTCCCTCAAACTCTTATGCCTCCCTCAAGTCTCTTATGCCTCCCTCAAACTCTTATGCCTCCCTCAAACTCTTTTGCCTCCCTCAAGGAGGCCGGTTGTCTCTCTGTGCCCAAGGCACATCGAGTTTGGACACTCCTAACCCAAGTGACATAATAACGCGTAGTTCTCCATAACCCGCTAGTCATATGTACCCCTTGGGGCGTACCCCCATACAACGAAGCGGGTCCATAGGTCCAACCAATCCATGGTGCATCCCATGACCCTATTCCACACATCACGACATTAGAACCAGCACAACAATCCAGTCAAAGTGCCAAGTGGCAAAGTACAAGCCTTGGGCAAGGCGGTAAAAATTCCAAATTTAAAAGAAGACCCCAAATCAAGCTAAAATAAATGACCAAATGGCCAAAGTTAGTATCAAATCCCCATGTTAGTGCCACAAACCACGGAAATGCCCAAAATTGTAAAGCATTGCAATCAAGAAAAGATGCTGGTCCTTGCAAAATTAAAATAAAAAGCTCAATTTACGAATAAAATCAACTTATAATAATGTCACATTACGATAACTGTGTGGCCTTATCTGGCCACCAAAGGGGTACTCAACGAGTTCTTTGGCACTTTCGGAACATCGAGCCTCAGCTCGTAAAATATATATATCAATCCCGCCACCCTTCGACAAGGCTAAACATAGTCATAGATACACTAGGGTTGCATACATACAACCACATAGGGAGAGAAGAAAGAGTCACATGTAATCTACTAAACCGAGTTTTGACTCGAGTTATTGACCCATGGTACACCATTCCTCACTCTCAACATACACTTCTACCGATCTCCCTCAGGGTCGGTTAGTGTAAGGCTCACAACATAACATGTAACTACATCACTAACACCATGGTGGTACACACATAGCTACCATAACGTCTCACGTATGGTAGGTATACGGGGTAGATCACAATTATACATTCACGGGCGCTGATACATCACTTTACTACATTACGCACCCAAAGTGCAATCACAATACGATAGGGTTCATACACTCACCGTATGACCCTAATTCACGACATTAGGCATTACATATTGCACAACTCATATATACGATGAACATAATAACATCACAACATAACAATAATTGCTTCATAACAAGGTAGTACACACATTTCTTGAACATGGTAAAAACATCATGATACAACTCGTTTCTTTTAACATCAATCTAGGCATACAACACATTGATACACTCACATATCACAATATGCCACAATGCTCCAACACTACGTCATCCACATTAGAATTCTTTTCACACATCACAAACAATAATTTACACGTGAATTCTTCCTAGAATCCACAAGAAGGAGAGAGAATACTCTCATCCCTAACACCTCAACATAATGACAAATACGCACTGAGTGACATACACATCACGTGCATTCACAATATCACAATTACGACAATAATCACATCACGCTTAAAGCACATTACTCTTCCAATATAAATCATCATCATGCAACATCATCATCATCATGCAGTATCATCATGTAACACCACCACCACCATGCAACATCACCATACAACACCAATCCGGCCCATAGGTTCGAGAGCATGAACCTACGCTCTGATACCAAAATGTAACGCACCAAAAATACCAACACAAGAACAACACAGTGAAATACAGGATAACTTTTTTTTTGACTTGCTTTGACTCAACACGACACAACATGTCGTCACAAGGTTACAACCAACACTTGGAACCACTTGTTATGGGGAAGACCACAAGGTCAGCACGGAAACGTTCACACTTATCAAGGACAATTTATTTTTCTTTTGACGAGACAACATGGAAGTCCAACCACATGACACACTCACGGCTAGGGCAAGCCACAGTAAGAAATGGTTAGGGTTTATTTATTTTGGTAAGACACCCTTTAGCTCATGACTTAAGTTTTCAGAAGGAATCAATATATGGTTCGCACAAATTCATCTCACCAACTAAGTTAATTTCTTAAACATTGTGGAGTAGTTCACTTAAAGTCTTCTCCTACTTACTAAATCTTAATATCTTCCAGAAACTAACCATTGTTTTCCTTTAAGCTTGTTTAAGAGTTCACCCCAAAGGGATAGTGTTCGCTAGTTTAGCTAGGGGTATCAATTTATAAATGTTTACTTCACAAAGGATGTTTTCATTTTGATCACTCATGGAGTCATTTGATTTCAAAAAGATCACCTTACTTATATTTGTTGAATATAAAATTATTATTTTTGTTTAGCTTCTTTAAGGGTTAACCGACTCATTGTACTTTACTTATAAAATATTGTCGCTAAGTCTTAGAAAGATTTAACTTAACAATTCATTCTCAAGATCAAAGTTTTTTCAATACTCATATCAATGTAAAGATTGAAAGCCATTTCTCACAAGGATAATTTCAAGCTTAACTACACCAGAACAAGACACTTTATTTCACCATTACCAAACAATATAAGGCAAGAGGTCGTATCAACTCTCTTTACAAGCAATGTTACACAATTTACAACACATTGGACATTTTTTTTTTACAAGGAACTTCATAATGGTACAGATGAAACTTTTACACTCTTTTCTTCTAGTCTACTCACATAATCCATCTGCACAAATATTAACTAAAGTCAGTTCGCAAGAACTGAGCATGTTAAGGCTACACAATGCAATAGTAAGCTAACAATTAACAATATCAAGAAAGGAATATTCTAAATTCAGAAATGGATTAAAACACAACTCACAACTCCAATATTAATCTCATGAGAGAGAAAACTAAAATTATCCAATAAGGAGAAAGTCCAAATACTAGTAAGAACAAAATTACATAAATCAAGGCAAGACCTTATGGGTTGGGAACAAGAAAGTCAAGAGTGTTGATATCTCCTTCATGTAATGCTATGGGTTACGTGATAGGAATCCAAAATTTACTCCATCCAACTAAAGGGGTCAAGAGAAGACAAAGCGTACTAATTATGATCGTAGGCGCGAAGCAAAAATGACGTTATCCAATTCTTCCAGGGGCTCCAAAGTAATATGGGTTCGATGCCCTTAAAAGAACACAACTATAGTTTTGGTTTTAACCAAGGAGTTTACCACTACCTCCTTATCGGATTTCTTAAAACGTAGTACTAGTTAACCAAAACAATTCCACTTTTCCAAAAGCGTACGAAAGAGACACAGAAAGGGCCATTATTCTTCCAACAAACCCTATCCTAATTGTCAACTTCTCTACATAATATAAGGGAAGACTAAACCCAAAAGTCGTTAATAATTTTTATATAATTCAGACAATGTCAATAAACATTAAAATAAAAATTGATTTCCCTAACAAGGCCACAAAATGGGACCTTTTAGTAACCAGGTTTGAAGTATAAGGTATTCGAGTTCGAAAACAAAGGGATTCGATACGCAAAAGGGCAAAACACCAACGATGCCCCAGGCTCAAAAGACCTTACCATGAGTACAAGCACAAACCAAGAACCAACGCACATAGCTATCAGGAAGGTTACGCAGTGCGGTCAGGGCTAGAAGTTCTATGAACTCCTTGCCAAAGGTAAAGAAGATGGAAAATTTTACCCGATCCATGTGGGCTTATCGAGGAAAAGTCTTAGCAAATATCAAACAGATAAAAATAACAACCACCTATGATATTATCACTGAAATCAGCTGTCATCTAACAGGAAACGAGTTCACGAGTCCAGTACCATGGATTCACCTACAACTTTTGTTTCAGTCTAGCTAGTAATAGCTTGCTTGCGACCCTTAATAAAAATTGTAGAGATTTCATTCAGTTAAACTTACAATGTTTCCCCTTGCTTTAATCATACAAGAGTTTACATCAAGAATTAGGTATAGTAATACTCTCAACACGTGGAGGCCAAAATAGATGCCAGGTTATCCCTCATCTAGACTAGGTACAACAGTCAACCATGTACAGTTCTAAAACAAACCCCAAATGCCATTTTCTAATCAAACATAAAGTAAGGAATGCCCATAGGCTTAAACAAGTTTCAGACACAACGTCACTATTAATGTACCTTTTAGCAAAACAAGAGAGCCCTAAACAGGAAATGCGTATTTATTCAACCAAAAGAGGTATGTAGGCTTAACCTTCTATTTAGTAACCTTCAATTATAATTACCATCACAGAATTCTTTTTAAAAGAAAGTCATATAAGCAAACAAAACTCAATAATGTTTCCTTCCCTACGAACTAGACTGCATCACTCAATATTGCAGTAACCCATTTAGACAAATATGAAATAGAGTAAGCTATAAGAGAGGAAGGAACATTCCAAGCAAAATCAGCGAAATTGGAATAAGATTTAAAGGAACAACCACACAATCAGGTAGTGATATAAACAACCACGAAAACATCTAGTCTAGGCGCCATTCAAGAGGAAAGAAAATTCATTTCAAGATATTGAAAGAAGGTAGAAAACTATTACAAGGAGTAGATTTAACATGCCTGGTTTAAAACGCCATCTCCATGCATATGATTGTTTCAATGCCGTGGCTTGTCCTTTAACCCAAAGTGCTCGGCTGCGAGCTCGAGCTAGCGCCACATTCACGTAGTGAAAAACAGCTACAAACCAACCCCATGATTTGAAGCTCGGACACGAGACATATTGATTACACCACGCTCCTGGCTCGGTAAGCACGTGATGATAGTTTTCCTTCATCAAAACTTTGAACCGCTTGTCATCAAAACCCTCGAGGTCGGCATGAGCCTTTGCAGCTACAGCTTGAAGGTGTGATAATGTCAACACGGACTTTATGAACCCAACATATTGACTCGTAGAAATAATGCTCTATAGTTGCAAGGCTCTTCTGCTTCATGAATAATCTGATATGGAAGCGGATGTGCCTCAAAAACAATGAGTTAGGGCAAGGGTGCCAAAGGAACAATCAACACGATGCAAACCCCAAAGCTCACCGTTGTAACCTCAAGGGAAGAGTGCACTCCAAAGATCCGATGGATGTGTCCTTGATTTGAGTCAAAAGCCGATCCATGCCTTGTCAACATTATCATTAGCAAAATTCTAAAAGTGATCTCCCTGAAATGAATAGATAGATGGGACAATTGTCCTCTAGATTCTTGTGCATCCTTCTGAGGCTGAGTGCAAGTAGAAGTAGTCCAGATGCTAAGCGAGTTACCATTTCCCTTGATCAAGCAAACCATCATGGGTTCTTTCCTGCTGGTATGCACATGAGAATTATCCGCCTATGATTCTCTCCCATGAGTTCCACCTTAAAAACAAGTAAGAAGCAATAGAGAATCTCATAAATAAATTTTCATCAGTGCATAATTGCAGCACCCACAATAGGATAAATGGTAGATGGCACCTTTGGTACAACAAAGTTCAGAGGAAGAATGTCAAAAAGACAGTAGAACTGTCTTTTGGATTCTTCATCAACTAAAGGAGCATGTTTGAGGAATTAGAGCTCAATAGGGACTCATCAAGCTCTCTCTAACAACTGACCACACGTTTGAATTTAGAAGGTGTGATAATGAACAACATTTACCTCCCATTATTGAGATATATCGCCTTTGAAGATGCTCATATAATTTGTGAAGCGAACTTCATGAAGATAATGTTGCCATTATGCAGAGATCCAAGCTTTGAGCATCTTCTTTAATGAGTATACACTCAAATTTTACAGAAGATCTTAAAAGAATCTTTGTAAATAAATTTCATCGAAGGTCTCACTGAAATTCTACCACCAAATTTCTCTCCTTAATCGATTTTGATAAAAATCATCGGTAGGAGAACTTAATGAGGGTGCGTCATCCCCTTCGCCATAGAATTTAAGATCATATGGCCTTCATGTCCTGAAGATAACAAAGGGGTTCTCCCACTGGAATGCTGGTCACAGACTCGTGCCATTTGCCTGATGATAAACCCGACACATAGGCAGAAATGCAGGCAGGAATAGAATAACAGGCCTGACTACCATCAGCTTGAAGCTTCATCTAAAATATCAAGGTGAGTTTCCTCGATTTGAAAAGGGGAAATAACACTAGGAATACAAAGTGCGTGCCTCCACCGCCCTTTCTTGCAGAATACTCAGCCTATATTTCTCTTCGTCCCATGCTTGCATCCCCATTACCATTCGCCTGTTTTTAATCTATTTATGTCGTTATATATATTGAAGCGTATATGAAAATGAAGGAATCGAGATCAACAGATAAAACTTTACCGTGTGGTCATGCCGTAACATCGGGATCAACACCACGGCTTCTGGAGATCACGTCGTGTGGCAGTATAACCAGTTTCTCTCCTGAGGCCACCGATTCTCACGAGGCACGTTTACTTTGGGACCCTATAGCTGGCTCTTTGTCAAACACGAACACCTCCTCACGGCTCTTTCCTAGGAGAATTTCAGTTCTACACTCCACGAGGTACAGGCAGAGGCTAGAGGCGTGCTTTGGTCTAGCATTGCGTGGTTTGGGAAAATTGTTTAATGCATTCGGTGAGACTATGACAGCTACTGAAGCGCCCCCGCCAATCGAACCAACTCTCACCCACTCCACACGCAGCCCAAGAAGAATGCACCGAACTCCACCTAAACGCATTGAAAGAGGATCAAAGGAGATCACAAGAAGGAAAACGGGACTCCACCCCTTTCCTCACGCAAGGATAAGACAAGACAGCCATGCCGACGACGGGTAGGGTGGTTGGGAGGTGACCAAATGCACCCACGTGCCATAAGACTTAAAACTCCATATCCTTCTTGATTTTGATATGAACTTTGATTTAATACTTTCCTTACATCAACATCTTCTCTTGGTGAAACACCATGATCTCTTCTAGGTTCCCATACTCTTCCTTGGTTGTAGTTATTCATTCCGAGGCCTTTGTAAGCTACCACCTTGCGCTCTAGAACCTTGTTCCCTATGGTTTTGTCTTGAGTGGGGCATGAAATTAGACGCTTATCACATGACCAAGGCATGAAAGCAGACCCTTTCCACATGACCAACCTCATTACAGTTGTAACATACTACTGAATTCTTCCTCTTGTGACCTTCATCTTGACTAGGTGGATCATACAAGAAAAATCTAGCAACATGACCTTATTCATTGCAATTATAGCATATAACATTCTTTTAATATTCACTTCTATTGTATTTCCAAGGTGAGAGTCTCTAACATATATTCTACATTCTTTATCCCTGTGGCCAAGTGCATTACAATTATAATAATGTCGATTGAAAGTTGTTTCATATCTTGAGGCATTATGTTTCCTGATTGGCCTTGATTTAAAATTATTTTTTATGAGAGTCACCTTCTTATCTTCCTTGATGATAGCTTCACCGATTCCTTTCTTGGAATAATTTCTTCTTGCTTCACTTCATTGTAGTTAGAATCCTCTTTGAAACCCAAACCAATTTTATCATTTGTTGAAATTTGTTTCCCAAGTAGATCATTTAGATCATTTACAATTTTCTCAAACTTATGAAAGGACACAACCTTCTTGCAAACCTCTAGTAGCTCAACCCTTAGGAACTCTATATCTTCTTCAAATTTTGAGCACATTCTTTATCTTGAAAATGTGAAAAAGATACCTTACCTTTTCTTCTAACAATCTGATTGACTCATTTTGCTTTCTTAACTTATCTTTGTACTTCTCTTCTAGCTTGTGAATTTGATTTTCATATTCCTTGACCTACAAACTCAACTTCTTGTTCTCTTTCTTAGCACACTTTAAATCATTTTGAATTCCTTTAAAATAATTTTTCCATCCTCATCATCTTCACTAGAGTAAAGCTGACAATAATTTGAAATAAAGTTTCCTAACATTGAATATCCTTCACGAATACCTCATAACATCATTAGTCATGAACAATGCATCATTTCCTATATCATCATGATTTGATTCAGGTTCAAAATCTTAAACTCTAGTACTAGCATCAAATAATTCATCATCTTACTTTGTATAAAACTTCTTTTTCTCTTCTTCTTATAATCAAACTTCTTAAAAATCTTCTTACCTTTGCCAAATTTGTAATTTTTCTTTATATGATCACCCTCTTAGTATTCATCATCTTCCTTCTCATGCATATGAGGACATTTATCAGCAAATGGACATATTTCAACACAATTAAAACATTTGAATGGAATTTTACCACTGTACTTATCAGATCCAAGTTTTATTCTTCTAGCCATCATAGCAAAGATCTCTTCATCTTCAATTTCAGTAATAGTACCATCATCCTTCTCCTTCTTGCTCTTAGCCTTCATTTCAGATTTGAAGGCAATGTCTCTCTTGACTAGTTTGGAATAACCTATTCTCATCTCATAAGCAATCAAGGTACCATGTAACTCATCCATCTTCAAAGTAGTTATATTCTTTTTGTCTTATATAATAGATACTTTAGAGTAAAACATAGGAATTAGTGAACTCAACACCTTTTGAACAATAGATTCTTCTTTCACATCTTCACATAACCCTTTCATACTATTGACCACTTTTTCAAATCTAAGAAGATATGCAACAATAGACTCATCATTATTCATCTTAAGAATCTCAAATTGAATTCTCAAATTTTGAATCTTAGATATTCTTACCTTTTAGTCACCATAATTTAAAACTTGTAGTTTTTCCCATGCCTCTTTTTTTGATTTGCAGTGTATTCACTTTCCCATCTCAGATTCACCAAGGCCACTTATGATGGCACCTAAATCCTTTGATTTCTTACTACATGTATTGTTTTCTACATCAGTAGTTAGAGAGTAGGGGTAGGAGGAGTATAGCCATTCTTCACAACATCCCAAACGTCAAACCCTAGAGAAAGGATATAGGTTTTCATCCTCAATCTCCAAAAAGCATAATTCATACCATAAAAAATGGTTCCTTTTCAATAGTTGAACCACTTGCCATTTTTGTCCTTCAAGGATCTCCTTTACAAGTAATCAAAATTCTCCAAAAGAATATACTTTGATACCAATTGTTGGAAGCAAAATGGATTGAGAGGGAGGGGGTTGAATCATTTCTTATGAAAATTTCAAATCAGATTTCATATTTCTTATATTGATATGTTTCAAATTTAGAGAGGCACCAACCCCACAAGGAGCACCAACCCCTAGTTTAGTAGAGCTACAACCCTACACGGAGTGCCAACACCTAGTTTTGTGAAGCACCAGCTCCACAAGGAGGCTACAACTCCCTAAGATGATCATTGGTTCTGTTGATGTATTTAAACAAATAGGTATAAGAATCGTAAAAATGGAGTTTTAACATGTGTAGTAATGCAACTATGTTTTTTTAAAAACTCATATTTAATGAAAAGTAAAAACACTAAACTTTGTATGATTTATGAAAATTCAGCTTTGTAATTTTTTTGTGATTTTCCATACAATGAAAACCTACTTTTGAAATTAAAATGCATGCTACTAATTTTACATATTGTTCTTGCACTTTGTACTTACGAGTTCATTGATTGTTTTTGATAATTAGTTTCTTCCGATTTGTTTTTCGTACTTTTATTTCCATAATATATGTTCCCCTTATGATGCATGAAAATTTCAGTTCTTAAGACTATTTGTAGGCATGCACTACATTGTCTTCTTCTTTCCCTTCAATGTTTATCCCCTTTTTTTTTTCTCTTACATTGAATATAAACATCTTCTCTTTCCTTATATTTTGCATTAGAGGGTGCTTTCATTATTAGAAATTTCTAACTATTGTTATAGGGGTGGATCTTTAATAATTCATGCAAATTTGTATTATTTTTCAAGTTATTTTAGATCATTTTGAACCCAATAGAGATTTAATATGAATTAAAAAAATAGATGTATAATTGAATTGCAATGTTTAGGAAACATTTATTCGACTATAAGATTTTTTTTTAATGGATGTTGTTGTTTTCTCTTCTTTTAGAAATGAAATAAAGTATTTTTCTATATTTGTATCTTATAATTAGGTGTTATATTAGGGTTTGAAAGAAGGAAAAAAATTATATTTTTTTGGAAAAAGTTATATAGATTAGAAAAAGGATTTTGAAACTTAAAAGTGGATAAGCATGTTCATCAATTTGTTTTCACACTAATAAGATAATCCAAGAAATTAATAATAATTTGAACTCATGCTTGGAAATTTAGCTAAAATAGGTAGTTTTTAAGTTTTAGGTTTCTTATGCTCTGATAACTTGATTTGTATGCTATATTTTTTGTTGTTTATTTAAATTTTAAAACAACATTTTGTAATTTGTAAAACTAAAAACAATCTAATGAAAATATTTAACCATATTCAATAACTCACTTACATAAATCCTATGTACATCACTAATTAAACATGTTGGTATCTAAAACATTTTATTTTTATGCCGAAGGCATTCTTGTAGTGGAGTTGAACCTGTTGATACTGACACACGTCAGAGAATAGAAGGTTGTGATTACGCAGGGGAGATGTGTTGAAATTGGACGGGTATTAATATTAGGCTAATTTTTTAATTTCCACTTCCATTTGTTGTGCATGTTTGACAGTTGTCATTTTATGCTCTGCGTACAGATACTCCGAAACAGGTTATGGTCACTTTCACTTATAGGGAGGCACTTTACTTTTGGATTCGAGGCATAGATGTGTTTTGCATCTGTCGCATGCAGTGCAAGCCCTAATTTATCCGCAGGTTGTGTATTTTGGATGCACTGGAGCGCCGCAAACATGGAAATGATGGTGTTTTTCGCGTCAACGAAGACATGAAAGATATCCCTGCCTCCGTCAAGCTCGTGACAAAACATGGTGAATGGTTATAGGATTTGATGCTTTAATGATGGACATAGCGTTTGTCTCTTTGATGCCCCACAGGCGTGGTCGAGGAAAGATTCAATTAGTTAGGTTTAGGCTCCTATCGACCCTACTGCAGTTAGGAACAATGGGTTTTTGGAATCAACCTTGTCTCAAGCTCTGTGTAATGGGTCTTCTCTCCCCTCAAAATGAAAGAATCATGTCGTAGAATGTGCTCGATTGGGGGCGTTTAAATCCAGTTTGGGTTATTTTGCTTCCTCCGAGGCTTGTGAGTATTGTTGCCGCTTAACTCAGCCTCTCAGCATTCTCCAACTCGCCATGTCTCTTGGCTCGACAGTGTTCTTGTTTGCTTTGTGAGTTGTGGGTGTAATTTTTATAGAAGGACTGCCGATTTTTTTCTCCTTTCATATATTTTCGTTTGTGTTCTTAAATGTTTAGCAGGTTACGTGGTTGGCAACCATATATTGTCGTTTCCTTCCTCTCTGCTTTACTCACATGGGATTTAAAGCTCTTATTTGGCTGCTTTGGTCATCGTGTCTGTTTATGTGACGCGAGTTTCTCTTGTATCTCTGTTCAGAACTGTTAATATATACACAAATATTTGGAATTTGTTTGAAGTAATTGTGTTATTCTGTACGCTGAGGACTGGTACCAATGCTCTATTACAAAAGCATTCAAACATAAAATTGTTTACCCTACGTTTGCCATTTGTTAATGCATGTTTCAAATGTCGCAGGAGTTAATTACCCATAAAAATATTGTGAACAAAATGGTAATGGAATAGAATATGTTGGTTTCTATGTAAAAAGTCTTGTTGCTGTAAATTGTGAATGCCCATCTGTTCATTTCTAAAAGTAATTCCACTTCAAAATACTAAACCTGTTTGTTCAGTGAGGCACGTGCGATTTGATGATTTATTGTAAGCTCCTTCAGGAAATGGGAAAATAGTGGTTTTGTATTCTTCTGCCCACTAGCGCCTCCATGAAGGGCATCTACCCCTATTCTGTTAGAACTCTACACAAAGTTACTGGAGAATGGAGGCTTTGAGACCATATTTGTGTCTACAGATTAAAGATGACAGATCATTTGAAGAGTATCACAAGACCATGCCATGGCTTGCCTTGTCATTCTTGTATTCAAAGGCCAGAGGGAAATTTGATCAGGTTCCTTATCCTTTTGGTTCAGGAATGAAAAACAATTAAAGATAATGGTGTCGGCGTCTTGAAGATTATGGTGCTCACTGCCGAGGAATATATCCATTTAACAAAGAGAGGCTTGGTGAGCATAAAGTTGAGGTGAAAATCATTGGATTTCATAGTCCTTGAATTCTTTTCTTGTGTATGCTGACAGAGATTTTTGTCATTGGCAAGGGAATTTCCCTTTTCATTATCTTCGTTTAGGCGTCTGTTTTTGTTATGATATTTTTATGTTAAGATTATGATATTTAGGTGGGCCTAATTTTTGTTATTATTTATGAATATTGATATGATACACATTTTTACCTGCAGAAAGTAGGAATCCAAGAATGTTATCTTATGAATGGATGCAAATTGATTAATTTAACTCGTTCTTCATGAATATAAACCCTGTGAATAGGTGGTTGTATGTGAGCTGGTGGAAAAGACATTTTGCCTCTATTTCTTAGCTCACTAGTGCCCTCCTTGTAGAAGATTCACTCCAAACCTTAAAAATTCTACAAGGATCTGAATAATAAAGGTGAGGACTTGGAGATCATGTTTATCTCCGGTGATCAAGATGAAGAGTCCTTCCGAGAATATTTTGGAACCATAGTATGGCTTTGTCTGCCTTATAGAGATCAAGAGGCGAAGATTCTGCCAACTATACTTTAAAATTGTAGGCATGTCATTAACAAATTTTTATAGAAAAATATGTTTCCAAGCACAAGTTTACTTTGACAAAGTCAATTGATGGCCATGGCCTTTATATTTCCTAACAGGTGGTGGTATCTGTACAGATACCCCATTGATTTCTTAAAGAGTTCCTTCTTCCTTTCAATTACATACCATGCCATAGCCAGATTTTTTGAACTTCAGTCTCTGGCATGTTAATGATGACACTATTGAGATATATCATGCACTGCTATTTCACATTCCAATGGTTTACAGTTGACTTGGCTCCATGAATTATTCACCCAACTACAACCATAAAGTCCAACAATAGTTTGTGAATATACTTGAAAAAAACATTACCAGTAATTAAAACTTATAGGAACATTGAGGCAAAATAAATTATTGAAAGCAAACCACTTAAAATACTAATTATACCCGGAATGGAAAATAACTAAATTCCAAGTCAACAGTGGAAATATTAGCTTCACCTCAAAATTTCAAATATAACTTTAGGCAACAACTCTACTCCAACAGCTCCTCAAATGGGGAACCTCCTATCCTTCATCTATTTCAACCTTAAAATACTACTAATGAGGTTATGTAGGGTGTAGACAGATTGTTCTAAGCCACTCTAATGAACATACTAACTGCACGAACAAGGTAGAAGTGTAGAGGTGTGATTCATTGGTGACTTGGCTCGTCGCGCTACTCATAACTCAGTTGTTTGTTTTATCGCTGATCATTGTGCCTTTTGTTGGGGTTTCTCTATTTTTGTGCACATCTCGGTGTGTGTGTGTGTGTGTGTGTGTTACTCTACCAGACTCACTTTATTGTTTATAATGGCTTGCCATTACATTCCTGTGGCTTGCCATGGTTGTTTGAGAGTTGTTCAAGTTTCATAGCTCTGGAGGTCAAAAGGTTGCTCGCATATGCATACCGTAGCTCATTGCAGGGTGGCCCGAGCACAACTTTGCAATGCTCGACTCTGTTAAGTGAGCTCGACACTGTTATTTTTGGTGCCTCAGTTTGGACTCATTCATTGTAACTTCATCCCGGTGGGGCTCGATGTTAGACTTGCGTCCTTAGTGTATAACTCGGCCATGCTTCCATTGTAGTTGTGCTCAACTGAAGGTAAAGTCATTGTTTTGAGTTTATTCACTAAGCTTTGCTTAGATCTGGAACTTTTACTCTTAGGCCATGAGTTTACTTGCATCAAAAGGTGTTGTGTTGTATACCTGTAGCCCAATTTTGTGAGCATTCTGTAGCTCTGTATTGTGGAATTTTAAAATTTCTTGTGCAATTTTTTATACCAAGATCTAAAAATCCTTGTAATGATTTTCCATTTTCTAAATTTTGTCTTTATATAAAATGCACAAAAGGACCCTGCTTCTTTAAAAAAGACAAGCCCAACTACTGAAAAGATGATGGAATAAACATTCTTGTTACAATGAGTGGTATATATGTGTGGACAATTATTTTGAGGATTTGTGGAGTGCAGTCTCTCATATTTGAGTTTGTAGTTACAATAATAGTAACACATATATATTGATTGGATTTCGTTCTTGCTTATATGTTAATGCTAACCAAGTACATTCTTGTTCGATTTTCAGTACTACGTTACAATAAGAAGCCTGTGACTTGTGAAACGGAGATTGGGGGATCGAGTCTAGTCCAATGTGTGGGACAAAATTCTTGTCATAAGACATAAATGAAGAGTATGTTTCTTTAGGTGAGCATTGCAGACATGACAACATTGATCCATCTCGTAGTCAAAGCAAGTGAAGGGAAAATGTGGGATTGAGAGGTTTTGAAGATTTTGGCAACTTGTGTTATTAGGCCTTTCTCATTGAATGGACTAGAAGAAGCATTTCATTTAATCTAGCAATATTGTCCGAAAGGATATATTTAAGAAATGATTCTTTGTAAAATTAGGGTCCACAAAAAATATGTTCAAAGGAGACATGTTTTGTATGAAAATGTCCATTTTAGGCTTATACATGGCTCCAACTTTTCGTAACTACGATGTTATCAGCCTTATCACACAATCAATGTGATACCTAATTTTGGAGGGTCAAACCCATATGTTTTGTATGGCACCACGTCACCTAAGAGTTGGCGTTCCCATCTTTTCCTTGGGCTTTTCTGCTGTATTCGTGGGATTCCCATCTTTCCTTGGCCTTTTTGTTTTTTCCTTATAACTTTTCCCCTCGGTCATCGACTTTTAAGTTTTTATGGCCAGCCTTAAATTTTCTATTTTACAAAAGGATATTATGTAGAATTTAGTTCCGTTTGATCCTGAATTAAGTGGTTATTATCATTTTATATTTTCAAACTTATTAGAATTCAGATTTATTTTTGCATCTTAAATTTTTATATTTTAATGTGACCGTCTTTTTCATATAAATTTATAAGGATATTATATTAGTATATATAAATATACTATACAAATAATTAAATAAATATAGAATATTTGATAGAAATAAAATTGTTTTATACTTTGAAAGGTATTATTATAAAATGAGTCACTCAAAAATTATTTGACAGGTATAGGTGGCCATCAAATTTTACTATGAACAGCGGTAGCGACACAAAGACAAAGAAATGGAGCACAAAATCAATCAACAATTCCTTGGAGTTGTTGATATGTTTTCCCTTCCCCTGAACTTCTCTTTCCTCCAACGCTCCCTCCATGCTTTTCTCCCTCCAATTTAAATTCAATACACATTCACTTCCATGGTTCCATCACACATTTCATGTGCATTACATTGTAGTATTTCGACAACCATTTATCTAAGAAGAACATGACATTTTAATGGGAGATTCTTTGGGAGGCGTCGTTTCTTCGTTTCTCCCAAATGAACAAGTTAATAACCATGACTACAGGACCCCTTCATATAGCTAAAGAAGACATGGTGTAATGTTATTCTTAAGCTTGATACTCTCTTTGATTAAGTTGCCTCATGTTACTCGATACTTATTTCATCATACCCGCACACCACCCACAAAATATTATTTACCTTTTTTTCTTGCGAAAATATTGGTCGATGGTATCATGATAATCGCTTGTAAGGGCACCACCGGATTTGCAAATTCCCTCACAAATCTAAATATAATGCATCAATTTACATTGCAAAAATCACTTTTTAACATTGTTTCGAAGCATGTTATTGTTCCCAAGCTCATGTCAATGACACAATTTATGTACATGCTCTGGTCAAGGTTTTCGTCGGGTATGCAGGAGGATTTGTCCAATAGAACATGGTTGGGGATTCTCATAATCTAGGCATTGCTTAGGGTTTTGAAACAACAATTTCAGGAAACAATAATACCCATGCAAGGGGTATCCTCACTCCCATTGTTGGCACGAGGTTTTCTTAGTTAATTATTGATGTTAGCGTTGCTTTTCATTACACAAAATTGCATGCCATTCTTGTATGTATCTCACATGAGACACAACAAGTTCTCAGGGTAAATAAACATTTTCCAAAATTTAAGGATGTCCAACACTTCTAACATCACATGGGTGAGCGATGTGTAATACTCACCTAAATTGGCCATGCCCACAAGGACCTGCGTATATTGCACTCGCATGACCCATGGTTTTGAATGAATGTGCTCATGCGATGCGATATACTTCTTCAATGGCATTCATTTTTGCCCATGTAGGGAATCATCCCATAATCGTGAAGATGTCCTTCTAAAACATGTTTTGGTCATAAAAAGTGATGTCAAGGAGAAACCAAGTGGTCGTAGTTACCAACAGAGGGAGACCATGGCATTTTTCAAATTGTGCTGAAAATATTGTGTTTTTGTTGCAGAAATATAAGTGTGGGGAAATACAAATGTCTTGTGGTTGTTGCAAGGTCGACTTCCACCTTGTTTCCCCATTCCATTTTCCCCACCCTCGCACTTCTCCACCCTCAAACCATTTCCTCTTCACCCCTCTTTCTCTCCCATTATTTCCCCCCTTCAATTTGAATCCTTCAAAAGATTCCTTTCGGCGTTACCATCGTACATTTCACGTGCGATTGCTAGTCAATAACATATTATAACCAAATATAAGCTTTGTTGGTTTTTTTAAACAACATTCCAAAAATAGATATTTATTCTTGCTTGAGTCAACAATTGTAATAATACCATAAAGGTAAATATGTAAATTTTTCCGTCGAAAGTTACATTCTATCACTACTACAAAGGAAACTATAATTCTCTCCCAAGAAAGATAAATTATTCATAAAGAGAAAGGATGAAAGTTGAAAATGTGGGGAAACACTTTTGAATGGGTTTCAAATTTGATGTTGGCAGGAAAATTTACCCCAAAGTTTTAAGATCAATAATGCCTTGATTGAACATGTTTTAAACCACATTAAAAATTACATGCATGTTTGAATTACTGCTTAAGATTAACAAATAAACAAAATAGTTTTTTTTTCCATACCCAATACAAGTATCTACTGTTGAAAGTCATCCAAAAAAATAAAATGGAAGGCTTAGCCTGCCGATTTTTTTTTCCTTGTATTTTATGCTCTGCTTATGTCATGTATTTATGTTTGAAAATGCCTTTTGAAACAACTATTTTGTTTTTCTTGTCATGAATGCGACACTTACACTTAAGGTATTTCTCAGTTGGTTGAAGGATTTTCCAACCCCCTCCCAATTTACAATTACTATTTTTTTCCACGTAAGCGCTAGCTTGAACGAAGTTGTACTGCATTGTGTAGACATATCAAATGGAAAAAAATTTCAAACGATGTTGCTTCCCTCTAAATTTGCAGAAATATAAGTATGTATAACAACTTTACAAGAAGGCCCAGCTATCCACGTGCATAAATCCATATGCAAGATTGTGAAATAGGAACTGCAAGATTTCAAACCTTCTTTACAAACAATATATGCTTCTTCCAGTCTTGATTTTTAATTATCTTTATTCACTTCCATTACCTGATGGACTGTTCTTACAGTTGACACAGATATTTTGTTTCCACACATGATAAAATCGGAGCCCCTGTTCATTTTCCTAATCATCTTGTTTACGGTCAATATAAAGCCTTCCAAAAAGACATCTATTCATATGGTGATTTGGATCCGCATATGGAATCTCAAGTACAGCACGTGTCATCAAAATGTAGATCTTCCTTTTTCCTGATTCATTCCCTCAATACCTCTTTGTGGTTTTGGCATGTTAAAGGACGTGCATTGTACAAAATAGAACTCAAAGAATAACAAAATGCTAAGGGTGGTAGAACGTTCTTTGGGTTTGATTTTGTAGAAAGGGCATGAGGTTGAAATCATTTTACATGTTTTAATGAAGCTACCCACAAATTATTTGAGGTAATAGAAACATGAAAGGGCTACATTCTAAGAAATGATAAGATTGGAAATGTAAACCCAAACTATAACCACTTGAACAGTTCCCTGGAGATATATTTTTATTTCCTTCTTCATCTGTGAATCCTTCCATAGAAATAGATAACGTCATACATGTACATCACTTTCATTTCAAATCGACAAAGAAGTGTTGGCCATCCACATTGCTTCTTCAATAAATATGATTGGAATTATTCTTGTCATATCAACGATCTCAGCGATTTAAAGACATGACCAAACAAAGACTAAGAGAAGAATACTTTAATTAAAGAACATTTCTAGATATAATGTTTCACCTACTTTGCGAGGAAATCGCTTCGATAAATTGATTGAAAATCTATTGCACCTTTTATCAACATCACAAACTGCAAAGTTGAGTATCAAGGCTGGTTGTGTCACAAATTTTAATGGCTCGTCAATAGAAATTATTTCTAATACAAAATGCTTTATCAACCGTTCAATTTTAGAGACCTTTACACTTCTTCGGTGGGATGTGTCTATTGATAGTGCGGTTCAGTGCCATCTAAAACAAACAAATTAATGGGGCCTCCAAAAAGTTGGTTGTTGTATTAACAATGTTTACAATAGCTGAAATTTGAAACTCGATAAAAATTAATTGGCCTCGATTACAACAAAGGAAAATGGAATTGCCATCGAAAATTTATTTTATATGGATTTCCGCTTTCAAAAGGTAATAAACAATGTAAGAAAAAAGTGATGGAAAATGGAAATGGCACGTGGTTTTTCTCACACTATAATGCAAATGTATCACAGGTTTTTATTAGATAAGGTAAAAACAAGGATCAGCTCCCAGGGGCCATTACAAGACGAGGAAGAAAATAACAAGCAAGAAGGAAATGAAAAAGTCCAAGAAAGGAGTTAAACATGCTTAACTCTTACAATTAAGAACTGGACTTTGTACCAAAGTGGGAAAACCAGAGAGAAGGAGAAACAATCTCCAAAACTACAAAATAACAGAAGTTCACCAAAATTTTGCCAACAATCCAGAACCACTAGTTAATTTTTGGAGATCCCCCACTACTACCATCATGACTATCTTTGATCTCATCACCCTCAACACCTTTGTCATTAATATCTTCCTCTAGCTCGTCCTCGCAGAGCTACTGATGTGCAAGTTAAAGTTCCTTCTTTTAGTGGCCTAAATGTATCACAGTTTGACTATACATATGTTCTTTGCATTAGTATAAACAATGATATAGTGCAATTGCACTCGTTACTCCCTTTGATAAAGTAGTTGAATCAATCATGGGTATCACAATTAAGGTCCTTGACTATTTATCTATGAATGATGAGGCAACTGCATAAATTACAAACAATATTATCGGCCACAAATACATTTTCATGCTTTCTCTCAAAACAATAGTTTATCAAGGGAACAAAAGAATTAAATGTTTCATTTTGGATTCAAGGAAATTGGAAATTTCTCCTCCTCCTTAGCATTTGATGTTGGGAACTATGTATTGGAGTTCATGTAAGGGTTTTTCTTTGTTCCCCAAAGTCTAAACATATTTTAATGTATTTGTACTTCCTTTTTCTTTGGTATGTGAACAACTTGTTGCAACAAATTTTTGTTTGTAAAGTTATTACATTCTACATCAATGTTTCAATAAACATTACAACCCTCTGTTCTTTATGTTTATTAAAAATGCATGTTGTGAATCTTCTTAGATTCTACAAAATTCTCAAATTGTAATAGAATATATCATAGTTTTATTGTTTAAGGCCATCTCTAATATCCGTAGGAATTTTTATTTTTTTCCATTTTTTTAACAATATTTTCTTAGTTAACAATGTTATATGAATAAAAATATTTTCTCTTGCTTTTATCTATTGAAAATCTTTTTGGGATTCAAGGAAAACTGCTCCTTAACCTTTGTTGTTTCTTGTAGGGTCTTGTTCACAATGCATTGACATCAAGACTCCTAGATATCTAGCCCGACATCGAGAATGTGATTCATTTCATAGATATTGTACTAATGCCTCTTATCATGCACATTGTCGAGCTTCTAAAAAAATGGGTGGAACTTCTACCGGACTTCAATAGGATGCTCACTTATTTCCACTTAATGTTTCCCGACTGTCGTTTACTTCTATTTCAAACACGAGACTTTTCTCACCTAATATCATTGCAGAATAATATATTAAGCCACAATTTGATGTCCCTATCAAAGAATTCATCCCTTCAATACCTTTACATACATATTTTCTTGAAGCACCACCACAAGCTTCAATGTTCAAACCTTCTTTCGAGAGACAAAAATAAAGTATTTGATGCTTGGACTCGATCGTCCTTCTTAAATTTACTCTCCAACACTTTTGTGTAAACCATTCAATAAACATGTGAACTTACTCACACCTCACATTTGCAATATCCTAACAATTCTCCCATTTTGTACAAGCCTCACCTGTACCTACTATAAATATAATCCCTCTTGTGCAAAAACATCTTCACAATGTTCCAACTTGGTTTCCCATTCGAAGGTCATCACACATTTTGAAAAATAATATATTTATTCTTCAAGACCCAAAACTTCTCAGTTTTCTTGGAAAACTACCTTGGTATGAAAAAAACATTGTTTGGATGATTGCATACATGCAATCGATGCAAATTTTAAAAGATCAGACATCACTTTTCCTCATGAAGTAATATGGATCAAGGAAATCAACCTTCTATTATTAGGTGCTTGAACCAAGTTGAGGAAATGCTCATTGCTCATGTTAATCCTATCTTGTAGGTTAGTCACGCATGAGGAGGGAAATAAAAATATGCATGTCACATAATAATATTCCCTCACAATATTTCCTCTATAGAAAAATACCATCCACATCGCCATGGAGATTCATACCTTGTACACATAAAAAAATTGGAGCAAATTTGACAAAATATTACTTCTATGTTAGAAAGTCCTGTGTGTGGGAATCTTTGCAATTTAAAATTTCACATGATCCATACTATAAAGATGTATTGATTGATGAGAATGCTCTTGCATCCTTTCCTTATTACTCCACATATGTGGAACCCTTTTTGAAAAGGATTGCACTCGATTGTCATGTGATCCATTAGTATCCTAAAAATATGGTTGAACACGCATCTCGTAGACATGCGTAACACAATAATCCATTCTTCTATTCTCGTTCACCCCATCCTCAATTTAGGTACTAAAGAAGAGGAAATTAAAAATTTTAGTCTTGAGCATGGGAGAGTGAGTCCTTTCATTTGAAATGGAAAAAAATTGGACTTTCACCTATAAAAAATATAACATATACGGGTTGTTCTCTATGGCATTTCCAACTTTGTTTCCAACAAGAAAATCCATGTTCAAATTACCCAAAATGAAGGAGGTTTTTTTTGCATGAATATGATCTACATTTGTTGTCGTTCCATGACGATTGTTTTGGAACCCACCCTAATTTAGAGACTATCTAATTAATTTGATAATGTGTCGAGGAAACCAAAAAATGTAGAAGTATTTATGAAACAATATATTGAATTTGGTGTTCTAATAAATATCCAAGATATCCCCAAAAGACTGTAAGCCTTCCCAATGAAAACCTACCAAAAAAATTGTGCAATTTGGTGAAAACCTCCAAGGGAATTAATCCTTTTCGGAAAAATAGTAGAGGAAAAAGTTCAAACATGATCGAACAATTGGGTTCACCTACTTTGTTCTTCACTCTAAGTTCTGTAGACACCAAATGAAAGGACCTTCACCGCATCATGCCCGATGCTCCTCCTCTTGAACCTCGTATAGCTCAATAATGGAGGACCCTTAACATTGTTAATCATCGCAACCATGTGTCCACATAATTATACAAATAATTCATATTTTTTCTTGAAGAAGTGTTGGAAAAACAATTTTGGAGAGAAATACAATTCGTATAAGTGAGTAAACTAATGTGTATGATATTTTTTTTTATTGTGCAAAGAATGTTTACACTTCATTATTCCTACATGTATAAATGACCGCATAGAGGCTCGCACATGTTCATGGTTTCCTTTAGCTTGAGACTACACCAAACATTGATAAGCTTGATTCGAAGGATACCGCATCTATGGACGCCACTAGGAAATACTTTGATAGTTGTGTGTCTTCTTGGAATCCAAGACCCTCTTGCAACATGTTAGAATTTGTAAACTACTCCAATCAAGATGATCCCTTCCCTATGGATACATCTCAAATTATTTCATGTTCCCCTCATCAAGACGTTGAAGAGCTATTGCATGAGTGCAAGTGCAGGCTGACAAAGTTTTTTGAATAGACCATCTCTAAGGAAAAAAACCAACTCTAATGTCATTACAATGCTATGTGGGGACTCACCATATATCAAATTTATTTGTTGAGGATGATGGACTAATTGAATACCTTCCTTCTCGAATGACGATAGGTTAAACATACATAACCAAACAATTTTATCACCGGAGAGATAATGTTGATTATCATCCCGTCTTATCTCCAAATATTGTTTTAAAATACATTGCAAAGTATGCATCAAAGTCAGAGAAAATATCTGAAACCTACCATCAAATACTTTTTAGAATTTTAAGAGATGTGGATCTTTATTTTTCAACACAAGAAACTATACATAAGATTCTATAAGACAACGTCGTTGAATATGACATAAGTGCACAAGAAACTTGAAACATGTTTCAAATATGGCAACTGATTTTATGCAGTTGTTCTTTTATTTCCTTAAATGTTAGGAAATAAATCTCAAGGAGAATCACCGAATCAACGTTAAAAATTAAGGATACACCACTCCTCATCAATTCCTATAAGGCACGACCCCGAATATGGAAACCCTATCTCACATTGAAACAAATGGAAATTAGACTTATAATTCACACCGCGTCGGTAATAAATGGAAGCTGCAAAAATTATTGTTCGTATATATTTTCTTGGGAACCAACAACAGATTCAATTTCCTTTGAAATATTTTATTGGACGGAACCCATTTTATAGAATCCCTTCCATATTATTTGTAAATACATTGGCACCACACGTGAAGATATTGTTTCGAAGTCTAGGTTATTAACGAATAATTATAAACCTTGGCATCTTCAGAAATCCCGCGCTTCTCCCAAAGATTTCTCCAACTTTGAAAATGATTTTGAGGATTCCTGTGACCAAAGTCAACATCATTACGATGAATGGAATTTTCTTTCATAGATGCACCCTATCAAACCATGGAACTTAACTACTTCTATTTTTTTGGACAATGATACTTTGATATTAAAAGCATACTTGGAATATGCATGGTGTTTCAGTCTTCTTTATAAGAAAGTGGTCCTCATTTTATAGAAATACAAAGGAACACTATAAATATGCTCTGTTAGTGTAGAATCTCAAAGCACCCTTGAATGGGCTCGAGATCTCGAGTGGGGCATTTGGTGTGATTGCACAACATGGGATCATCTGTCAAGCTGTGGGACTTGCAAACCTGAGATGGCCCTCCGGAGAAAGTCGGTTCTTACTTCCTAATCTACCTGCCACAAGCTACTCCAGTGCAGGAAGAGCTAACCTATCCTAATCTAACCATTCCAAGGGGACAGGAGAGAGAAGGTGAAAGAGAGCCTACACTAAGCGGTGATACACCAGAAAAGGAAGTGGTTGATCATGGATCCGACTACCTGAAGTGGAGAGAGGTGAGCAGAGGAGAGGGTGGACAAGATGCACCACGGACCAAAGATAGATTTCACACGAAACACCACTTCAAAACCCATTAAGCACAACTCCTAGAACCTATAATGAACATCAGAGTATGCACGGTATACCCTGTAACGATGAGAGGCAAGAAGAGACAATAAAATAAGGAAGGATGGACAAAATGCATCACAAAACATATTTTATTGCTCCATGAGTTCACACAGTACATCATCAGTGGGAAAGAGGCAAGAAAATGCCATTACAGAGCCAAGAGAGAAGGCTTAGACTCTATATTCTACCCTAAGGAAGAAAGAGAGAGGGGGCGAGGAGAAACAATGACCAACCATTTGAATATGCCCCTCTTTTACAATATATAGAAGAATGAGAGAGAAAGAGAGAGGGAAAGTTGAACTCTATTCCAACCACCCCTGCGATGCATTGAATCCTACTCTAAAAGCTCAACCACCATCCCTCAATGCCCCCTATAAATCCACCCACAACTGCAGAGTCTATCGCTCCCCATTTTTTTTTGTGTGTTGAAGAAGGAAGAATGGTGGATCAAATCAAATCCATGTGGTTGAAGCAATCGGATCCTTCATTAATAGCTTGCAAGACGTTTTCCTACTTCTCACCCACCTAACCCTATCAAAATTAAAGTTTCAGACCTCTATAATGTAGAGGATGTCGACACCTTTCCAAAAAGTCCTCTCTTTCCCGAATGTGAGTTCCCAACCAAAAGATATGGCCATATGAAGTTCCTCGGGTCAGGTGCTTAATGTGACTTGTAGTATGCAAGAGTCTATTCATACAGGAGCTACGTGATGCCCCGCGCTCGTTTGAGATTTCACCCCTTTCCTTCACTGTTAACCCATGAGACACGTGGCATCGTCCACGGGATCCCCTATTTTATTTGTATCCTACCCGAGTCCTTTCTGCTGGCGGAGGCACTATGTCTGACTAGAGACATGTGGCGGATTTGCGCATGTTTGAAGCGCCCTTGAGCCACAACTTTGAAATTGTGTGGGCAAGGCACGTGGTGAGATGGCACATGCTTGGGACTTGCCTATGGATTCTACCTTTGAAGTTGCGTCAGGCCGATGCGTGGAGGCTTCTGTGACTTTGTCTCCTTTGTTGACTTTGACCACGTCGCGAGCTGACGCTCATTTGGAAACTGCCCTTTGAGCCGCGACTTTGGAATTATGTTGATGAGGCACGTGGCACCCTTTGCGGCCCATTCATACTTAGCCGATTCGGGTCCAATGAATATTGCCTTTACATGTGGGTCCTCTTGTAGCCTGTTCCTTTGTTATGACAAAGCAGGACACATGGCATCATCCATGCCATTTGTTGTTTCCTTTGCATTTTGGCTAAGTCTCCTTTCATTTGGCGGGGCCCTATGATTGACTCTGGACACGTGGAGGCTTAGCACGCATTTGGGAACCCACTCCGAAATTTACTTTTGAAGTTACACCGCACTGACACGTGGCTTCTTCCTCTTACCTTTTGTACTTATTTGATTCGAGCCTACCCCCTTTTGGGCTCCGAGACACACGGAAGGCCCGCGCTCATCTGAGTCTCTATCTTGGGTCACACCTTTGAATTTACGCTGATATAACACATGGTGTTGTCTGCTAGCTCTCTATACTTAGTTGTTTCGAACAGCTGGATCTATCCCTTTTTCGACGTAGGACATGCGGCACACCCGCACTTGTTTAGGGACCCTGTCTGAGGCTGCGACCCTTGCGGATGCACCGTTGGGACTCGTGGAGGATTCGCCTAACACGAAACTTTTAACTATCGGTGACACTTTGAATTTTACCCCGGCTATGTGGCAAACTTGTGCTCATTTGGGGACCATTCTTTGGACTTGTCCCTTGAATTTGTGCCAAGATGACGCGTGGTGCCCTGACACGAGTCTGTTGTTCGGCCCCAAGCCAATTCCTATGCGAAGTCTAAAACTTCGAGTCCTTCCTCTAATTCTCTCCTGTGCACTCTGGACTATTTTGACGCCGCTGGCCTCTTTTGACCTGCGCTCCTTGAGTTGAGATTTCCTATCCCTTTGTTTGTTGGATTCGAATGTGAGCCCGCTGGCCTGAATCGTGCCATCGATTATCTATAGGGGGTTGTGTTTGACCAAACTTTCCAGGGGGAAAATTTGGGATAACAGGCTCATCATCATATATCCTCTACATCACGTATTAACAACTTCTCACCCAACCAAAAACTAGAATTTGATACCTTTTTCTACCACTTCTCAAAAAGGAGAACATTCCACCTTTTAGATTAATAATTCAAGGCACCTGGAAGAATAGGAAAGTCATATCTTATTAAGGATATCAAGTTAGCATTCAATAATGAAACATATGGGTATAAACCAATTTTTATTTTACTTACGCCTACTAGTGTTGCTACATTCAACATCTCTTTGTCTACTATGTACATGCCTCCCTTCGCATACCTTTCAAGGAACTCAAACCATTAGAAGGTCAATCTCTATCCTCTTTTCTAGAGTCACTAGATCATGTTTAGTATATTTTATGAAATGAGTATTATTTGACGCAAGGTTCTAACCAAAATAAAATTCCATCTATGAAAGGATTTCCTACATTACAAGACCTCACCAATCGGTGGTAGGTCAATCATTCTTAATCGGTGACTTGGGAAAAATTCTACTACTCTGGACATTCCTTTGTATGCAAGCCATCCATATGGTGCAACCATTTGGAGTGGTTTTAATACTTCCATCATTGACAAGAAAATTGTTTGCCAGCAAGGTTCCTCCTAAGAATAAATATCCTTTCGAGAATTACCGCTTGACGTTCGCAACAACATGCCTACCTTGCATGAATAAGATATCCTTAGGTTCAGGACAATTTCTTGTCTTACAAAAAAAGAAATAAAAGCATTCCATGATTTCTCTCACTTAATTTTCGAAAATGAATTGGTTGAAAACCAAAATCTAAATATGTTAAAAATTTTGAATGTTCCAATTTCTCGTTCCATTGCAAAAATCACCAAAGGAGGGAATTTAACATCACCTCGATTTGAAAAGCGTAATTACCAGTTCTTCTTTGCAAAAATCACATTGTTATGCTTACAACTAACTTGTGGGTGGATGCTAAGCTTGTAAATGGTTCCACTAGGAAAATTATTGACATTATCATGTGATTATGAGGACTTCGACTTTCCTTTATTTTTTATCATAAAATTTAACAGATACATTGGCCTGTGTTGATTTCCACAGAATCCATCCCATGTTCTAATTCCACAAATTTTTATAGGAAATCATAGGTAGCTACCAATCAATTTGTCTTGGGATTCAACTATTCACAAGGCTTAAGGTCTAACTATGGTAAAAGCAAGTATTGACATTGCTGAAATAGAAAGACAATGGCTTACCTTCACTTCCACTTCGAGTCCTCTCCCTAGAAAATATACGCACTTCCCCCCTTTCTCTTTCGAGAGATATTCTAAAATGTCTCGATGACCCATTCTGAATGTTCTCATTATAGAGGAAGCTCGTCTTTAGAATCTCTTCCCTTCACCGAAGAATGTATAATGTAATCTTTGCTTTCTTAACAAGTACACATAAATACATAAACATCGCCAAACACTTTTATTTTATCCTCTACACTCCACACACTATAGGAAAATAAAAATATATATATATATATATATATATATATATATATATATATATATATATATATATATCTAATGTTCATTTTTGTTTTACCGCATCTACTCATTTTTTTAATATCTTTCCTCACACAAAATTAGAATTGTTAATTTCTCAATATATATTAAATTTAATTTCAAAATTAAACTTTGAGAAACTTACAAATAAATACCCCTTTAACATATTGATTGTTGTACAATTTTATTTACAAAAAAATTAAGAAAATACTTGAAAAATATAACTCTATAATATTTCTTATTGAGTTTATACATTTATATAAATTTATATACCTCTTCATTTGTAATTCTTTTAGACATGAACTAGCATTTACATGAATATCATCTCTTTCACAATAACTTTGTCTAACACTATTTCGTAATATTTTTCAAGTAAATTTCTATCGTCTCTTGACCATTCCTTTTTCCTTTTCTAGTTGGCTCATTTTCTGTTAGTTTTCATCTTTATCTTAAATTTAAGCACATAGATTTTGGGTTTTATCTTGCCTTCTGCTTCCGTTATATTTTCCAAACCAACAATCTTCCAAATAAATTATCCATTCCCCATTTTCACTAAATGCACACACGTGTGAGTGCACCAAGTTGGGGGGCCAAAAGGGGGTCTTAAGTGGACTCATTTTTCGAAAAAAAAACTTCAACTTGTACGAGTTTTTCGAAATAGTTACACTCAAAATTGGAAGATGTTGTAGAAATATGAATCGTAGAATTTTGATTCTAGTTTCTAAGCTACTAAATTTTATTGAAAATGGATAAGTTTAAGTGGGTCAAACAACTAAAATACCAACAGATGCTCGTGTTTTTGTTAAAAAAACATAATAGAGTGACTTTCGTTCCCCCACCATTTTTGAGCATCATTCGGTATTTTTAAAAACCCTTTGATAGAAAGATAGCTAGAGCATCGGCTCCATTTTTTTAAAGATTTTTAAAATATTTTTTTATTTATGATTTTTCTAGTACAAAAATTTTATGTTTTGAAAAACAACTGAGACTCGACCATGCCCCCTAACTACCTCAAAAATATTGAAAATTAGATTTTTTTTTTTTGAATATGTATAGAATTATGCCTAGTTTGGGCTAGTATAATTTTTTTAATTTCGATCACCAAAAAAAAAAAGATACACCATGAAAGATAGACATATTTACACTTCAAAAAATAGCTATAAAAAGGCATAGTTAGAAAATAAATAATATGGAAACCTTATATTAGTCGAAAAAATTTGGAAATTTATATTTTTAGAAAGAAGAGACTCTGCGCTACGTCGTGGTATAATTTTTTTAAAATGAATCGATTGTTTTATTTTGATTTATCATAGAGGAAGTGTCATTTTTACATTTTTTTGTAAAAACTCGTTGTTTGTTGTGTTTGTGCAGGTCCATGCCTCATGCTTGGGGATCAAACCGGATTCTAAGCCTTGAGGCATGGATTGGGAAAAGAGAAAACACAAAATGTGTACGCATTACGTGATGCGTACACATTACATAATGCATATGTATTTTTGTTTGTTTTATATATTGTGGCCCCCAACATCCCTTTCATCTCTTTCACAGAATTCTGCAAACATTTTGTTTTGTCTGCAATATTCTCTACATTCTTGCACGATTTTTTAGTATTTCATTTTGTCCCCTACCCCACTAGTTGATTTTTTCTAATCATGGGTGATAAACGTCGAGCTAAGGACAAGAGGAAAGTCAAGAATAAGACAACTGAAGCAATTGGAAGAGAAGAGAATAAAGAAATTGAAGAGAATGAAAAAACTTCGAGTAGGGAAAGGTACATCCGTTATATCAAATGTAACTAATGTATTACAAAATTGGGATGAATTACATAATGAAAATGTAGAGAATAATGATTTTTCAATGAATAATGATATTGAATTGAATGATAATGTTGGTATGGATGAAGAAATTGATATGAATCCAATTGTTGAACCCTTACTTGAGAATCCAAATGTTAACCCTGAAATTTGTATGAAAACACTAAATGAAGAAAGTAACCTTGTAAATGAATCTTCACCTCTAAGAACACCTCCTTCCATTTTGCAAAGAAAACCAATTCACTTAATTGAAATTGATGAAAACATTATAAAATCAATGCCTAACAAAATGTCTGAAAGAAATGCGAGAAGAAAAGCTAGTGGAATTTGGGATAATTACTTTGAGAATTTAAATGACACACAAATACGTCAATTATTTATTTCATTGATGAAATTAATTAAGATGAGGCCTATAATGAAGACCTTGGGGTTAAGAACATCTAATGTTGTTGATCAAAATGCGTCAATTGTTGAAAACATACATAAAGCATACCAAACTATAGGTGGAAAAAGACGCACCAAAGATAGTAATGTTACATGACGTGCACTAACTAATTGTATAGTAAGTGATAAAACAGTTAATAAATGCTTGATTAGAAAACACGCGTAGTGCTTTGAAGCTAAATAGGAAAAACACTAATGAAAGAAAGAGAGACGTAAACATCTTGAGTTAGTCAATAACACTGACTATTGGGCTTTCTCTAGCAGACTTCCATGAAAAGAAAAGAATACATTTGATATTATAAAAGAATTAATTGTAAAATTTTGGAATGAGAACACACGGGTGTCACCAAATAGAAGAGATACAATAAAAAGAAGAATAGGTTCTCGTAATTGTGAATTGTGTGTAAAAATTTCTTAGATATGAATCTAATGTAATTTTTTTCTAAGTTTAAAAATGAAAATCCACAAATTAACATTAGCCAAATATTCTTTGAAATCAGCAAACCCTTTTATGTGAAAATCAATCAATCACGTACCACTTGTTGTTTCGGGCATCATGTTGATTTTTCAATGCATTATGATTTTTTTGTCAAATACATCGTGTTTTGCATACCGACATCATGTTGAAGGAGTGTGGAATAAATGTCCCACAAAATTATTCAAGGGAGTTGATTTCGACAATATTTTGTGAAAAATCAACAAGAATTTTTTTATAACAAAGCATGTTTGGATGGAATGTGCAATGTATGCGGTGGTTTGCCAAATCTGAAAAGTTGTATCCATGAGGAGAGTACATATTCAATAGGAAAAGAATTGTTTGATTTCACTAAATATAAATTGGTGGTTTATAAATTAAAAGATGGAAAAGAATCTAAGAGGTGTGAGTTTGTTACAAAACAATTACCTGTATCAGAATATATGGTCAAATTTAGAGAGGAAATTTTTTATGAGTATGCAAGGCACACACATAGAGCTCGATGGTTGGATGAACAATTCAAGTTAAGCAAGGACACATTCCCACTTGGTACTATTTTTTCAGTAGTTGACTTCGCAGAGAATTACACATTACAGCCACAAATGGAGGTTCAGTCTCAATATTATAACTCAGTGCAAGTTTCTATTTTCGTGCATATAACATTCATGCACTCTCCTGAAAGCACTGAGCAAGATCAAAAATATTAAGAGAGTATCATTTCTACATCAGTGATGATCGGACACATTCTACAGAATATGTACAAGGGTGTTTCCAGGTGTTTTATGCGAACTTGAATGAGAGGAACATTATTTTTTATCAACATTACATTTGGTTGGACAACTGCACATCACAATTCAAGAATGAACGGATGTTTTATTGGATAAGAAGGATGTAAAAAGAAACAAATGAACAACATATCTAGAATTTTACTGAGGCAGGGCATGGAAAAGGAGAGCATGATGGTGCACGAGCATGGGTGAAAAGAGCACTTGCAAGAGAAGAGTTAAAGGTCAAGGATGGTGCTAAATTTACAGATGCTAAAAGCATTGTTGATTGGTGTGTCAAGAATAAGGGCCATGAATCTCAAGAGATATCAACGGTTCGTAGATATTTTTGGTTAATAGAGCAACAACATCTGAAAAACTTTGAAGATTGTATGATAGTTACAGGATCAAGTGATTGGCAATAGACAACCTTACACTGACTCAGTTTGAATGGAGACGGAGAATACCACAAGAGGATTTCATAGTGGGCCCCAACATGGAGTGTTGGATTTGACGTGACATCTCTAGGTGCCACGGAGTCCAAAAAATCACTCGTCGAAGATATGGCATGATTTTGCCTCGGGGCTCTTAAGCGACTACGCTCGGACAGGGTAGCCCAAAAGCACGAGAAGTGTAGGGAACCAAAACAAATTCTCCAATAGTGTTCACTAGGACACGCCGACATGTTGGCATATTTGGTTCGGTACCACGAGCTTCCATTTGTAAAGTACAACAGTATGACAACCCTACGACTCGACTGCACCGCACTATTTCACACGTTTGCAAATAATAGGACAATAAGAGAACCAAATGAAGATGAAAATAAATGTGAGATGCTTTTGTAGTGGGTCCTAACATGGAGCTATCGGATCTAACGAGACATCTCTAGGTGCCACAGAGTCCGAAAAATCACCCGTTGAAGATATAAGGTGTTTTGGTCACATGGCTCTTAAGAAACTACGCCCGAACGAGGTAGCCCGAAAGCACGGGTAGCGTAGGGAACAAAAAAAATCCTCTAGTAGCATTCACTAGGCCATTTGGATGGGTTGGCCCAAACGGTTTGGTCCCACACGCTACCGTTTGCAAACTACAAAGACATCAGCTTGACCTTATCTCGACTTAGACCGCACTATTTCTCACATTTGTAAATAATAGCACAAAGAAGAGAACCAGATGGAGATGGAGTAAACCAAAATATGGTTTTGTAGAGGGCCCAAACTTAGACCTCTCGGATCGACGAGACATCTCTAGGTGCCACAGACTACGAGAAAATCACTGTCAAAGATATGGCGTGTTTGGGCCTCACGTATCTAAAGCGACTAAACCCAGACAGGGTAGCCCGAAAGCACGGGGAGTGTAGGGAACCAAAATTAAGCCTCCACTAGCATTCACCTGGCCACCTTGACATGTTGGTGTAATTGGTTCGGTCCCATGAGCTTCCGTTTGCAAACTACACTCTCTGGCAGCCCTACACTGACTCAAACTGCACTATTTCGCATGTTTGTAAACAATAGGACAACAAGAGAAGAAGATGGCGATGGAAAAAACCACGAGGAGATTTCATAGTGGGACCCAACATGGAGCTATTAGATCTAACGAGATGTATTTAGGTGCCACGGAGTTCGAGAAATCACCCGTTGAATCTATGGCGTGTTTGGGCCTCAGGGCTCTTAAGTGACTACGCCGGATGGGGTAGCCCGAAAGCACGAGGAGCGTAGGGAACAAAAAATAAGCCTCCACTAGCATTCACCTAGCCACCGACATGTTGGTGTAGTTGGTTTGGTCCCACGAGCTTCCGTTTGCAAACTACACCCTCTGACAGCCCTACACTGACTCAAACTACACTATTTCACGCATTTGCAAACAATAGGACAAAGAGAGAACCGAATGGAGACGGAAAAAACCACGAGAGGATTTCGTAGTGGGCCCCGACATGGAGCTATTAGATCTAATGAGACGTATCTAGGTGCCATGGAGTCCGAGAAATCACCCGTCGAAGATATGGCGTGTTTGGGCCTCAGGGCTCTTAAGGGACTACGCCGGACGGGGTAGCCGAGTACGGGAGCATAGGGAACCAAAACGCATGCTCCACTAGCATTCACCAAACCATTTGGATGTGTTGGCCTAGACGGTTTGGTCCCACATGCTACCATTTGTAAACTACAACATCTCGGCAGCCTACTACATTGTCTCGGACTACACTATTTCATACGTTTACGTTTGCAAATAATAGCACAACAAGAGAACCAGATGGAGACAGAGAAATCCACGAGTGGGTTTTCTAGGTGCTATGGAGTCTGATAAATCACCCGTCGAAGATATGGTGTGTTTGGGCCTTAGGGCTCTTAAGGGACTACACCTAGGACGGGGTAGCCCGAAAGCACGAGGAGCGTAGGGAACCAAAAATAATGCTCCACTAGTGTTCACCAGGCCATTTGGACATGTTGACCAAGATGGTTCGGTCCCACATGCTACCGTTTGCAAACTATAGCATATAAGCAGCGTTAGGACCGACTCATACTACATTATTTCTCACGTTTGCAAACAATAGCACAACGAGAGAACCGGATGGAGACGAAGAAAACTGCGAGAAAATTTTGTAGAGGGCCCTAATGTGGTGCTATAGGATTCAACAAGACATCTCTAGTACCACAGAGTCTGAGAAATCACCCGTCGAAGATATGGCGTGATTGGTCCCCAGGGCTCTTAAGCGACTACACCCAAACAAGGTAACCCGAAAGCATGGGGAGCATAGGGAACCAAAATGAATGCTCCACTAGTGTTCAATAGGCCACCCTGATGTGTTGGCATAGTTGGTTCAGTCCCATGAGCTTCCATTTGCAAACAACAAGCCTCTGTGACCATCTACACCGACTTAGGCTACACTATTTCGCGTGTTTGTAAACAATAGCACATTGAGAGAACCTGGATGGGGAAGGAGAAAACTACAAGAGGCATTCATAGAAGGATTTTACATAGAGCTCTTGGATCTAACAAAACATCTCTAGGTGCCATGAAGTCCGATAAATCACCCATCGAAGATATGGCGTGATTGGGCCTCGAGGATCTTATGCTACTATGCCTAAACGAGGTATCCCAAAAGCACGGGAGTGTAGGGAGCCAAAACAAATGCTCCAATAGCATTCACCATCCCACCCGATGTGTTTACATAGTTGATTTGGTCCCGTGAATTTTTTTGCAAACTATGACCTCTAGCACTCTACACTTTGATTGATCGCACTATTTCGTGCGTTTGTAAACTATAGGACAACGAGAGAACCTGATGGAGATGGAGAAAACCGTGAGATAATTTTTTTAGAGGGATTCAACAAGGAGCTCTATGATCCTACGAGACATCTCTAGGTGCCACAGAGTCCGAGAAATAACCTGTCAAAGATATGGCTTGATTGGGCCCCAGGGCTCTTAAATGATTGCGCCCGAACGAGGTAGCCTAAAGACACGGGGAGCATAGGGAACCAAAATGAATGCTCTAATAGCATTCACCAAGCCATCCCGATGTGTTGGTGTAGTTGGTTCAGTCCCACAAGCTTCTGTTTGTAAACTCTGACCTCTAACTTGATCCTACACCGACTCGCATCGCACTATTTCGTGCGTTTGCAAACAATAGCACAATGAGAGAACCGGATGGAGACAAAGAAAACTACGAGAGATTTTATTAGTGGGCCCCAACATGGAGCTATCAGATCTGATGAGATGTCTCTAGGTGCCACGGAGTTTGAGAAATCACCCATCTCTAATATGGCGTGTTTGGGCCTCAGGGCTCTTAAGTGACTACGCCCAGACGGGGTATCCCGAAAGCACGGGGAGCATAGGGAGCCAAAACGAAGCCTCCAATAGCGTTCACCAAGCCACCTCGATGTGTTGGCATAGTTGGTTTGGTTCCATGAGCTTCCGTTTGCAAACTACAGCCTCTAGCAGCCTACATTGACTCAGACTGCACTATTTCGCACGTTTGTAAACAATAAGACAGCGAGAGAACCGAATGGAGATGGAGAAAACTATGAGAGAATTTCGTAGAGGGCTTCAACATGGAGGTTTCAGATCCAACGAGACATCTCTAGGTGCCACGGAGTCTGATAAATCACCCGTCGAAGATATGGCGTGATTGGGCCTCAGGGCTCTTAAGCGACTATGCCCAAACGAGGTAGCCCGAAAGCACGGGGAGCATAGGGAACCACCAATGTTCAATGATTTTGCCATAGGATGCAACTATGTAGACTATGAACTTAGTTTTGTTGGGGAGACCACCAATGTTCCAATTGTTCATTTTGAAAGAATGAATATCTTCAATCAAACAAAGAATGAAGAGCTCGAATTTTTTGGACATTACAAAAGGTTGTTTGTGCCCAAAAAGAAGCCGAAGGCCATATAAATATTTAGTCTTCAACTTTAGATGACAATGAACATCATGAAGAAAAAAATAGATGAAGATGCCACTATGATTCAAGAAGAAATACCTCCTGAAAGTCATAAAGTGTCAATTTGATTACCCAAAATATCTGGAAGAACTTAAAGAGAAGATACAAGCGGAAGAAAAGGAAAAATGGGAAGCGTGGAAGGATCACAACTTAACTAGAATGGAAGATCTATGTGATGTTGTCGATAGAATCATGGATAATCTTAAGGACAACATGCCAAGTTGATTATTTTTATTAATCCCAGCTGCTTCAACTTCACAAATCAAACCAGGTAGTTCCAAAAGCAGCATACTGGCAAGAAAAACTGCAATGAAGTATTGATAATTGAGCGTAGTCGCTTAAGAGCCCTGAGGCCTAATCACGCCATATCTTCGATGGGTGATTTCTCAGACTCCATGGCACCTAGAGATGTCTTGTTAGATCTGAGAGCTCCACATTGAAGCCGTCTACGAAAGCCTCTCGCAGTTTTATCCGTCTACATCCGGTTATCTCGTTGTGCTATTTTTTACAGACACGTGAAATAGTGCAGTTTGAGTCAATATAGGGTTACGAGATGCTGTAGTTTACAAATATAAGTTCATGGGACCGAACCAACTATGCCAACAAGTTAGGGTGTCCGGGTGAATGCTAGTGGAGCATTCGTTTTGGTTCCCTATGCTTGAGTGCTTTGGGTACCTCGTCCAGGGCATAGTCGCTTAAGAGCCCTAAGGACCAAACACGCCATATCTTCGACATGTGATATCTTAGACTACGTGGCACCTAGAGACATCTTGTCAGATCTAAGAGCTCCATGTTGGGGCCCTCTAAGAAAGCCTCTCGTAATTTTCTCCGTCTCCATCCGGTTCTCTTGTTGTGTTATTGTTTGCAAATGCGAGAAATAGTGCAGTTTGAGTCAATGTAGGGCTGCCAGAGGTTGTATTTTGCAAACGGAAGCTCGTGGGACTAAACCAACTATGCTAACACGTCGGGGTGGCCTAGTGAATGCTAATGGAACATTTTTTTTGGTTCCCTACACTCCCCGTGCTTTCGGGGTACCCCGTCCGAGCGTAGTCGCTTAAGAGCCCTAAGGTCTAAACATGCCATATCTTCGATGGGTGATTTCTCGAACTCTGTGGCACCTAGAGACATCTCGTCAAATCCAAAAGCTCCACGTCGTGGCCCACTACGAAATCCTCTTACGGTTTTTCCGTCTCCATCTTGTTCTCTCGTTGTCCTATTGTTTGTAAACACGTGAAATAGTGTAGTTTGAGTCAGTGTAGGGCTGCAGAGGGTGTCCAGTGAACACTAGTGGAGGATTTGTTTTGGTTCCCTACACTTCCTATGCTTTCTGGCTATCCCATCTAGGTGTAGTTGCTTAAGAGCCCTAAGGCACAAACACGCCATATCTTCGAATGGTGATTTTTCGGACTTCGTGGCACCTAGAGACGTCTTGTTAGATCCGACAAATCCACATTGGGGCCATATACGAAACCCATTAGCAGTTTTATCCATCTCCATCTAGTTCTCTTGTTGTGCTATTGATTGCAAACATGAGAAATAGTGCGATCTGAAAGTCGAGTGTAAAGGAAGATGCTAGATGCTTTAGTTTGCAAACGGTAGCGTGTGGGACCAAAACTGCTATGCGGGACAACATGTCGAGGTGGCCAGGTGAATGCTAGTGGATGCTTTGTTTTGGTTCCCTTCACTCCCCGTGCTTTCGAGCTACCCCATATGGGCATAGTCCCTTAAGAGCCCTAAGGCCTAAACACACCATATCTTCGAGGGTGATTTCTCAAACTCCATGGCACCTAGAGACATCTCATTAGATCCAAAGACTCCATGTCGGGGCCCTCTACAAAAATCTTTCATGATTTCTCCTACTCCATCGAATTATCTCGTTGTCTATTGTTTGCAAACTCGAGAAATAGTGTAGTATGAGTCAGTGTAAAAATTTGCTAGATGTTGTAGTTTGCAAACGGTAGCATGTGGGACCGAACAAATCTCGCACCAACATGTCCAAATGGTGCAGTGAACACTACTAGAGACTTTTTTTTTTGTTCCCTACGCACCTCATGCTTTTGGGCTACCCCGTCCGGCGTAGTCTCTTAAGAGCCCCGAGGCCCAAACATGCCATATCTTTGACTTGTGATTTTTCAGACTCCATGGCACCTAGAGACATCTTGTTAGATCCAATAGATCCGTCGTGGGGCCTTTACAAAACCCTCTAGCGGTTTTCTCCGTCTCCATCCGGTTCTCTCTCGTGTTATTGATTACAAACGTGAGAAATAGTGCAATCACGAGTTTGTGTAAGGATGCTAGATGTTGTAGTTTGCAAACAATAGCGTGTGGGATCGAACCATCTGGGCCAACACGTCCAAATGGCTTGGTGAATGCTACTAGAGGCTTTTTTTTTGGTTCCCTATGCTCCCCGTGCTTTTGGGCTACCTCGTCCGCACGTAGTCCCTTAAGAGGCCCGAGGCCTGACACGCCATATATTCAACGTGTGATTTATCGGACTCCGTGGCACCTAGAGATGTCTTAATAAAAATCGCTGACGGCTCCACGTCGGGGCCCTCTATGAAAAACTCTCACGGTTTTCTTTGTCTCTATCCAGCTCTCTTGTTGTGCTATTGTTTCGCAAATACTAGAAATAGTGCAGTCAAAATCAAAGCTGTGTAGGGTTTCCAGACGTTGTAGTTTGCAAACGTAAGCTCGTTTTTGTTCCCTATGCTCCCCATGCTTTCGGGCTACCCCATCAGGCATAGTCCCTTAAGAGCCCTGAGGCCCAATCATGCCATATCTTCGATGGGTGATTTCTCAGACTTCGTGTCACCTAGAGACATCTCGTCATATCTAACAGCTCCATGGTGGAGACCTCTTTGAAATCCTCTCTCGGTTTTCTCCATCTCCATCTGGTTCTCTCATTGTGCTATTGTTTGCAAACGTGTGAAATAGTGTAATTTGAGTCAGTGTAGGGCTGCTAGAGGCTGTAGTTTGTAAACGAAGGTTATGGGACCAAAAAAACTATGCCAACACGTCGGGATGGCCTGTTTAATGCTATTGGAGCATTCATTTGTGTTCCCTACACTCCCGGTGCTGCTTGACGCGTACCCCATCAGGGGCGTAGTCGCTTAAGAGCCCTAAGGACCAAAATGGCCATATCTTCGATGGATGATTTTGGGACTCCATGGTACCTAGACACACCTCATTAACTCTAAAAGACCTCCAGGTCAGGGCCCTCTATGAAACCCTCTCATGGTTTTCTCCATCTCCATCCGGTTCTCTCGCTATGTTATTGTTTGCAAATGCGAGAAATAGTGCAATCTGAGTCAGTGTAGGGCTGCCAGAGGCTGTAGTTTGCAAACGGATAGTGTTTGGTATTGAACTATCTAGGAAAACATGTCGGGGTGGCAAGGTGAATGCTATTTGATGCTTCGTTTTGGTTTCCTACGCCCCCGTGCTTTCGGGCTACCCCATTCGGGCGTAGTCACTTAAGAGCCTTGAGGCCCAAACACGTTATATCTTCGACAGGTGATTTTTCAGACTCCGTGGCACCTAGAGATGTCTCATTAGATCCAACGAGATCCACATCGGGGCCCTCTATAAAACCCTCTCAGTGGTTTTATCTGTCTCTCCATCTGGTTCTCTCATTTGTCTTTATTGATTGGAAATGCGAGAAATAGATACACCTGAGTCAATGTAAGGTCTGTTAGATGTTGTAGTTTGTAAATGGAAGCATGTGGGACCAAACCGTCTCGAGCCAACACATCCAAATTTTCTAGTGAATGCTACTAGAGGATTTTTTTGGTTCCCTAGGCACCCCATGCTTTGGGCTACCTTGTCAGGCGTAGTCCCTTAAGATCCATAAGACCTAAACACGCCATATCTTCGACGGGTGATTTCTCGGACTCCATGGCACCTAGAGATGTCTCGTTAGATCTTATAGCTCTCTGTTAGGGCCCTCTACAAAATCCATCTCACGGTTTTCTCCGTCTCCATCCGTTCTCTTTTGTGTTATTGTTTTGCAAATGTTAGAAATAGTGTAGTCGAGTCAGTCGGTGTAAGGTCTGCTAGGTGTTGTAGTTTGCAAACGGTAGCGTGTGGGACCAAACCGCTTGGGCCAACACATCCAAATGTCTTGGTGAACACTACCGGAGGATTTTTTTTTGGTTCCCTACGCTTCCCGTGCTTTCGGGCTACCCTGTCCAGGCGTAGTCTCTTAAGAGCCCTAAGGCCCAAACATGCCATATCTTTAACGGGTGATTTCTCGGATTACGTGGCACCTAGAGACATCTTGTCAGATCTGAAAGCTCCACATCGGGGCCCTAAAAAAAACTCTCGTGGATTTGTTTGTCTCCATCTGGTTCTCTCGTTGTGCTATTGTTTACAAACGTGAGAAATAGTGCAATCGGAGTAGGTTGCAGAGTTAGGGACCAAACCAACTACACCAACATGTCGGGGTGGCTGGTGAACACTAGTGGAGGCTTAGTTTTGGTCCCCTACTCTCCCCATGCTTTTAGGCTACCTTGTTTGGGCGTAGTCCCTTAAGAACCCCGAGGCCCAATCATACCATATATTCGACGAGTGATTTCTCAAACTTCATGTCACCTAGAGCGTCTCGTTAGATCCGAAAGCTCCATGGTAGGGACCTATTTGAAACCCTCTTGTGGTTTTCTCCGTCTCCATCTAGTTCTCTCGTTTTCTATTGATTACAAACGTGTGAAAAATAGTGCTGGTGAGTCGAGTGTAGGGCTGCTAGAGGTTGTAGTTTGCAAGCGGAAGATCACGTGGGACCGAAAAACTATGCCAACACATCGAGGTGGCACGGTGAATGCTAGTGGAGCATTCTTTTTGGTTTCCTACACTCCCATGTGCTTTGGGTACCCCATTTGGGCGTAGTCTCTTAAGAGCCCCTGAATGACTAGATTGGCTTAAGAATGAATTTGATAGGGGTGTGTCTAAGAACACACGAGAGTTATCAATCACCTAGTAAATATTTCTTGTTTACTTCTGGATGGGAGTCAGATGGCCTACGCCATAGTGACCTTCCATTCATTGATAATTTATGTTATGATAAACCCATGGATGCTTTCAAAAGAACCTTAAAAGGATAGGGGTAGTCATCAATCCTAGTGAAGGGTGTGATGTGATTTCCAAATAACTTGAAATGCCTCTGATTTAAAGGTAATAACATGAATTGTACATAATTAGACAACCAAGAATCATTGAGTGTCCGAATCGAGAATGTCATTGCATCTGGAGACATTCTCAAGCATTGGAGTAATGTATATGGAGAGACATTCTCAAAAAATCAACAGATGAAAGGCATCAAATTGTGACGAATGATGGGTGTTTTAACAAGGGAGAATACTATGAAGCATAGAAGAATGTAGTAAGTGCATGATAACGATAGGAACAGTACAAAGAGACTATGAGCAAGAAGAAGCGTAAGTAAGGTAAATACACATATACACATTAATAAATTGAATGAATAATTACTCACATTAGGTAACTCTTTATATACATACATTATATAAATATTGATTTCCAAAGTTTGGTGCATATTATACATTGAAAATGCTAGTACATGTACATCACCAATAAATGAAAAAATAATCCATAATGTCTTAAATATTGTCAAGTGCACATCATATTAGATTCATGCGAAAATAATCTCAGAAACGTAAGGTCTCATACAAAATTATCAAGTTCCAAATAGTATTTTAATGTGTATAATAAATACAAAAATTCCCAAATAGGTCATATACCATCAAGTTCAAATTCCATATAGGTGTACATAAAATGCCATGCACATAAGCATACAAAAACAATGTCATGTGTAAGACATATATATTTCCTACTCATAAAAATCTATCCCTCTCTTAGCCTTTCTCGAAGAAGGCTCTCCCTTAGACGAAGATGGAGATCCATGAGATGACTTTGGATCATCCGAGCCCATCCTTTGAGTCCTCTTCCGTTGAATGCTCACTTGTAGATGAGCCTATAAATGCAAACAATATTTTTTTGTCAAAACTTAATTTATATATGTTTCAACATGTATTTAAGACCATGCTAGAATGAAAGTATTAACATAAATACACAAACTTACCGCAAGTTGTCGATCACGCCGAATTTGCATCTCACGCTCAAATGAGTCATTAGGAGCTCCTGCAGTACAAACGGGGGTACGAAGACGATGAGATGGAGGATTCCATGCCCTCGAAGTCAAAATGGAGGGGGTTGAAGTTCCCTACATACACATAAGATCAGAAAATCTAACATTAGAATTAGCGAAAAATAGAGCTAAGTACATGTATCTACATAATGACAATATTTTAACTAATTTTATCAATATAGAACTATTATTTTTACCCCACCACGCCTATGAATCAAATGAACAGGGCTACTATCTGTCACAGAGTAACTCTTGCATATACACAATGAAGGACATTATTAACATAATTTAATAATTCTATAATGAAAGACATTACTAACATGTAATTTAACATAATATGAATTACACGAGAAATTTAACAAAATTTACGTGTTGTTTGAATACCTTAGTGAGTTGCTACGCAGATGAAATCTCAGTGGCAACACCTTTATCTACTTGTCACAGAGATGGTGGGGTGTATAGTGAAGTCAACATCTTTATCAAACATGTATATCACGTAAGTTAGATGGACATATAAGAATATACATATATTTGACTTCAAAAATATATATATATATACACACACACACACACACACAAAAGTATGTGAAAATTTTACATAATTAACATTATAAATTACCTCTATGAATGTATGTGTATGCATGGTCCTTTTCACCTGTGGTCAAGATGAATATGCATCTCCCGCGGTGTAATATCAATGTATGTACATGTACAAATACAATTATTTCAAAAATTTAACATATATAAGTAAATCAGTACTCTCAAACTTTTTGTAACACACATAAAAATTTACTTCCGAAGGTGATGCCGATGAATGTAATCCAAATATCTCACTCAAAAGGACATCTAACATAGTGACATTATTGTATTCATCCCTAGCACTAGGGGCACCAAAATCAGTACGCATGAAAGTATCATCCTCCTAGGCCCAAAACATATGCTATCGCATGACGAGAAAAGATGTGGCCTCATGCTAGTACTCCCTAAGAGAATAATTTGTGTACCTCGCAAGCATCCGGCTCAAAATCTCCTCGTATGTCGAACAAGGGTCGCAAATAGCCCCTAAAGTGCATGGAGTGTATCAATCTCTATTGTCTCCTTCACTGCTTGAGGGACAATCTCAGGGTGAGGGGGCTTCTATGTGGGGAATCTACCTGTTGAATAGGTGCATGTTGTGCACCTGGTCAATCCTATGTAGATCCTTTTCCTTGGCCCTGGAAATCTTGGAAATCAAAATAATTTGGGATCTCGTTGAGGATAAACTCACAATAGAGTTTCCTCAGAAAGTATAGTGGCACCTCGTTGTTATTACAAGGTGGAAAATCAAACACCATCCACCATCGGTCCCAAAAATTATTTTTAATCAAATTATTATTGCACCAATGGATGGGAAATCGTTTACATGTCAACGAAACAGGAAAATTAGTGCGAGGGGTCTATGAATAAGGCACATATGATATATTTTGAAATTTATTTTTTCTTTACATCCACATATGATAATTTGTTGGAATAATAAACCCTACAACCCTCTCTGTAAGTTTTCCAATGCTCACTTTGAACAAGTAATGCCTCTAATGTGTTTTGCAA
This sequence comes from Taxus wallichiana var. yunnanensis, assembly GCA_018340775.1. Classification (NCBI taxonomy): domain Eukaryota; kingdom Viridiplantae; phylum Streptophyta; class Pinopsida; order Cupressales; family Taxaceae; genus Taxus; species Taxus wallichiana. Next base: position 674,584,104 of record CM031244.1, on the reverse strand, counting down.
AGAGAGGTGCGGTGGGGTTTGTAGATTGTGCATCCCTCATTATTTTGATTAAATCCTCAATTTAAATTTTTTTCAACTATTTGGGCTGCTAAATCTTCTTGACTACATGAGGGATGTTGAGCAACTATGGGAGTGTTGGGAGGGATGACAGAATAACAGGGTTTGGTTGTGGTTGATTCCATCGACCTCTAACTCGTAACAATAAAAATATGTATTCAATTCAAATATTAATCTATAATTATCATATTTCAATGCAATTTTGAGAAAAGAATTATTCTTACCTCTTCTCCATGGCACCATCGTCGATTTAGATCTTCTCGGTGATCTAGAAATGATCCTTTAAGATTGAGATCTAGCTGAATGAAAAACACGAAGGCATGGTTAAGCTCTCGAAACTCGCATTTTAGGGAGGCAAAATGATATAGGCTCAGACACATTTTTTTAAAATTTATAATAAGCATAACACGTACACATTATATAACGTATACGCATTATGTAACACATATGCATTATGCTTTGGTGATTCCCGAGCCAAACAAATTAAAACGTGAGCACATTTTAACAAAACGCGTACGTGTTTTGCTTTTTTAGATTCTTGTCTACTTTTTGGCCCCCTAACTTGGTGCACTCACCCACACACACACAAAATTTTCCAATATTAACAAATCCTTAGATATTTACTCCTCACCAAATTCTCTATCAATGTTTACATAACAATGCTCATGTGCGATTTCTAGTTATTATTAAGGCAGAACATTAATTGGAGATACTTAAATTTTTATAAATCTTTTCATTTTTGGATAAGATAAGTATCACATTAATTAGTGCATATCAAAAATGAAGTGCACATAATAATGTTTCACCTAAATAACACAATTAATTAAGGTGGAATTCACATCAAGTGTGAACATGACACACAAACAATCATGTTACTACTTGAAAGAGTATTTTATTATCTACTAGATCATCACTAAACATGTGCATTTATGGCTTATTTTGTACAGTTGAGAGGGAGTGTATCGTTAGAGATTAGATTCATCCCTTCGTCATGATCTCTTCCCTTCATAAAGCAATCTCGTGCTCTGAAATTCACTTGTGTTTCACCCACCAAAATTTTTATAATAAAAAAATTCTTGTTAAGAGTTTCAGGCATGAAGCTACCATGGATGTCATTAATGCAATCACTAAGATTTTTGAAAGTGTTCTCCAAGAATTTGTGCTCATAGTTTTAGCTTGATCTGTTTGCTAGAGTGATGGGAAATTGAAGGAATGAAATAGAAGGCACAAAATGGGGTTTTGTTTCTATTAAATGTCCATGGAATTGTTTGGAATGCTACAAATTTATTCTTGAAGGCCTCGAAAATGGATATTTTTTCAAAAAATCTCACTTCAATCTGTAATGGACTATGAGATATGAGCTTTTAAAAAAATTTATCTATGAAGTCAATTTAATGAAGAACAAACATGGTGTTTGGATAATTTTCAGGTTTAATGGAGGTTTTTCATCCATAAACATAGAGGAATGGGTGCCTCGCATCCTCCCTAGGAACCGATGTCCTCGTGGTAAACATAAATCACTTTGTCGAGAGAACACACAGTCTACAACAATTCACAGAGCCATTTTATAGTTTCAGGAAGAATCCTTTAGCAATAGAATGTATTTTATCTCAATTTTAGTCAGAAAACTTATTACATTTGAAACTAATTTGGAACAATAGGAAAAAAATCAGGGACATATTATCTATAGTGGTGCTCATTGGGCAGAGTTATGGAAGGAGAGTAATACTAGACCTCTCCCCCCAACACTTCCTCATTGGCACGAGATCTCTAAAAAAACTTGCACTTGGCATGAGATCACCCAAAAACTCACCATTGGCATGAGATTTCCCAAAAAAATCACACTTGGTGTCAAATCACCCAAAAGATTCACTATTGGCATGAGATTTCCTAAAAACTCACTCTTCGTAGCATTTTCAAGACACCTTTTTGTCCTTTACACTCTTTCACTTTAGGTGCACACTTTCCCTTTACTACTTATTTACACACTTTATATACTTTTACATGCTTTACTCATATTTTTCATATACACTACTTTGACTACATTCTTTATCTTATTTTTAGGTCTATCCATACAAGAAGTAACAACAACAAGCTACAAAAATAGGCACAATGCAACGCGTATGATTCACCCCCTAGGGTCACTTTCCTTTCCTACTTTCCATGCTTATTTTTTTTTGCATCATTCGACGTTTCACTTTTCCACTCAAGACACTCTTTGCCACATGCTCTACATGATTATTAGGTACGCATATTATATCTACTTTATGTTATCATGCATTCACTCAACAACATAAAGTTGGGGTAAATGTAGACACAAAATCATGCACTTGGGTACATGTGCACGTCTTACAAACATATTAGCATTCTTATGATTCCTAAGCAAGAAAAATAGTAATTGACGACTATCTTTGTCCTCTTTTTCTATGGTTCTCGTTTTCTATTTTGTTTTACACACCCTGCAGCCCAGTTGGTATTTTAATTTTTTTTATCTTTTATGAATTTAGACACCAGGTTCTAGCAAGGATAATAGCGGCCACAGGCTCCTGTCTTCTTTAGGTGCACTTGACCCTTTTCTATATTAGTTGCTTCTTTTGGGTCTCTTTTATCTTTTGGGAATATTTTATACTTATGGTTCATAATTCTAGTTGCGAATTACGAAACTCAAACAAGGGAATCATATAAATACATAGTTATGTGTTGAAAATAAAGGACCAATCTCTACATAATATTAATATCACCTAAGATTGCACTCAAAAGGCACCTAAAGCACTTCAAAGCATCCATTTAGCATTCATTTAAGGGAAAAGCAATTTAATTTTCCATATACACTGCATAGGAAATGGGAAGTTCATTATATTCCATCCATACATGTTATACATTGTTACATTCTATATATAGGCTGCTATCAAGTGCAACTTGTACTAGGACATCCTAGGGCACAATCTTTACACACACTCACAAGAAATACATGGAATATGAGATGTAGTGCAACACTTGGTCATAAGTTCACTTTGTTAGTTGACCATTGGGGTCATCGAATCTGTAGTGCCCACTTCCCTTCAACACTTATTACTATTGTTTTTGATATTGTTGACTATACTTATGGACATTTTATATTATTTCGACTTAGCATGATGTTATATGTTAGAGATACTGAGACTATTGTTGGATTCGATTCATAGTATGATGTGTGTGGATTATTAGAGACATTTTATATTGATGATGATATACTGTTGACATGGTTATATATTTTGACATGCTATTTTTTTGTCATATTGAGTAGACCTTAACAATTGAAATAATTTTGTGATCCTATTGATATTGATGAAATGTAGAATCAAGATGTTGTTAGAAATTGTAAATGATAACATTAATTTCCTAGATGATGATTTGATTCATATGTAGATGATTGTGGATTTATATTGCATATTTTATCTTGGATGTTTTGATGCGCCACGAGGCCGAAGGAGGTATTATGTGTTTTGCAGGTAAACATTATCACAACAAACAACGAGGGGATTAGAGACCAACCACATTGGAATGCTAGGTGAATTAAACAATGGTCACCATTTCAACATTTATTTTGTTGTGTGTGTGTTTGAATTATTGTTAAGGGGTCCCCATGGGGGATTACCTCCAATTGTGACCAAGGGGTTTGTGTGTTGTTCTTTTATTTAGTTTCCTTTATTTAATTTTAGTATGTGATTTTATAGTGATGTAATTTCCTTGTGTTAATTATTTAAATTGTGTCTTAATTTAGTTAATTAATCATGTTCTAAACTAATTAGGGATGGGACAAAAGAATTCATTTATTAGATTTGATGGCTCTTTGGGTTATGTGTTGTAAGTTGAGTGCTTGTGATCTTGAGTGTTGTACACTCTACCCCTTCATGGAAATTCAGATTTGGCCTTAAGGGCCAATTTTGGAGGCTTGTGGGACAAGTTAAACTTGTCCCACACCTCTTAAATTACTATGCCAACCCTACCTATGGTTTGGGGGGTCAAAAATAGACCCCATTATGTGTTTTGTAAGTCAAAAAGTGACATTTATTGCACTTTTCTTACATGGGTTTTAAAGTTTGTCCTTAGGGGGTGTGGGCTTGGTTTGTGTGTGTAAGAGGTTTGTCATTCCTCTCACCCACAAATTTATTATGCATTGGGGTTGAGGTTTGACTTGTGAGGTGAAGTTGATGATGAGTGATGTGGCATCATAGATGGAGCCACCTCACCCTCATCACTTCCTTTTCTATTTACTCAAGTTCTTTTGCTTGTTTTGGGGTTACTTCATTCTTTTGTGCTCTTGCATTTTTGGAGTTGGAGGATTGTGGAGTGCTTGTGGATCTTGTTGGTGATTTTTGGTCTTGAAGAAGCTTGGTGTGTGACTCTTGGATCAAGCTCTACCATGGAAAGGTAGGAGCTATACCCTTGTTTATTGTTTTCCTTTATTTATGTATATGTGTGTGTTATATTGTGTTTTTGGTATGCTTGTTGGGTGCTTGGGTAGATTGCCTAAGTGTGGTGTAGGAGGGGACTATGGGGAGATTACATGTAGGGAGGCATAAGAGTTTATTTCATGTTTTGGAGGGATTTGGGTTGGGTGCCCCACCTTGGATAAGAAATGTTTGTATTTCTTACTTGGTTTTATATGAGGGATGCATAAGAGAATGAGGGAGGTAGAAGAGAATGTGGGAGACATAAGAGAATGAGGGAGGAAGAAGAGAATGTGGGAGGAATAAGAGTTGTGTAGGGGTTTTGAGAGGTATATTGGAGGGATTTAAGGTGGGAACCTATTTCCCATTGGGAGGCATAAGTGACCTCCCCATAGATTCTTGCTCCTTTGGGCTTTACATTTTGAAGCCTTGTATATTTTGTTGTTTTCCTTCTTGTGATTGTAGTTGTGTTGTTTGTGTTTTTGGTGTGGTTGTGAAAACTTAGTTTTGTGATGTGGAAGCTTGTTTTGTTGCCATGTTTTGGATCCTTATTTCATTGCAATGTGGTTGGGGCTCGGGGGCCAATATGGAGGGTAGCTTCTTCTCCTCATCGGTTTTTGGTTGGGTGGAGAGTGTTACCTCTCCCCCTTTTTTTGTTGTGGATCAAATGAAGCATGGTGGAGCTCTCTTGTTGGTGATGTGAAACTTGGAGCATTTTTGGTGTCCTTAAGAAATATTTCCTTATGAGAAAACCTTCTTGTTATTCCCATTCAAGGTGGAAGACTTGTAATATTATATTTTGTTTAAAGTAAATGTTGTATTGTAAGTTGTAATATTATTTGAAGGAAGTTAATTGAAGAGTTGTAAAAATTCTTTTCTCTTTTAATTGTAGCATGTAAAGGAATGTACAAAAATGTAAATCTTGTTTAAAAGTTTAATTATAGTTGTATTGTGAGAAAAGAAGTTCTTTGCATTAAAAGAAATGAGCTATGCTCAAGAAAAAAGAAATTTTGTTATCATTTTTGAAGTTATAGTTTTGTGAAAAGAAAAGAAAGAATATAGAAGTTGTAAAATACTATTAGTGTATGCTTGGAAACCTTGAATGTGGAACAAGGATTGTTAATGGCTATTTAAACAAATGATGGAAGTGGAAATGGAAAAATGTTATAAATGTTAAGTAAATTGTTTTTGAAATGATGCATTTGGTAGTAAGGAAAAACACAAACATTAGAAGTAGATTTAGTTCTCTTCTCCTCTTGGTTTTGAAATAAAGTTTGTGTTGTCTCAATTTTTCCCAGGCATAATTGATCAAACACGACCCTACGTAGAAGGAAATCTAAGGGTCGGCTCTATCCTGTGAGCTCACACTCAAATCCAAACGTCAAAAAGGGGGAGTAGGCTCTACAATGAAGGAGCAGGTCAATGAAGGAGCAAATAGCCTGAAGAGACCAGAGGCACACAGGAGAAAAATGGAGAAAGGAAGTGTTCACTCAAGACCAAATCGGCTAAGTAAAATAAAACGAGTGTGAAAGAGCCACATGCCTCAACGATGTAACTTCAAAGGAAAAAACCAAAAGGCAGTCCCCAAATGAGCGCAAAGGAGCCACTAGCCTCATCGATGTAATTTCAAAGGAAAATCCAAAGCAGGGACCCCAAACAAGTGTCAACTCTCCACGTGTCCAGAACCCAACAGAGTCACTCCTTAATAAGTATAAGGGACCCAACCAAAAAAGGAAGGAGGAGGAGTAGGCCCAAAATGGATAAGTGCAACAAGGTTAGCGGAGTCATCCATGCATCCAATCGATGCATCTTCAAAGGTCAATCCCGAAAGGTGATCCAAAATGAGGGCCCACTCACCACGTAGTCAAGGTATTAAGGGAGGCCTCATCAGCCATTGAAAAGTCACAGACCCACGGAGGGTTCCACGTGTTTCATCGGCACAACACCAAGGTGGGTCCAAAGAGCGGATTTCTAAATGAGCGCAAGCTCTCCATGTGGTCAGAGTTAAAAAGGGGGATAGAGCGGGCCCAAATCGACTAAGTATAAGAGATTTTATGGAAGCCCCCATGTATCTCAATAGAGCATCTCAAGAGGCGCGGCCCAAAGAAATACCTTGAACTAGCACCAACCCTCTCATTTTGAGGCCCAAAGAGGGACAAAGTCAGCCATTGAAAAGTCCGAATGAGCAAAAAGAACCACGTGTCAACTCGGGGTAATTTTAAAATTGAGAGCCCAAGGTGGAGACTTAAATGAGTGCAAGCCCGCCACATGTTCCGGGTCTAACAGAATCAAAGGGCAAAGTGGACTTGAATCAGCTACATATAGAAGAAGCGGAGGACAAAGTGCCACATGTCTCATCAGCATAAATTCAAAGGCGTGATCCAAAGTGAAGACTCAAATGAGCGCGAGGATTCCACATGTCTAGGGTTCAAGAAAGGCATTAGCCCGAATTGGCTAAGTATCATAGACTCACGGAAGGTGCCACGTGTCATCTCGGTGCATCTTCAAAGGTAAATCTAAAAGTGGGTCTCCCAAACTAGTGCTGGCCTTCCATGTGTCCTAGGTTCGAAAAGGGATAGAGTCGACAATTGAAAATTCAAGATGGGGAGAGCCAGTGGAATCCGCCACGTGTCTCTTTGACGTAACTTCAAGAACATAGAGGAGGGGACAAAACCATGAGATGTGAGGGGCCACCACGTGTATCGTGTGAATCGAATCCGGACTCCAAAATGCTTTCAGGTGGCCATATCTTTCGATCAGAATCTCCAAATCAAGCAAGAGGGACGTTTTAGAGAGATCTCAACACCCGCTACCCACCTGCCACCATTAATGTTTCGACCCACCATTATGGAGGCCATCAAGTCTCCCACCTACCACCATGATGAAGAATGGGTTTCCTCTCTTGCTCAACAAGGAACAATGATGGGGGCATGGGTGTTGCAGCAGACTCATCATTGCGACATGGGGATTCAATGCTCCTTCAGGGGTGGTTGGAACAGGATTGGATTTTCCCTCCTTTTCCCTCTCTCATTCTTCCTATATATTGTACAAGAGGGACAATTTCAAGTGGTTGGACATTCTTGCTCTACACCCTCCCTTTTTCTCTACTCTGTAGGTGAATTTGTAGAGTCTCGAACCCCTCCATCCAAATTGTAAATGTGATTTCTACCTTTTGGCTGTTATAATGCACTGCATCAATTCTTGGAGTAATAGAATAAGTCCGTGGATGATTTCAACCTCTCTTATGTTTTATTGCTTCTTCCTAATCCCTCATTGCAATGTTATTCATCTGTGTATGAATATTGTTTTACATTTTAATGGTTTGTGTTTAAAGGTAGCGTAAATGTTCATCATTCCTTCAGTGCATCACTTCTATTAAATTAGGTTTTATTTTTTGTATATTTTTAACCGTCTCTTTGGCAAGTTAGAGTATGATTTATAACTACCCTATGCAATCTGAACGTGTGCACCTGAACAGAGGAATAGGAGCCGACCTTCATCTAGAGAGCTCTCTCAACTCACAATGTCCCACACTTTGAGAGATGATCCATGTTATGCAGTCACACCGAATATATTGACTCTTCAAGCTACCGACTTGGGGTGTTATGATTCTATAACAATAGTTTTGGCATGCCTGGTGGGACAGATCAAGAGCCTTACATCTTCATCTTAGAAGGTTCAATGCATTATTTTCGAGATCCACCTCCGGAGGCATGTTTAAACACATATAGTGACTTCATCTGGTCAAACCACCCATCCTCTGAGTTGCAGACCTTCTCCCCATCCATTTTAATCCATTCTTCTTCCACCTCTCTCATCCTCTTCCATTCTATGAAGTTGTGCAATCATGGCTTCATTCCCATGGTGGAACTCACATTTACAGCAGCTACCATACAATCCATACTCTCCTCCAAACATACAAAATTCATTCTCATGTTATTATCAACCTCCTCCACCCATGTTATAAAGAAAATAAACAATGGGCATACTCACAAGAGCAATATGCAAATCAATGTGGACATGATCTAGACTATACAATTTTTGGAAGAACAAGAGTATGTTAGCTATGGGGGATATCTTATGCCCATGAATGCAGAGCTACAGTTGAAGATAGACAAATTGGAGGTAGGTATGATGTAGGCCCGGGATACGAATCAAGAGAAAGCATTCAAGATTGGATTTAGGGTCCCTTGTCCATGGGAAGGCCCTGCTCCAAGCTATTTCAGCCCGCAAGAGAAACTCAGTTACATCGTTGAGATGTTGCCCCAACTTGAAGAATGGGTTAAGGATGTTGAATATTTTGCAGGTCAATGGGAAAATTCAGCATTGTCACCCCACAATCCTCTTCCCATTCCCCAAGCAGCACCATCTTGTTCTGAGTTTCAATTTTCTAGTCTCTCACCTACTGCCCCCATTATGGATTTCACTCCTCTAAGTTCTAGTCTTCCATATCATCTCAGTTCTTCTACCCTTTTCCCTTCCAAATGGTCATCCCCTCCAAAGAAACATGAATTTTCATTTCTCCCACCACCATAAATAATTGCAAAATTGGTTGTTCCCCGACCTAGCCCTCCTCTTACCTTCTTGCCAAGATCAACTTGGGAAGAAAACAATAAAAAAACTAGCCAAGGAGGACAACAACAAGAGCTCAATCGAAAAGAAATAATAGAGGACTTCAAGAGATGGTATTTTAAGTTTGGTATTGAAAAATTTCCCTTTATGGTGAAGCTAAGAGAAGAGGCGAAAGTTGAAGAGAAACTTAAGGTTGAGGCTGAATTCGGAGCCAATGTTGCAGCAATGGGGAAAAAGGAGGAGAAATAACAACTAACTCCAAGTCCAGTTGAGAAGGAGCACATGGAGGTGAACAAGATGAATTCAGAGGAACCGAATCATGAGAGGGGTACAAGAAGTTATAGATTTCTCTCCCATTCAATCTCTCCAAAATCTAATTTTTGGAAGAATTTGAACTCACTAGCTTAATGTTTGAAAATGGAGCTACACATGGTGAAAATAATGTAGATTCGAAGGGCGCCATGCAAGAGGGAGAAATATTGCTGCAAAGAGGATAACGAAGAACTTGATTTCCTGTCAAAGTAAGAGGATGTTTTGATGAGGAGGAGCCCATAGAAATTACAACTTTCACTACCCCATCATTCATTCTTCAACCACAAGAACTTGCCACCATGGAGGAGGACGTGCAAGCACAACCTGCAGTCTGTAGCATGCCTCTTGAATCAAAGTTGGAAGAGTTTGATCTTCCAAGTGCCATACTGGAAGTAGAGGAAGGAAAAGAACAAGACGTTGCCATCCCTTTCATACCACTCACCAAGGTGACACATCAGTTGTCTGTAGACGTGAAAGAGGAAGAAAATCTAATTGCAGACAGTCACCTCTTCCAGGAAGGCTTGCAAGAAGACTTCCTTTTTGAAGTTGAATTCGAGTATTGGGCACATTTAAAGAACTAGACCATGCCCTATAAGGTACTTGGCTTCACTAGAGCCAAGAGAGGAGCCAACACCAGTCATGCTTGCTCCTAAGCATGGGGATGAGTTCCAGAGAACCAAGGATCAGCTACAATGCCTCTTCAATCCAAATGTAGAGCAACTAAAAGAGGTATTTGTTTTGTTTCAGTTGATACCTTGATGATTTGGGTGGAGGATTGGCCTATTGTCAGTTTTTCACTCATACCAATAGCCAAATTCAGTGCCAAATCATCTTCATGGCTGCAAATTGTAAGAAAGGGAAGCTACTTTGCATTGCCAGTATCAGGTTTTGTTTGAAATTGCTTGTCTCTTTCATTAGTGTAGGGTAGCAGTAGGTTTTAATTTCTCTAAGTGCTTATGCACATTGTCTTGTTATAGTTTAGGTTTCAATTTCCCTAAGTGTTGGTGCACATGCTCTATTGCTTTTGGTGTATGCTTGTATACAGTTCATCTCACTCATGGAAGAGACTTGTGGCCACAAGAAATTAAATCTACAGAGTATCCCTATTGGAGTAGGTATGGATGTTTTCATTGCACTCCAACATATCATTTTTTTGGAAAATCAAATGAGGGAGATGTTTCCAGGTTTCAGACAATTCTCTACTCTCACAAATCTTGAATCCAAGATTTTCTCGCAAAGATAAGAGTGCATGCAAAGTGGAAGGTAGGTCCGCACCAGTTTTAAAGTTACCAAGTAGATTCCATGCCTAATGGATACTTCCTGTGCTACTAATCTCTTCATCTAGTAGGAAGATGTTCCCGTGAGTCGCCAAACTGTTATCTCAATTTTACCCCGACATAATTAATCAAACATGATCCTACGTAGAAGGAAATCTAAGGGTTCGATTTGTTCTCGCGAGCTCACACTCAAATACAAAAGTTAAAAAGGGGACAGTGTGCTCTACAATGAAGGATTATGGTCGACGAAGGAGCAAATAGCCCGAAGAGACTAGAGGCGCATAGGATAAAAATGGAGAAAGGCAACGTTCACTCGGGCCCAAATCGGCTAAGTATAAGAAAACGAGTGAGAAGGAGACACATGCCTCAATGACGCAACTTCAAATGCAAGAACCAAAATTTGGTCCCAAAATGAGTGCAAAGGAGCCACATGCCTCATCGGCACAATTTCAAAGGAAGAATCCAAAGCGGGGACCCCAAACAATTGCCAACTCTCCACATGTCCAGAACCCAACATAGTCACTCCTAAATAAGTAGAAGGGACCCAACAAAAAAATGAATGAGGAGAAGGCCTGAAATGGCTAAGTGCAATAAGGTTAGCGGAGGCCTCAATGCATCAATTGGCGCATCTTCAAAGCTCAAGACCAAAAGGTGATCCCAAACGAGCGTCGGCTAGCCATGTAGTGAGGGTCTAAAGGGAAGCCTCATCGGCCGTTGAAAAGTCACAGACCCGCGGAGGGTTCCACGTGTTTCATCAACACAACACCAAGGCTAGGTCCAAAGAGCAGATTTTCAAATGAGCGCGAGTTCTCCATGTGGTCGATTAAAAAGGGGGACAAAGCGGAACCAAATCCCCCATGTATCTCAATAAAGCATCTTCGAGGTGCACCGAAATAAAGACCTTGAACTAGCATCAGCCTCCGCGTTTCCAAGGCCCAAAGAGGGACAAAGTCGGTCGTTAAAAAGTTTGAATGAGCGGAAAGAAATACGTGTCACTCGATGCATCTTCAAAGGTAAATCTAAAAGTGGGTCTCCAAAACTAGCGCTGGCCTTCCACGTGTCCTAGGTCTAAAAAGGGACAGAGTCGACAGCTTGAAATGTCAATATGGGAGAGAGTCGGTGGAAGCCGCCACATGTGTTTCGTGAGTAACTTCAAGAACATAGAGGAGGGGAAGAAACCGTGTGATGTGCAAGGCTGCCATGTGGATCGTCATTTAACTGAATCTAGACCCAAAATTCCTTCAAGCGGCCATATCTTTCGATCGTGTAAATTGAGTAGGAGGGGACGTTTTAGAGATCTCTAAGCACCCGCTACCCACTTGCCACCATTACGAAGGTCATCAAGTCTCCCACCTGCCACCATGATGAAGAATGGGTTTCCTCTCTTTCTCAACAAGGAACATCGACGGGGCATGGGTGTTAAAGGTGGGACTCATCATTACAATAGGGGATTCAATTCTCCTTGGCGGCGGCGGTTGGAACAGGGATGGATTTTCCTCATTTTCCCTCTCTCATTCTTCCTATATATTTTACAAGAGGGACAATTTAAAGTAGTTGGACATTCTTGCTCTATGCCTTCCCTTTTTCTCTATTCTCGTAGGTGAATTTGTGGAGGCTCGAACCCCTCCATCCAAATTGTAAATGTGATTTCGCCTCTTGGTGTTGTAATGCACTGTATCAATTCTTGGATTAATAGAATAAGTCCGTGGATGATTTCAGCCCTCTCTTATGTTTTATTGCTTCTTCTTGATCCCTCATTGTAATGTTAGTCATTTGTGTCTGAATATTGTTTTACATTTTAATGGTTTGTATTAAAGGAAGTGTAAATGTTCAGCATTCCTTCGGTGCATCACCTTTGTTAAATTAGGTTTTATTTTGTGTATCTCGTTAACCCTGTCTCTGTGACAAGTTAGAGTAGGATGTAGAACGACCCTCTGCAATCCGAACGTGTGCACCTGAACAGAGGAATAGGATCCGGCCTTCATCCGGAGAGCTCTTTCAACTCGTAAAATCCCATACTTTTTGAGATTCTCCATGTTGTGTAGTCACCCTGAAGATCTTGACTCGTCAAGCTACCGACTTTAGGGGTGTTGTGATTTTGCAACAACAATTTGATGAACAAAATGAAAATGATCTTGTAGTTGTGTTGTTACTATTGAAATAGAAAATGCTAAAATGAGTAATTTTACTATGGAATGAATAGATGTATTAAATATTGCTAATGGAAACTTTAGCCATATAAAATTAAGTTCAGAATGACTTTTACAACACTCTAGTGACTTTTTTTTTTGGAAAATCTCAGATTTTAAGGTTCTGTTTCTAAGGAACGGGATTGCCGTCCTGTGTAGAGTGGTGGTCTCGTAACCGCCGCTCAAGGCAAGTAGCTTGATCTCGAGATCCGTCACTCGAAAAGGTGGCATTTTTTTAATCGTAACCCGAGGTAGGGCGGTGGTCCTGTGAACAACACCTGCTTTGGGTGTGGTTCTCATCATTGACTGCAGAAAACGTAAATCCGCACATGTGGAAATTTTTAACTTGGTCAAAACAAAATTATAATCCTGTAAAATTACATAGGAAACCTCCAACAAGAAAATGATGGTTAAAATTCATTGTTCAAGCAAGTAAAACTTCAAATGGATAATTAAAAGTGTTAAATATCATATATATTAATGGAGGTAGGGGTTGCCCCAATTAGAGAACTCAATATACAAATAGTTTTGTAATAAAACCAGAATTGTAAAGGAAATCCCTTCAATCCTTGAATGGAAGAAATTACAATGATAAATCTACAACCTAGACTAAACTAAGCTAGATTTTGGTAAATCCCTCCATAGTTCTTCCTTCCTTGCTCCCATGGCTTCCATTGCTCCAACCTACAAATTAAACAAAAGAAAATAGACCAAATGAGGAGAATAGGGTAAAGAAAAGGACTTAATAAGAATTCATAAGGAATTTTAGGGTTAGTTGGAACCCTAGGATCTAGTGGCCACAATTCGATTGATCCAAGGGTTGAGGATCAACCCTACTAGTGCTTAGTAGGAATGAATTTTATGAATGTTTTAAATAAATTTTCAAGGTTTGTGTAGATGGGTGAATGGGGCCATTTAATTGCCTTGGTGTGCAAAGTCATTGTTAGTTCCTAGTATGTTTTAGGAAATTAATGAAATGGACATTAAGCTAATAGGATAATGAAACTAAAATAACTAAGTATGAGGTTAACCATTTTGGGTTTGAATATTAATTAAAGAGGAGAAAACACTTAACCAAGTAAGTTAAATTATGGCACCTTCCTAATTAATTTTAATTAATTGACCTTGGAACTAAATTAAGAATAGTTAATCATTTAACTTAGACCGGTTCATCCTTTGTAATGTAGTGAGTAATGGTGAAAAATTAATCTAATGTACATTAGGGTTTGACACCTTATAACTTTTTAACTTATAACTTTTGAAAAAAATTGCCGTAAGTTTCGAGATAAGTGTTTAAGATTCTAATGTGTTCTTATAACATCATTTTTGCGGGCGTTACAAAATCCCCATATTGTATCTTTCGTTTTTGGATTTGATGTGGTTTTTGGGTTTTGTAGGTGAACTTATATTTTGTAGTTTACAGTACCTTTGGCGATCAAGGATCAACATAATGGAGGTCAACAAAGAATATTTGTGATACTTGTACGACACTACAAAAATTAGATTATGACCATTTTCGCATCCACAGGTGCCCAATAGCGGTCTTTAACACCCTTTCCCAGCCTAGGTACCCATTTATGGCATCATCCACGAGCTCCAAAATTTATCTTGAGCCTCACGACATAATTCACCTCTTGTTCAATAGTTTTCCTACTTCGGGATCAAAAACAAATCAACTAAGTCATCTTTCTTATATTTCTTGCTTCGAATTTTCACTTTGTATGCTTTATTACCTATGTCTTACTATATTAAACAACCATATGTCATAGTGTACATTCAGTTAGTTTTCAATTAGGGTTTCACAAAAATCTATTTTTGTTAAATCAACCGCTTACATGTGTTAATCCTAAGAATAGACATCCTAAATATAGGTTGCATGATTTTTACAATTTTTCTTTAACTCTAGATTAAGATATAAATTATAGCTCAGCCTCATCCATGCTTTAATCCTATAAATATATGTCTTCCTTGCATGTTCTTATCCTTTTCCTCACCTATTTCTGGACCTTTCTTGCATAATACGCCATCTGTGCTTTTTCCTATTTTTAGCCTTAGTTTGGAAATCAACTAAGTCTTAAACTTGTGTGTTTATGCACAAACCTTTGGGCTCGATATCTTTCTTTATGTTGCATGCACCTTCGCATGCTGACATGTCTATTCTCCTACTTGTGTGTATACTTTCGTATGGTCCTGATATTTTACATCTATTTTTACCTACGCACGCCCCTATGTGTGACGTTAAACTTCCACGCATGGCTAGTACTTAGACATTTCTGCCACCCAACAATAACATAGATAATAGTGAGCAACTAAAATCCATGAGATAGAAGTAACCAAAACAACATATCCGTTAATTCCATTGGCATTCAAGTCTAGTTAAACTAATACAAACTTCATATTCAATCACTCCTGCGTCTAAGGGAACATGTCAAATCTTACATTCATTTCTTGAAGATTTCACATTATGAGATAGAAGAGAGTATGGAAAATCAAATCACACACTCACACCAACTAGAGAGAGGGTAAAGAGATGTACAATAAGGAAGCATAATTAGAAACTTAATCAATGTATAGTAGCATAATGTTATTATGTTTCACGGTGGAGCTTCCTTCAAAAATCGAGTAACAATATTCTAGAGAAATTTTTATAAATAGAATATATAATTTTCATTTCCATTTCCTTCACAAATAAAAGAAAAAAGGTACTTATTGCAACAAAATTCTTGACAAAATTTATAAATTTGTTTCACCGATGCCCTCTTGCCTTTCTCTTCTCTTATTCTCTATGATAATAAATTATATCAAAGATCATTTGTTCACCTTTCTATTATCCCTTTAAATATTCATGTTTTCACATTACTTTCTATAAGAATTAGTTTTCTCTTGCTAACAATAGGTATGCCATTAATATACAGGTATTACAAACAAGTACACAATACACTAGATTTGAAAAAATGGCTTTTGGAAATTACTCTTCACATTTATCACAACCCATTCCCATTTGTGCACTAAATTTCCTTATCCCTACATACATTTGATTCAATTTGGCACTCTATAGCCAAAATATCACACTTGATATTTAGCTTTTAACTTTCTAAAACCTATTTACTCTATACGTAACAAATATTTGTATTTATGGCCATCTTCTCCAACTTTAAGAATAGAGTTTGAGATTTCTCAAGAGAAAGTCTCCTTTAGGGTAAAAATGGTCAATTTTTTTCCGAAGGAAGATATTCTCATCATCCATTAATGCAATTCTCAATTCTTAAAATGCATAATTTAGCCTAGTGATATTAGGGTTAATTTAGAGAGAAAAAATTTCACACAAGTTCGATATAAGAGTAGTGAAAACTCAAAACTATTGATTTATTTTAGCAAAGTAGTGTGAGAATATATATACATGCATGTGCGGTTATGAAATTGTGTATATGGTTATTAAATAATTATCAAACTCTAATGTAAAAATTAATGTAATATAAATTAAGCTAACATCCCCTCATGATTATGTAGTTTTTACAAATGTACACCCAAAACAACTCAAATTTCACCTTACCAAGAGACTTGCAGTGAGTATATCAACTACCTAAGAATATGTTGGGTAGTACTTGAGTTGGATGTGGTGTTTTAAGACTTGTTCTCGAATATAATGACATTCGTCATATATATGTTTTGTTATTTCATGGAAAATTATCTTTTCATAAGCTTCAACACACCCTCACCTGTCACAATAAATGGTAGGTGTATTTTCTTCATGAATGTCCATTTAATCTAGAATGCGACATAACGAAACTCCTTCACACATAGTTCCTCATACAAGAAGATATTCAGCCTCGGTGAATGAGATAGAAACTCCAATTTTCCTCTTACTAATCCACGAGATAGATCCGGATCATAAAACACATCATGTAGTTGAATTCTTGTCATCAACATATTTGGAATATTTCAAGTTAGTATATCTCTGCAAGAAAAACTTAGTGTTCTTCTTATATTATAGACCATAATCAACTCTTCGTAGGACATATCTCAAACATGCTTTCCTGTAACCCAACAACATTTATTTGAATCCTACATAAATCTCATAAGATAGATGACATCAAAGATAAGTTAGATCTAGTATACATCAAGCAAATGAGACTCCTAACAAGATTTTTATAGAGAGTATCATCTACTTGAGGAGAATCCTATAATTGAGATATTTGTAAACATTTCTCCATTGAAGTGGACACAAGTTTACAATTGGACATCACATAATTTTCTAGGAGTTTCTTGGCATATTTCATCAGTGAGATAAAAATTTGATGCTTCTTCTATCATATATGCAATCCAAGACAATAATGAAGTAGCACCAATTCTATCATGTCAAAGGATTTATTTAAATCGTTCTTTTGAGCTTCCCGTGATCAAAAGATCATCCACAGACAAAACTCAAATGATAAACTATGCACCTACCTTCTTAATAAACAAATTTTAATATGATGTGGTACGAGTGAATCAAATATGAAATACGTGATCATCTATCTTATTGTATCACATTCCCTTGGTTTTTTTTAAGCTCTTAAAGTGACTTAATTAGACGACATACCTTTTGAGGATTTTTCTCATCAATAAATCCTTCTTGATGGGTCTTCTACACTTCTTTGGGATTACCATTCAAGATAGCATTTTTATGTCCATCTTCTAAATCTTTCAATTTTTTTGTGTTTCGGTGCACACCCAATTCGACGGTCTTGATATTAGCATATGGTGCAAAGGACTCTTCGTAGTCAATTCAATATTCTTGAGAAAATCCCATCGTAACAAGTTGTGCTTTGTACTTTTTATAAATCCACTTACCTTGTATTTTTATTAAAAATACGTTTGTTGCCAATGGGATTCTCTCTTGCGAGAAAGATCGACAAGCTCCCATGCTAGCTTTTAAATGAAGGATTCATATTAGACATTCATATCCTTCTTACAAAGTGTGATTGAATTAGTGCCTCACGTAATGTATCAAGTTTGGTGGTGTCAACAATCGAACACATTAGTGCAATATTTACCTCATTTCTTTCCTTCCTTCTCATTCTTGCTCCTCATGAAGTATTTTGGAGAGAGTTGGTCGGGAGTCCCTCATGGTGCTCTTGACCCATTTCATGTGTTGATGTTGTTGTTAATGTGAATAATTATTTTCCAAATGACCAAGAATAATGAACAGTTATCTTTGCATTTCTTCTTCTTTGTGAGAATATTCTTCATACTCATCATCTGACTATGAGAGAAATCTATGAGAGGTGGTTGCTATTGATTCTCCTTCAGGGATAATTTTAGCGGCGAATATTCGTAATATGGTGAAAATTTCATTTTAGGAAAATTTGAAAAGGTGAATTATTCGGAGTGGGTCGGTGTCTGTTCGCCTAAAATATATAGTATATTTTTTTTTGGGGGGTCGGCTTCGCCTTCATTTGAAAACATATCCTATAAAAACCTAGGTGATTCGCCGGGTAGTATACCTCAAGTAGCTTACCAAATTACCAATACTGTGAAATTTGAACTCACATACCCTTGAGCACCAGAGATTCATATTACTGTTAGCCTGTGATTGTTGACGCGAGAAATGTAGTGTTGACGTGTGACAAGGGCATTGTTGACGTGTGACAAGAGCCGCATCGACGCGCGACAAGAGTCATCCGACGACGCGTGACAAGAGCTGTAATGACCCGCGACAAAGGAAGTGTTGACGTGTGACTTGGGCAAAGAAGTGACGTGCGACAGAGGAAGTGTTGACGCGTGATAGAGGAAGTGTTGACGTGCGACAGAGGAAGTGTTGACGTGCGACTTGGGCAGTGTTGATGCGTGACAATATATTAAGACAATGGACGCACGACCTCAGATAGTGGATGCGCGACAAGACTCTTTACAATCGGGACAGAGTCGCTACTTGGTTCTTTTGCTGACGCAGGACTCTTTTCAGAATAATGGAAGGTGCCAGCTCAAAGAATACGAATAACCTAAAAGTAAGTAAGAAATCTCAGAAATCACTCTTCAAGTATTTTGGAAACTCTACGGATACAGATATTGTAAATACCAATCATATAGATGCCACCACAGAGAATCAGAATACTGACTGTGTGGAAGGTATTATTGAGGTGGACATGCATTCTGCACAGTATCAAAGTCAAACAAATGAAACCTATGATAATATGCCAGATCTTGAAGATATTGTTCCTGTTGGGGTGCAACCAGAAGTGCAGCTAGATATCACAGATACAAACACTCAGCAAAATGGAAGACAGAAATCAAAATCAAACTCTGGTCCAAGAAAGAGGAAACCAGGTGATTGTGATATTGCTCAAAATTCTACTCAAAAAAGTAAAGCATTGAAAACGAACAAGAATATGTGGACCATTGGCAGGACATACAAGTTTGATTGGGCAGCTAAATTTCTGTTTATTGAACCTGTACAATCATCTAATTCTGAAGAAATCCCATCTGAATGTACATGTACAATATGTACGTGGAAATTGGGAAAGAAACAAAAATGCAATCAAGTGGACACTATAGAAAAACATTGTGGAAAACAATATTTAATCAGAATAGGGCGGATGGCCAGAAAATCAAAACACATAGGTGGAAAACTGAAAAAGAATGCATGCATGTTAGATACATAGTGGAATATGAGGCAGAGCAGAAAAAACACAGACATCTGTTGGAAAAGGGAGGAACGATCACATCGCATATTGGTAAGATGAAAGAAACAAATCTACATGCAAAATTCATACAATTCTCTACTTTTTCAAATACTTAAAAAGGAAGAGTGATTTCGGATTTCCTCGATTTCAAATTTTTGTATCAATTTAACGGAATGCTAAATGTACCTCAGTCTCATTGGTCTGAGAGTAGTGGATGGGAAATGACAAAATGCCTCTCGATGATAGAGAAGGAAGATTTGAAAGAGAATGTAAAAAAAGCAAACTTTATCTCTCTTTCAATTGATGAAGTGACAGCAGTCGACAACACCGCATGGGTATGTATCCACATCTATACTTTAGAAAATCATATAAGGACACCTCATCTATTGGGTGTTATGAAAATGGTTGAAAACTGCAATGCCGAAAACCTATATAAAATAGTTGTTTCTCATTTGAAAGATGTTGCTGGTATGACTGATTATGAAATTGCTACGAAGTTGGTATGCGTTGGAGCAGATGGTGCATCTGTCATGCAAGGTCACCGAACAGGGCTCTGTGTTAGATTACAAACAACAGTGGCCCCATATATGCTACCAATTCACTGTATGGCTCACAGAATGAATTTAGCGTATAAAATGGTAAGCAACCACGAAAATGTTGCTAAATTAGAAGACCTTATAAGAGAACTTCATGCCTATATGTCAAGCAGCCCAAAGCATTTTCTCGAGTTCAAAAAATTTGCAATTGGAATTACAAATGGCAAAAACTTATGAAGGATGTGGAGACTAGATGGATCTCTTTGTATGAACTCGCATGCGAGTTTGTGAGGAGTATCCTTCATTGGTTGGTTTCATGCACAAATACCGTCATGAAGTTGATAGGGCAAGGGACTTGTTGTTCCGTTTAACTGATTTGGAGACATTGCTTACATTGGTTGGTATTCTTCCAATGTTAAAGGAGATCAATACACTGATGAAGCATGCACAGGGCAGATTAATCTATATTGTGGATTTTATACGGATGAGGAAAATGGTATGTCAAAGTCTTGATATATTGTACTGTTCCAATGATAGTTTTGATGCACCTATTTTTGAAAATTGGAGAGATTTATTAGATCTTAAAAATCCTAACACCTTTTTGAGATTTAATATCCACGATCACCTCTGCATCACTGTTAATGGGAGGGAAATACCTGTGCACATTTTGCAAAAACGTCAAGCTATTACAGGATCGGAACGAGAAGATGTTCCCGTGACACGTAATTTGTTTGAGTCTGTTATAGTTGAAACAAGAATAAAGCTTAAAAAAATTTCAGAAACCTTGTCATCAGAAATTAGGGAACGTTTCTGTAAAGATAAAATTCTAGAAGCCATGGGTGTGATGAATCCTAATTTTTGGAATACTGAAGGTGGTCGTGCAGACTTTGTCAGTAAGCATTTACATAAATCAATGGGTACAATAATGGAACAATTTACAAAGACGTCAGAGCTCAAGGGTGTGGAAATCAAAGGTATACTGAATGCCGATTTATTAAAGTTTCAGTCAACAAATTTTGCAACAACAATGAGGAACCAATATAAGAATTTAGATCAACCTTCTGAAAGTGGTGCTATTACAAGGCTGTGGCGAGGAATCTATCAAAGTTCTATTTTACAAGAAGATATCAGTGAATATTTCAAATTATATGAGTTATGCCAAACAATGATTTTGGGGCCTGTGGAGGATGAAAGGGTTTTCAGTGCATTGTCATTTATAAAATCAAAACTGAGAAATAGGTTGGATAAAAATCTGGAAAGTTGCATGAGGTGTTATGTTTCTCGATACTCCATCGAAACCTTTCCGTTCGACAGAGCAATTGTGCACTGGAATTCCCTTTGCGAAAGAAGAGGTGTGAATAATACAGCTACAAGTACAAATATTTCCAACCTTGAGAGTGTAATTGGCTCTTCGTCACATTCTACAGAAGACAACATTAACTTTGATGAAGCTATTGATAATGGATTGTTTCAACTTTAAACAGGTATCTTCTTTATCTATCTTTTATCTTTATCATTAAAGATGTTACAGGTTTATATACTAAAAATGTCAGGCAATTCACCCATCTATCTACTAATACATTTCTCGTGTTGGGTTTTTTTAAAACACAGATCTAGCTCATTACCAGTGGCAGTGATGATTTCAACTTTAAGCGGTATCTTTTTCCCCTTAATCTTATTGTTTGTTACTATTCATTTTTTCAGCTCTGGTTATCATTAAAGATGTTACAGGTGTATGTATTTACATTTAGTTAAATACAATATTTTTACTTTTTGAAAATGTGGGTTGACATCCGTCCGAGGAAGCAGATTTCTTCTCGGGGATCGACAATGTCAGGCAACTCACCCATCTATCTACTAATCCATTTTTTGTGTTGAATTTTTTTTAAGACAAAGATCTAGCACATTACCGGTGATGATTTCAATTTTAAATAGGTATCTTCTTCAACATAATCTTATTGTTTGTTACTATTCATTTTTTCAGCTCTGGTTATCATTAAAGATGTTACAGGTGTATGTATTTACATTTAGTTAAATACAATATTTTTACTTTTTGAAAACGTGGGTTGACATCCGTCCGAGGAAGCTGTTACTTCTCGGGACTGACAATGTCAGGCAACTCACCCATCTATCTACTAATCCATTTTTTGTGTTGAATTTTTTTAAGACAAAGATCTAGCACATTACCGGTGATGATTTCAATTTTAAATAGGTATCTTCTTCAACATAATCTTATTGTTTGTTACTTTACATTTTTTCAGCTCTTGTTATCATTAAAGACGTTACAAGTCTAATTCTATATATTTACATTTATTTAAAGATATTGTTGGTCTATATATTTAAAGATGTTGCTGGCACTTCTCAGAGTCAGGACTGACAATGTCAGGCAACTCACCCCTCTATCTACAATGTCATGTAAAACAAAGATCTAGCACGTTACCCTTGATGATTTCACAGCAATCTAATACGCAAGAGGTAAGCTAAACCCTAGCATATTTGCAATTATGTTTAATTTCTTACCAGTGATGATTCTTTCTTGATTTCTCATAATTATATTTAATTTATTTTTAAATATAAGTCCACATAAAATTCCTCATCATCCATATATATCATATCATCACCATATCATTATCATATCCTGAGTCCTGACACTACAATTATTATTAATACAATTATTTATCTAATTTTAAATTTATTAAAACAATTTCGTTTTTTAAAATAATTCATAATCATATCATTACAATTATATCCATTCTAATCATTAATGTCATCTATATCCATTATAACACATTCCATTTATTTATCATCTATATCCATTCTAATGACATTATGATCATATCGTTACAAGTGTAGAGAATAATTATCTTAAAACAAGTTCAAAAGTCTAGAGAAGAAGAATTACTGTGCTTGATGATAAATCTACGTCCACATTAAATTGATCATCGTCTTTCATCATCATCTATCATTAATTATCAATTATCATCATTCATCATCTACGTCCACATACAATTCATGACAACTCAAGTAAACAAGAAACATACATATAATTCATGATAATCACCATCTAATGCAATTAAAATTAAAGATTGTATATAAATCCATATAATTAAATTCAAAAACCATAGTACATACTCAATAGTAGAAGTTTTCAAATTCAATATTTAAAGTTTCCTCAATAATAAAAGTTTCTAGTTTTCAAAACCCTCTCTTTCTTTATCCAATTCTACTCTGCACTCTTCCCCAACGGCTTCTTCCACTGTGGCTGTACCTCTTTCCCCAAAACCAGAAATCTCCATGCGACAACAAATTTGGATCAGCTGCAGCGTATAAACTATCCCGTTGCCAATAATTTTCATAACGACTAATAATCTCATTGATAAGAACCTTAGCCCTTCTGTCCCATTCTATAAGCTGATTGATATGAGGAAGCATCTCCATCTTTCTCATCAACCCACACAAAATATTTTTGTGCTTGTCCAGTTGTATGAAATACTCCTTGCCCTCTTTAGAAGTACTTGTGCCAAAACCCTGTATGGTCCAAGCAACAAGTGATACCTAATCAGCAAGTGAACAAAACCAGAACTTGAAAACATATAAAGAGAAAACAAACTAGCATTACTTTGTAGTACTATATGGTCCAGCCAGTTATCGATCCACTCAATGATTCTCTCCAAGCTTCATACTCGGGGAATTGTGTAAAAGATAACTCATTTCCATTTTTGTGAGTTGCCTACATCAACATGTGCCAAAATTAGACATGGAGATACATAACATCCGGAGGCTAAAAACAAATAATACACTCAACCAAATATACAGGGGGAACAGTTACCCTGACAATAGGAGTGATAAATTCCACAACAAATGAAGGAATTTTAAGCAGTGATGGCTAGGTATGGTGTATGAAATTTATCAGCAATCCTTTGATGTGGGAACCATCATGGTCCTTTAAGAGACAAAGGACAAGTCAAAAAGGATCTCACTAGAAAGGATGTGTCGAATTAAGTGAAACTAAACAGGGCTTATACAAAGATCATGTACAGTCCTGTCATTATCATCAGATGGCCATATCTTAAAGATTTAATGCTGTCATATATTTTATCTTCCTGTAGACCAAGGATTTTTTTTATATTTACTATCTCTTTATTCTCCATTTGTTGGTGAGTGGTAGCTTCCCTGACATTGAGTAGCTTACCTCTGAGAGGAAACACGCCATAATAATATTGACCAACAATAGATATTCCCCACACCGATAGGATAAAGATAACTAAAATAACAAAAATTAAATTGGAAAGTGATGTCGAAACATGTCACAATACTACCAAATTCAGTATTCACATTTCCCTGATTCAAGGCACAAACACTTACAATAAGAGCCTTGGCTAAGTCACCCTCTATTAATATTAAAGTACACTCGATCGAATTCTTCCCCCTTGATTGATTTGCATCATCAAGTTTGGGAACATCAATTAATTTCCCCTTCTTGGTTCCATCAGTTTTCTTAAGATCTTTTTTTTGTTTAAACTTTTCCACTGCACTCATCAGGTCAATCAAAGTTACAAAGCTCATCTTAGACACTAGCATTGCAAAAATTACATGTACTCAGAAATGCTACATATTAGACACCACGCCTTTATTTATTGACATGGGCTGCAAATGCGAAACAGTGAAAATTACTATAAATTTATAACAACAAATTGTATCAGAATAAAAAATATGAATTAAAACGAATTATACTTACAATCAACATGGAAACCGAAATTTGATTTGAGAAAATTATTTTCTTCCACGAAAGTGTTGCCTTGGTTGTAACAATTGGTAAATTTTTGAACGAAAGGCCCGTAAAACGATGGATGTCATTTGCTTCGATCTTCAATTGAAAAATTCAGCCATCGTTCAGAGTCACATAAAAAATGTCATCCTCTGAATTGTAGGATGACAGAAAGTAATTCAAAATATCCAGATCTGTTTCGAAATGGGGCATATTAATGAGCCCTGTAAATTCACACGCATCCATTAAATCTTTATATTCTGAAGACATCTTTAAAACAGTATGGATGTGAGGGCATAAGATACATCGATTGAATTAGATTCTCTTGATTTTTGTTACTGAACTTGCAGTTGGGAAGCATCGAGACCTGCAAAAAATCAAGAGCTGGAAGGTGAAAACGAGAAAATGACCGGTTGAAGGGTATTTATAGGCTAAATCGGGCGTCAATGGCTTCACTTGATGCGCGTCAAAGGTTCTAGCTGACGCGTGACAATAGTCCTAGCTGATGCGCGTCAATCGGATCCAGCGACGCGCGTCAATAAGAGCAAGTGACGTGCGTCAATAAGATCCAGTGACGTGCGACAATAGGAGTGAGCGACGCGCGTCAATAGGAGAAAGTGACGTGCATCAATAGAATCTAGTGACGCGCATCAATAGAATCCAGTGAAGCGCATCAATAGGAGTGGCGACGCGTCAAAAGAGAGCGACGCACGCCAAAAAGAGACAGTGACGCGCGTCAATAGAATTCAACGACGTGCGTCATATAGGAGTCGGCCGACGCACATCAAGAGGAGCCGTGACACGCGTCAAAAAGAGCCAGTGACGCGCGTCAAAAAGAGCCGAGACGCACGCGTCATTAGGAGACAAATGATGCGCGCGCGTCATTAGGTGCCGATGGACGTGCGTCAATAGCGGGGAGTGTCACGCATGGTCAAGACCATTGACGCGCGTCAGGAGTGATGAGTGACTAGATGGATCTCTTTATGCACAGAGAAAGCCTGAGACTACCAAATAATTGATTTCTTATCCAAAATTTAATGGAATTCGAAGTTTTCACCTCTTTTGCTCTAGAGGAAATTCCCTTCGTGTTTGTAATGCAGCCAATTGAGATGAAGCCTTCAAATTTATCCCAGGACAAAGAAATAGTGTTTGGTGTGTACTTGATGATGATATAGGGTCTTGTTTGATAAGTTCAAAAGAAACTTCATGATATATGCTAAGACTGAGTTTGAGATGAGGTACCAGTAAGGCACTCTTGACAAAATTTACACAATGTTACCTTTTTAAGATGATCCAACCTTGCACAGAGAACTTTATGTTGAGCTGTAAAAAAAATTTCAATATTTGAGACACTTGATTTTATCAATTGTACTTCAAGAAGATCATGATTAATCAATTCAAGGCATAGAAATGGGGGAGCTTCAAGAAAATTGTCTTCAAACATACACTTGAACATTGTATCTTCAGCAAAGGAAAACAAAACAAGGTGGTAGCAGGAATTTTATACTTTGATACTCATTGCAATGGTCAACCAAGTATTTCATCAGCTCAACAATGATAATTAGAAGAAAGTAAAAACAACTTTCCGTTACACAACAATTTTGATCACTTTACCCTTATTGTATCTTTCAAACCTCATTCTTGTAACTAATATGATATGTAAACAACCTTATTGAGCTATGATCATATGCACCACCTTAAAAATTTGAAAAAAAAGAGACATATTTTAATTCAACCACTCCAAGAAGTAGTCCTGAAGAGAGAATCTCAAGATGTGAATCCTATACAACATATTTTGATACTGATCCATTTTCCCCAAAACATTTTACAATATCTCAAGATGTGAATCCTATACAAAATTAACTTCTATGATTTATCTGAAGAAGGCACTGTATTTTTTCTTGGATGCTAAGAATACAGGTTGTTTAGTCTGCATTTCTAAGCGATCGAGTTTTATAAAAACTTGAATAAGTTTAAATACTCATTTCAAAATCTAATTAAATTTGGCATGAAGCACTAAAAGACACTCTGTACACATTTCATGTTTTAGTTAACCATGGGTTTTCCTAAAGATGTTACGAGTTTATATACTAAAAATGTCGTGCAATTCACCCATCTATCTACTAATCCATTTCTCGTGTTGGGTTTTTTAAAACACAGATCTAGCTCATTACCAAAGTGGTAAAGTGATGATTTCAACTTTAAGTAGGTATCTTTTTCTCCTTAATCTTATTATTTATTACTATTCATTTTTTCAGCTCTGGTTTTCATTAAAGATGTTACAGTCTATATACTAAAAATGTCGTGCAATTCACCCATCTATCTACTAATCCATTTCTCGTGTTGGGTTTTTTCAAACACGATATAGCTCATTACAAAGGTGGCGGTGATGATTTAAACTTTAAGGAGGTATCTTTTTCCCCTTAATCTTATTGTTTGTTACTATTCATTTTTTTTCTCTGGTTATCATTAAAGATTTCTATGTATTTACATTTAGTTAAATACAATATTTTATTTTTGAAAATGTGGGTTGACATCCGTCCAAGGAAGTCACTTCTCGGACCGACAATGTCAAGCAACTCACCCATCTATCTACTAATCCATTTGTTGTGTTGAATTTTATTAAGACAAAGATCTAGCACATTACCGGGGATGATTTCAATTTTAAATAGGTATCTTCTTCAACATCATCTTATTGTTTGTTACTTTACATTTTTATAGCTCGTGTTATCATGTATTTAAAGATATTGTTGGTCTATATATTTAAAGATGTTGCTGGCACTTCTCAGGACTGACAATGTCAAGCAACTCACCCCTCTATCTACAATGTCAGGAAAAACAAAGATCTAGCACGTTACCCTTGATGATTTCACAGCAATCTAATACGCAAGAGGTAAGCTAAACCCTATCATATTTGCAATTATGTTTAATTTCTTACCAGTGATGATTCTTTCTTGATTTCTTAGAATTATATTTAATTTATTTTTTATATGTGGAAAATCCTTTGATATATTTTTTTAACTGCGGGATAAACTATTAAACAATACATTATACTATTATAAATATAAGTCCTGACACTCTTCCTAAAATTCCCTGCTTTGTCATAGATCCATCACTTCTTCAGATTTCTCCATGAAGAAATAGATCTATTTTTAGACTTATAATGATCATCCTCTAACACGAAGTTATTCAAACTCAATTCTAATGCTATCTTCCATATCCTATAGTCACCCACCCAAATCTACACTAATCACAACTATTTAAATCAACTTGACAGAGTCTTTATCTAATAAAAATCCTTTCTAGTAATAAAACTGACTAGAACATTGTAGTGTGCCTTCTTCAAGGCTCTACATAAATACTTACACACATAGTTTGCTATGATCTAGTTTACAACCTTCAATATTTTCTTACACACTCAAAATTATTCCAACTTATAGCCTCCCAGTTCTAATCCACAATTATTCTTCACCCTTATCAAATATTAAAAAATGATAGGATTCTTCAACCTATGAACTTGATCTATACAGACTAATCTTCATGATAAGAACCTTATATGTTTTACATTAAACTTCAAAGTTCTATATCGAGCTTGACCTATCTTTTAATCACATGGTTATTCCAACTTTGGTTAATCTAGCCTCCATAACCTTGACTATTTACAGCAACTTGTCAATCTACTCTACACAAAACAATATCCATGATAACAAAACCATATCTTTTAAACCATGGTCTTGATTATTTCCCAAGCTCTAATTCTTATGGCCTGGAATTTAACTATTTCATAATTGGCTAATCTAGCCTCCACATCAATGATTGTTTCCAGCAAAACGTTATTTTCTGACAAATGGTCTTGACTATTTTGGATGTCAAACAACCTCTCTAATGAGAGATTATGCACTTATATAGAGGTGAATCTCTTTAAAATAGAATTTTCCTACACCATAAGTCTATTAAGGAGAAATCCTAAAGATACATTTCAAATCTTAGTTGCTATTTTTCCCAAAACATAATTTTCAAGATAATTAAAGTCCCACAAGATATTTAGGCACTACATTTTACATTATACACATTAAATTGATCATCGTCTTTCATCATCATCTATCATTAATTATCAATTATCATCATTCATCATCTACGTCCACATACAATTCATGACAATGCAAGTAAACAAGAAACATACATATAATTCATGATAATCACCATCTAATGCAATTAAAATTAAAGACTTTATATAAATCCATATAATTAAATTCAAATACCATAGTACATACTCAATAGTAGAAGTTTTCAAATTCAATATTTAAAGTTTCCTCAATAATAAAAGTTTCTAATTTTCAAAACCCTCTTTTTCTTTATACAATTCTACTCTACTCTCTTCCCCAACGGCTTCTTCCACTGTGGATGTACCTCTTTCCCCAACACCAGAAATAACCCCTGAACTTATAAGATCTTCTGCAGCACTGTCCAGATTTTTTAAAATTCTTTCTTCTTGATTTGTTGCATCTCCATGCGACAACAAATTTGGATCAGCAGCTACTTTGGCTTTGAATAATATGTCAGGGTCGAGACCATGCTCTTTAATTATCCGCTTTAGTGTATTGTTTTGTTTGTTAACCAAAACAATATTTTGCTTCAAATTTTTTGCTGCGGATAAGCTGTTCTTTGTTGTTTCCAAGTGAACTTGCAAAACCTTCGCCTGACTCTTCAAATTTTCATATTTCAACTGCACAAAAAGAGTAATGTCAATTCAAAATATTAATGTAAATTCAAAATTTCAAATTAACAAGAATGATTGTTTAAATGTAATAGTACTTACAACCGCTCTATCTCTTTCGGCATTTGCGATTGATACCAAATCCTTGTCCTTGGACCATTTGTTAAAATATGCCTGGGCCTCGGCACTTATATTTTCCAATTTGTTTAGTGCCTTATCTAAAATGTCGTCTTTATAGTTGTTGTTAAACGTGATGCAGGTCCCACATCTTACTTGGGTAAGCAAGGAATCCATCTTCGCAGGTTGATTCTGGACTACAGCGTATAAACTATCCCGTTGCCAATAATTTTCATAACGACTAATAATCTCATTGATAAGAACTTTAGCCCTTCTCTCCCATTCTATAAGCTATTGGATATGAGGAATAATAAACTCACTGACATGGGATTGACAATCATTACCAATTAAGTTCTCCAAAGGAAAACGTGGCAACTGTTCACTATCTGAATCTGATGCAGACGATCTTGCTGGAGAAGAATGGGGGCTTTCACCAAGATCAACTGCTCCTTGTTTCTACCTTTGGGTGGGCTGATCCTATTTTTGAAAAAATTAATCAAGATTTAGATAAATAAATTTAAATCAGAATGTAATTCAAAATTGTAAAGCATATTAAAATTGAAATTTGAAGTATACCTGCTGGCCTTGAATCATCTCGCGGGTATCGAAAAAACCAGTTGGGTCATTGCTATCAATGCCCAAATAATCTTCATCTAAATTTATATTATTCAAAATAGATATGCCCAGTTGCACTGGGCAAGCCACCAAGTGATAGAGTTGGAATTCGAAATGAGGAGGCAAGGTTTAGTGTCCCACTAGGGGCCGGAGAAAAAGGCATGCGTTTACCAATGTTCTTTTTCACTGTTCCTCTAGTTGGCATTTTAAAAATTAATGGTTGAGTGGGTGTCGGTCTTTGTGGTTTGATCATGACTGACATGTGCTGAAAAGTACAAGAAAAAAATGAAAAATATTAAAACAATTCATAAAGTCAAAACTACGAAATTAAACGTACTATAGAAAAGTTGTACCTTGTTGTCGAGGGGTTGTTTTTCTCGGTGCTACGGGTGGCCTTGTAGGAGTTGTACTCGGTGGGTACATTCGGAAGATATGAATGCATGCATTTGTATGGAGTGAGTTGGGAAGAAGGTTCCAAAGTCCCCGCAATTCATCAATATTAAAAGTTGTCAATTCATTTGGTTAAAATTTAAATTGAAAAATAAATATGCAACTTTGGAATTTGTAAATAATATATGAGAATGTATTACTTCTCTGGCGTTTAACGAGTTCAAAATGTTGAGGGTTTGGAGAGGAGTGAGCTTCCATTTCAGATTGGGAGTCCCCCAAAGCCTCCGTGTGTTGTTGGCCTCTTCCTCTCGATAACTTCTTTTTTCGGGGAAGGGCTTCAAGATATCTTCTCTGCAAAACATTAAAATTTAATTTTTAATAACTGTGCACTATAATGTCGAAAATTGAAATACAATTACAAACTAAATAGTTTATACCTGTTGTTCTTCAAATGGAATTGAGAATTTCTTCAAAGCCTCATCAGAGCAAGTAGGAATTTGTTTATCTTTTAAATTTAAAATTGCCTCATAGTAGAAGCCGAGGAGATAGTTTGTTGAATAAATGAAAGGTTTATCGAGAGTTTTGAATTTATTATGTGTCAGTTCTTATTTTTGGATAGATATGTGCACCAATTGAATTTTTGTTTTGAGATAGTGGCACAAATGTATGCGATGGCCCAATTTGGTATATCTATTTGGCGACCCTACAAAACAATTCCGCTTGAAAAAATGAAATAAGTGTAGCAAGAAAGTGGTGTGCAATTGATTGTGTATCTACACCACGCCTGAGAGACAGCTAGAGAAGGAGAAATAGAAGAGATAGTTTATCTCTAATTATTCTATCTAACACAAAGCATACGTACAATATTTATAGGACAGTAATCTGTACTGGACTTCCTAAATGGATGGAGAAGATCCTCAATAGAAGCAGAGAATGATGGAATAACAGAAGAAGAAGATAAAGTGATAAGATTGACACCTAAGACAAATCTAATAACCAACGTATGCTAACATTCCCCCCTTATTACATTATTCTTGCAAATGTGACCTCTGAAAGATTCAAATTTCACTTTTCCAAGAGATTTAGTGAGAATGTCAGCAACTTGTGCTTCAGTAGGACAGTACTGGAGCTGAATTTGATGGTTCAAGACATGCTCTCGAATGAAATGGCAATCAATTTCAATATGCTTTGTTCGTTCATGAAAGACTGGATTCTGCACGAGCTTCAACACACTCTGATTGTCGTAATAGAGAATAGGTGACTGTTTTTCAGGAATTCCCAGGTCATCCATAATGCGACGTATCCATATCACTTCGCACATAGCTCCTCGTGCGGTGCGATATTATGCCTCTGTGGATGAGATAGAAACAACATTCTGCTTCTTGCTTATCCACGAGATAGGTCCAGATCCGAGATGAAATATGTATCCTATAGTTGACCTCCTATCATCAACATATCCAGCGTGGTCCGAGTCGACATATCCCTGAAGGAAGAATTGATCATTCTTTTTATATTCCAGACCATAATTAGTTGTTCCTCGGACATATCTCAAAACATGCTTTGCTGCATTCCAGTGACATTTCTTTGGCTCCTGCATGAACTTGGAAAGATAGCTGACAGCATAGTAGAGATCTGGTCTGGTGTATGTCAAATAGATGAGCCCTCCAACAAATTTCCTGTAGAGAGTAGCATCTACTTGAGGTGAGTCCTGGAATCTTGAAAGTTGCAAGCCTTTTTCCATGGGAGTGGATATAGGTTTTACGGACATTCTATACTTTTCAGGAGTGTCTTGGTGTACTTTTTTCGGGAGACAAAGATGTGATGCTCCTTTTGCCATATTTCCAAGCCAAGACAGTAATGTAGTAGCCCCAAATCTGTCATGTCAAAGGTTCTTTTGAGATCATTCTTTACAATATCAACTTGATCTTTTGAACTACCAGTGATCACAAGATCATCTACATAAACAACCAGAATGACAATTTCTTTGCCTACCTTCTTTATATACAAATTTGAATCTGAGGGGCTACGAGTGAACCCATGCTGCAAAAGGTGATCGTTGATCTTGATATACCATGCCTTGGGAGCTTGTTTCAGTCCGTAAAGAGATTTGATGAGACGACATACCTTTTTAGGCTGATTTTCATCAACAAATCCTTCAGGTTGGGTCATGTATACTTCTTCTTTCAGATCACCATTTAGGAAAGCACTCTTGACATCCATCTGCTGAAGTCTCCATCCTTTCTGTGCTGCAAGTGCACAAACTACTCTGATGGTCTTCATCTTTACAGTGGGTGCAAAGGTTTCTTCATAGTCGATGCCTTCTTTCTGAGCATATCCTTTGGCTACAAGTCATGCTTTATGTTTGTCGATGGATCCATCTGCCTTATATTTTGTCTTGAAGACCCATTTGCAACCTATGGGTTTCTTTCCTATAGGCAGATCGACAAGTTCCCATGTCTAATTTTTCATGAGCGAGTCATATTCTGTTTCCATAGCTTCCTTCCACTGAGTTTGACTGAGTGCTTCACGAACATTATCTGGCTCGGAGCTATTCATCAATGAACTCATAAGTGCAAAGTTTACCTCATTTCTTGTTTGACTCCTTATTTTGACTCCAGATGATGTATCTGGGAGTTGTTGCAAATTTGAGTCCTTCATAGTTCTTTGTACCCACTTCGGATGAGAACTTGACTGCTTTTGAGAAGAACTGTGTCATTGCCATGAGGATTGATGTGGAGTCACATTCTGTAGTCCTCCAAGGTCAACAAATAGTTCTCCTGGTAGCATTTCTTTTCTCTGAGTAGTCTCTTCTAGCTCATCATCTGATTCAGAGACTAATCGGTGAGATGTGTTTGGAAGTGGATCTTCTGTTGATACTATTGAGTCAAAGGATGACTCATCACAAACCACATCCCGACTCTCGTATATTTTATTTGTCTCAGGATCCATGAGACGATACGCCTTCGAGGTAGTACTGTAGCCAAGAAGGATACACGGGAGTGTTTTTGGCTCTACCTTCTTTCTCTTCTGAGATGGGACATGCATGTATGCTATGCAACCAAATACTCGCAAATGAGAAATTGATGGTTTTTTACCACTCCATACCTCTTCTGGCATCTTGTTCAGTAGAATATTTGTTGGTGCCCTGTTGAGAAGATATACAGCCATTTGTATGCTTGACCCAATAGCGATCTCCTAGCTTTTGATTGATAGCATGCGCAATGAGCCATCTCCATCTGCTGTGCGATTGCGACGCTCAACAATGCCATTTTCTTTGGGCGTGTGGAGCATCAGGTGCTGCTTAATGCCATGATGGTTTAGGAAGGCCAAGAAATTCTTTGATGTGAATTCCCCACCTCGATCTGAGTGGAGTAGAAGAAGTGGTTGTCCAGACTCTTTGACAACACGATGATAGAAGTTCTGAAAGTGTTGAAGAGCCTCACTTTTCTGCTTTAGGAAATATACCCACATCTTATGAGAGTGGTCATCCATGAACAACTGGAAGTATTTGTATCCTGAAAATGAAGCAGGCAATGGGCCGTTCAGATCGGTATGAACTACCTCCAAATACTTCTTGGCATGGAAGGTGCTCGCTTGAAACGGATCTCTATGTTGTTTTCTTGCAAGACAGCCAGGGCAAATAGGCAAGGAACTGGACAATTTGGGTAGTCCACGGACCATTGCTTTTGAACTCATCTGGTGCAATGAACCAACCGAAAAGTGTCCATATCTAAAATGCCATAAGGCAGTTGATTCTATTGTTGAAGTAGATAAAGCTACTGCAGAAGATGAAACAATATCTAAAGCAAATAACTTATCTTTTACAAAAGCTTTAGCAAGAACCGTACCTTGTCGGGAGATTAAGCATGATTTAATGCCATTTTGAACAAGAAATTCAACCTTAAGGTGATGATTCAAGAGCTGAGTAACTGACAAAAGGTTGCTAGTCAAGCCAGGAACATATAGTACCTTTGTAAGTGTACATTTTCATGGCCCCAGAGGAATGGTCACATTCCCTATTCCTTCTACAATGTACTCTTTATCATCCGCTATCCGAACTCGATCTCCAGTTGGCTCTTCGTGTAGTGAATCAAACAGCTTCTTGTCACCTGACATATGCTTGCTTGCACCAGAGTCTATCAACCAGACTTTCTTCGTGGGCTGAGAAGTTTGAGAGACGAGTACAAGATTCTTACTACAATGGGATCCTTCTGATGTCTCCTCATCAGAGTCATCATCTTCTTGTTGGGCTACAAGATGTCCTTTTTGCTTTCACCGGGACGTCGTTTGGACTTTTGAAAATCTTCGCACCCGGATGTGCTTGTATGGCTTGAAGGCCCTTGTTTCAGGCTGTTGTGCCAACAGTGATCAGTGTCGTGAGTATTGGTTCTGCAAATGTGACACCATCTCTTTGACTTTTGATCTTTCTGTTTGGGTTGCACTGGATTTGGCTTCTCTGGGGGACCTTTCTGATTCTTCTGGCCACGATTAGGCTTTGAGAACAAGGCTTTGTCCTGAGACTCCCCATGCGATGAAGTGATAGCTTCTTCCTGCTGCAGCAAATTCACAAGCTCTTCGAATGTCACTGTTTGTTTAGACACATTCAGTGTTGTAACAAACACTCGAAATTGAGAAGGGAGTGCTCTTAAGGTGATTGGGACAAGTAGTTTATCATCTACCATTTCACCGAGCGCTAATAACTTCGATCTCAACTCAGCCACCACACGACGCAGAATTCCTCCACTTTCTCGCCGGACCCCATAGAGAGGGTGTGCGGCTTGATCGAAGATGAAGAATCTTTGTCGATTTTGGCTTCATAAATGGTTGCCAACTTGTCCCTGTGCCTCCTTGGGTTTCTCTCGCATTCGAACATGTGGTTGCACATCATCACTGATACTGAGCATTATCAGCATCAAGGCTTTAGCACAAGCCATGTCATATTTTATTAGTTCATCGGGGGCTGTGGGAGCAGGCATGGACACGTGACAATTCCCCATAATTAGGCCCTTTGAGCAATGAAGGATTGTCTTCATTTTTGTCTTCCAAGCCACAAAATTAGGCCCTTTGAGCAACTGAGCGTCAGACAGAAGTAACTTCGGAGCAGACATTGTAATAATAAAAAAATATTTATTTATTTGAAAAAGTTATTACAATTTGGACTCACTGTCGAGAATTACTGGCTCGTAGATGCTCACGATATTCGCGTGCTGTGAGACGGCGACACTTTGTAGGGCGTTCTTCTTCGTCGTCACAATCGGCGTCGTATCCAGCTTCTAATTCTTCTCGTACTCGCTTTGCTTGGTAGCTGACGTCGAAAAGAAAGTATTCAAGGAGTCCTTCTCGAACTAGTTTGTCGAATGCAAGATTGCCACAATTTCGAAGCTCGTTCAGCAAAGCAAAGTAGAACCCGGAGCTCTCAGGAGCTTCTCCACGGTGTTCTCTGGCTGGCGAGTTGATATTGTGGCTTTCAGCTGTGGCGACCGTGTTATTGACGCTTTCAATCGAGTTGTCTACACTCGACATTCGACGTAGTGTTGAAGAAACTGTTGTAGACTCAAAACTACCTCGACAGCGCTACACAGGTTGAAGGTCTCCGCGCACAGAAATAAGTTCTCTCTCCCGGTGAGATCTCCACGTTTTGCTTTCCACGCAGACAGTCTTTTCTCCACGCACGTGCTGCCTTCCTTCAGCAGGTGGCTGAGTAAGTCTCCACGTCCAGCTGCAGCAGTCTCCAACACGCTCAGGCAGTCTCCATGAAAGAGTTGTCTTCAACACGCTCAGGTTTCGAACATGGCTCGGCTGGCCGTGAGTTCGATGTAATTGATTTTAGTGCCACTTTGCCGCTTTTATCAGCAGCGGTTGATATGACCGTCGATGAATCCAAGCAAAGTTACTCAATCTATTCAAAATGATGAAACAAAGATCCCAAATAAGCGTTTGAGATCTTAAAATGTGCTCAAAGCTATTCGATGATACAACGTACGGGTTTCGGTATTCAGTCTTAGTATTACGGCAATGGGCTGATCCCAATTTCAAGACATTATTAGCGAATACTCGGAGATGGCTCGATTCTACAGCGGATAATCCCGATGCATGCGTGACTTGGTTGAGCCAATCAAAAGAACTCAAGCCGGCTTCTTCATTCAAAGCAGTTAGTTTTCCACGCAGCAGCACAGATCTCCACGCAGCAGATAGCTTTTCCAAGTCCCTAGCAGAGAAATTATATTTCTCCCACGTGAACTTCCACGTTTTGATTTCTGTCCAACGCACTAGAAAAAGAAAACAGTTTCTCCTTGTCTTCAATTCGGCGGAGGAACTGGATCTATCGTTGAGCCATACAACAGTGTGCTTTCCACGCACTCACTCCTGGAACACACGGATGTGGCCGTGCTCCTCGACAACGAAGCCGTCTATGACATTGAACGTCCAATGCACACAGGTCAGAGGCTGAGTCGCTCTGATACCAAACTGAGAGACAACCAGAGAAGGAGAAATAGAAGAGATAGTTTATCTCTAATTATTCTGTCTAACACAAAGCATACGTACAGTATTTATAGGACAGTAATCTGTACTGGACTTCCTAAATGGATGGAGAATATCCTCAACAGAAGCAGAGAATGATGGAATAACAGAAGAAGAAGATAAAGTGATAAGATTGACACCTAAGACAAATCTAATAACCAACGTATGCTAACAACGCCTGGATTTATTGACATGGGCTGCAAATGCGAAACAAGTAAAAATTACTATAAATTTATAACAGCAAATTATATCAAAATAAAAAATAGAATAAAAATATGAATTAAAACGAATTATACTTACAATCAACATGGAAACCATACGTTGATTCGAGAAATTTCTTGTCTTCTTCTAGGAGTGTTGCCTTGGTTGTAACAATTGGTAAATTTCTGAAAGGAAGGCCCGTAAACCGATGGATGTCATTTGCTTCAATAGTGAATTGGAACATTTGGCCATCGTTCAGAGTCACATAAAAAATATCGTCCTCTGAATTGTAGCATGACAAGTAGAAGGTAATTCAAAATATCCAGATATGTTTCGAAATGGGGCATATTAACGAGCCCTGTAAATTCACTCTTCCATCAAATCTTGATATTCTGAAGACATCTTTAAAGCCGTATGGATGTGAGGGCATAAGGGATTCCTGTATTTGATCTTGGAAATCGATTGAGTTGGATTCTCTTGATTTTCTTGTTGAACTTGCAATTGCGAAGCATGTGAAGTCGACATTATAGCTGTAATTGCGTCTTTGACAACGATTTAGACATGTAAAAATTCAAGAACGGGAAAACGAAAACGAAAATGAGCGGCACAAGGGTATTTATAAGCCTAATAGGGTGTCACTGGCCCCTAATGACGCGCGTCATTTGCTCCTACCGACGTGCATCATCATTACTATTGATTGGCGTCGTGCTAGATCGTTGTCGTCGCATCGCCTAAGACCTCGGCGTGCGACACTCATGGCTCATAGTGACGCGCGACATCCCCTCTCTACCGACGCGCGTCACTTCCTTCTATTGTCGCGCGTCAGCTAAGACCTTTGACATGTGTCAACAGGTTCCAGTGACGCGCGTCAATAGAAGACAGAGACGTGCGTCATTAGGGTACAGTGTCGCGCGTCAATAGAAGCCAGTGTCGCGCATCAAAGGTCTTAGCTGACGCGCGACAACAATCCAAGCTGACGCGCGTCAATAGGAGCCAGTGACGCACGTCAGTAGGAGCAAATGACATGTGTCATTAGGGGCTAGTGACGCGCGACAGTAGGAGGCAGTGTCGCGCGTCATTACAGAGCGTGACGCGCGACAGTAGGAGACAATGTCACGCGTCATTACGAGCCAGTGTCGTGCGTCATTGGGAGCGGCCGTGCGTCATTATGGACGATGTCGCACTGTGACGCGCGTGTCATTCT
The DNA here is from genome assembly GCA_018340775.1 of Taxus wallichiana var. yunnanensis. Taxonomy (NCBI): domain Eukaryota; kingdom Viridiplantae; phylum Streptophyta; class Pinopsida; order Cupressales; family Taxaceae; genus Taxus; species Taxus wallichiana. Next base: position 674,545,529 of record CM031244.1, on the reverse strand, counting down.
ATACCATTGACGTTCCATTGACGCGTATCGATCGAGTGGTTTTGACATCTTGTTGCCGCACGTCACGATGGAGCCATGAAAAACTAGGCGACAATTTTGTTTTTGAATCTGTCAAATTCACCTTTCATTGAAACTGGTTACGGGGATATTCGCCAGGTATTTTCCACCTTCAATTTTATAGGGGTGTCTTAAAATGAACCCTATTCTCCTTTGTGTGGAAATGAATCAAATGATGACTCCTCACAAACCACGTCTTGAATCACATAAATCTTATGTGTCTCATGATCTATGAGATGATATATTTTTGAGGTAGTACTATACCCCAAAAATATACACTAGAGGGTCTTAGGAGAAAACTTCTTCCTCTTTTCGTTGGGACATGCATATATGTTGTACACCAAAATACTATAAGATGGGATATCGAAGGATTATGAAAAATGCATAACTCTATTGGTGTCTTGTCTTGTAAGATATTTGTAGGTGCCCTATTGAAAAGATATATTGTTGTCTGGATTGCTTCTACCCAAAATATATTCTCCAACTTAGCTATGGAAATCATGCAATGATCCATATCCATGATGTTCCGATTTTTCCACTCGAAATTCCATTCCGCTCTGGTTTGTATGGGGATTCAAGTGTTGTTTGATGTCATGATTTTTAAGGATTTCCAAGAACTTATTAGACGTGAATTCACCCCCTCGATTTGAGAAGAGAAGAAGAAGATGTTGGTCAGTCTATTGTATAACTTGTTGGTAGAAGATCTGACAGTTTGCAAAGGCTTCACTCCTCTTATTGAGAAAGCACACCCATGTCTTTCAAGATAATTCATCCACCAATAACTAGAAGTAATCAAATTCTTGAAAGGAGGGAGGAAGGGATCCACACATTTCGGTGTGCACAACCTCAAGCTGATCCTTGGCATGGAGGGTACTTAGATCAAACAAATCCTAAGTTGTTTGCTTGCAAGACATCCAAAACATATATGAAAAGAGTGGGACAGATGAGGAAGTCCTCTTACTATCTCCTTAGAAGTAAGTTGATACAAGGAGTCGACAAAAAGGTGCCCATATAAATAATGATTCCACCGTAGAGGCAGATAGAGTAGCTGCAAAGGATGAAAGTACATCTAGTGCAAACAAACGAACCTTCAAAAAATATCCAACTATAATCTTACTTTCTTGTGAGATAAAAAAGGTTTTGATGCCTTTCTAAACAATAAATACCACCTTGAGCTTGTTATTCAAGAGTTGATTTACATCCTTGAGATTGGTTATCAAGCCAAGAAAGTAGAGAACCTTTGTGAAGGTACAACTTCTCATCCCAAGAGGAATGATGCATTTCCCAATTCTTTCAACAACATAATTGTTATCATATACAATCCAAACCCGATCTCACTTGGGTTGATTAGTCAGTGAATCAAAGAGCTTCCTATCATAAGTCATATACTTGTTGGCGCCATATTCAATCAACCAAAAATTCGTGAGACGGCTACAAGATTCAAGAGACAAGAGCATCATTATGATGTGCACTGCAATTGGCAGATTTTGGTACTTCTTCATCAGATGCATCATCTTGTTGGGCCAAGATATGTCTTTTGTGCTTCGTTCCTTGAGGATGTCGTTTGGATTGTTGATAATCATGGGAACAGATGTGCTCTCCTTAACAAGAATTCCATTGAGTAAGGCCATTATAACAAAAACTAGCAGTGTCATGTGCATTTGTAGTGGGAATGTGACACCATCAATTCACCATTTGTGACTTCTTCTACTGTTGTTGTTTCTGGGGCTGTTGTTGTTGTCCCTTTTGAGACTTGTGTCCATGGTATCGGACTCTCGAGATCAGTGCTTTGTCTTCAAACTCCTCGTGCACTGAATGGATGCCTTCTTCCTTCTGGAAAAAATTCACCAGTTCTTCAAAAACAACTTGTTTGCTGATGTTCAATGTTGTGACAAATGTCTGAAACTGGGAAGGAAGCTGCGTAGATGGTGGAAAGAGTATCACATGCTTGCTTTGATTTTTGTCATCGCAAATGTGCAGTTGAACTTTGTTAGAAATCATGAGTTTGACCAACATCAAGGTTTTTGCATCGGCTTCATCATACTTGGTTTTCTCATCAGAGTGGGTTGGAGGTGCTATTTTACCAGTAATGATCCCCCATAGCTCTTCGACCTGGAGAATCATGTGTATCTTCGTCTTCCAGGCTACATAGTTCGACCGCTTGAGCAATTGAGCATTAGAGAGGAGTAACTTCGGTGCTGACATGACTTATGTCTCTTGCGATGTGGCACACAAGTGGACTCGATAGGTGTGTGCAGTTAAATGTGGTCTATTGTGAAGATGCTCTTCTTCAGTCTTTCTAACTATGCGTTTTTCTTTGATCTTCCACTAAAAGGAGAAAAAATGTGTATTCGGTTAGAACTTAAGAAACCCTGCTCCTTTTTCTTTGTGGTGGCTTGTCAGCAGTCGGATGTATGGCACTCTAAGCTGAACGATTTACACAGCCCTCTTGCAATGGAATGACTGCTCATCACCATCACCTCTTGTGAAAGACTGGAGCTGATGTCAGTCTTGTGCAGGGCTTGATTTAAATAGGCAGTGGCAAAGGATTTAGCCTCCTCCATAACATTCTCGTTGGGAAAAACAATGAGGGAAGCCCGAAACAAATTTAGAAAACTTTTTATCTCCTCCTCTGGTTGAGTGGTGGAACACAAGAACCCTCCATTTTTCGCTTTGAATTTTTCCAACACATCTAAAATGATACCATAATGATACCATAAAAGATGGTATAGATAGTTAAAAGACTAAATGATATATAGAAGGAAAAGTTTTAGTTTTAGTAACAATCATATAAACTTATTTTTATCATAACGTACGCGTGTCTTAATAAAGGAAATAGTCACCTGAAGAAACGTCATATCTGTGCAGTCGAAGAATTCGAAGCCCCAATGCTGTCATGTTCAGATCTGTATGCAATTCGTGCCAATACCTGGAACTCAAGTAATTTTTGTTATATATCAGCGAAAGACACTCACTTTATTTTCTATGTAATGATGATGGATCAGGAAGTATAATGCAAAATAATCCAAAAACCTTTGATCAAATAATAAACAAACCTGTAAACATAATCAAGGGATTGTGTTATTTCCTTTTGGAAATGTCGATCTATTCCAAGGCGTTCAATATTATCCACCATAACAAGACGTTCAGAAATATTTTCTGCAGAAGGACTGACAGTTTCTGCAGCAGCCATTGCATTGAACACGTCCTTGATCTCCCCAATCAGCTTCTCAGCAAGCTCAGAATAGTAAGGAGCCTGTAAAATTCCAACAGCAAACAATTTCTTTCATATGTTCATGCAAAGAAGTTAAAAGAGATTAGAACAATATGAGTGTTTTAGGAGAGACTGTATGCTAGCTATTATAGCTAGTGTTTTAGGAGAGCCTGTATGCGCAGGTTCGAACCCTGTTGTTGACGCCAAGTTCTTCTTCCACATCTGCCACGCTTTTTGATAGAGTCTTGACCGTTAGCAGCGACGTTTTCTCCAAGCCAGCGTTGCCACAGGTCTTTAATAGGGGTTCATCTTTTATATCTTTGGGCTATTTAGAAGATCACAATAAAGTACAGGAGAAACACCAATAGTTGAGCACTGCCCAATTGTGGATATAGTGTCATGAATACACAACACACAATAGTTGTCATAGTACAACTTGATAGTTGTCATAAAAGTACATGGTAAGTAGTCATTTTTGACATGAGAACACCCAATCACATCATGATATGTAAGATTTGCCTTCCTAAAATTTTCAATGTTCAACCATTATCACCCATGATCAAATATGGGTCTCAATCAAAATGTAATGTAACTCAATTTTTGCTATTTTAAATAAATTCAATATATGTCTTTCCCTCCAATTCAACACTCAAATAAAAAATATATATTAAAAAAAATCTTGAACTAAGTGTTGGTGAAAAAATCAAGTTCCCACATTGTATAGAATTGATTTTGTGGGGCCCTAAGTTAGGATGCACCACTACTAGCTCCTCTCCCCTACCTAAGAGAAGGAATACATGTTGCTAAATCAATTCTTGAAGCATATTGACAAACTACTAATTCTAAATACATCTTACATGGTTATTATCATTTGCTACATCCCGCATCCAAGATCATTTCCAAGTGTTGGGGGACTTATTAAGAACTCTTCAAAACATTACTTATTGCACATTTGCACACATTAATTGGGAAGGAGAACTACATGAGAATTGATTCGTCTTCAAAATATTGATATGTAGTGCATTCTAAAATGAGAATATTGATAAATAATGAATATAAAAATTATATAAAAAAATAAAATGTAATTGTAAACTATAACTACGCTCCCATATTCCTTTGAAGATATTTTGAAAATTCAACCGATATAAATGAATTCAAACTAAACTATTCAAAAATAGCAGTAAAATTGTATTTTACACAAAAGTTGGGATCTCTCACATTTCAGTCTAATACTTTATTGCACTGCATTACAAGTAGAGAAGAAGCCCTACACATACCATGTTTAGAGACATCTTGTCTAAAAATAAACAAGTCATTTTAATATTTTAATACAAACAATCATTGTTATAGATCTTGTATCATTGTAATTGAGACGATAAATGTTGGAGTTATTTATCTTCACTAAATCGTCATTGACAAGTTAACGATTTATTACTTATATTTAGCGTCATATTGGAAGATGTACCAGCATCATTCAAATTTGATCTTTTTCCCACATGATAAACTACACATTATATAAACACATTTGATCCTTCCATGCAACACTATCCCATAACCATACAAATCAATTATAAATGGCACTTTGTCTAATGGAACAAGAACGAATGATGTCATGTTTAGAGATTTGACTATGGGGCATTTTGGTTTCCCTTTTTCATGTAAAATAATAAATGATAGAGTTATGTGTCTTTATTAATTTTTCACTAACTATACTTTTTTTTGGTTATTTTGCAAGGTATTAGGTACACACTTTTATCAATTTTGAAAGGTAATCACTTATTTATCTTTATTGATACTTATATCGGTGGTGTCTAAAATAGTAAATGTTAAAAGTATTTGTGATCATCATATATTCATTGGCTACACTCTTTTCTACTTGTTTATCGAGGTGTTAAATAATCTATTTCACAAATTAATATCTTAAAATTTATGTAACACATTTTTTCTATTATTAAAATAAATGTACTTCGTCAAGAAAAGCAATATTATAATTCATGAAGAGATTTTATAAAGTACAACCATAATTGACATCACTAGTTGTATATGCCTTATTTTTATAAAGTTAAACAGGTATAGGGTACTTAAAGTCCTTTTAAAAAAACCTAATATGATAATGTGTATTTTTAATTTAAATACAACCCTTATAAACTTTTTGGCTATGCAATAATGAAAATATGAAAAAAATTATATAACAAGACTCATTTGTGAATGCATAAATGCAATTAAGCATAGTAAATTTGGGTAGTGTAGGTATTAGGTAAATTGTTTTTTCAATCAAGAATTTATCTTACTCGATATATCATAAATTTCATTAAGCTCTCAATTTTTTTCATTTTTTTGTTCTCGTTAAATGGGTAATGTATAAATGTAATTGAGTTTTTTTACTAGGGTCTTGGTTATGGTGGTTAGTATTTTATTCACATATGTATTGTTTTGGGGAATTTTAGTTTTCCTCTAGCTTGTAACCACGGTGGAGTGCTATAGTAGAATATGGAATTTTTTTAGGGTTTATAATAGCCTTGTATTGATAGCTTCATTTCATAAGGGTTTCTTTACAATTTCATTGGTCTATAGCTACACATGATTAAATTGGGTTTTATCATTATCTTTCTCTTGTTAGAGTTAAGTTTCTATATCTTCACTTTCCCATATCTTCAATTCAAAAAAATTAAAGAAAAAACAATAACTTATTATCTTAAAACCCATAAACAAAAAAGAATTACAACTGACCTTAAAGGCTCTAAGAAAAAAACCTAACATTAAATGTCTAATAAAGAAATCCAACACACTTACACAATTCATAGACCCATGAAATAAATAGAAACAAACTTAATTTTTTTGGAAAGAAAAGGAAATTTACACAATAAATACTACTAAAATAAAGTACATTTTGTTTAAAGGAGTCTACAACCAGGTTACAAGACAACAATTGTCATTAACAAGTTCCAAATCAATTCTAATCCACTAGAATGTACTTTCTTTTGTTAACATATATTAGAGGTCACAAGGTCCAAAATTTAGGGTTAGAAGGTTCAATTAGGTTCAAAGGGTAATTCCTCACCATACCCACTCTCTAACAAGCTTAAAGGTTCAACTAATTTTTCTCAAAATTAACGCATTCAAAATTTCCTAAATCATTCCCATTGGATAGGAAATTTCCTCACCTTTCCAATGATATAAAGAATTCCTCCTAACTCCTCATATTTTTCAAGTTATGGGCCGGCGGGCCTTGGGGTGAAAATTTTCCCCAAGAGCGGGCCTGCGGGCCCAGGGAGAAAATTTGCCCAAAGAGGGTCTGTGGGGCCGCGGGAGACTTTTGGAAAATTTCCCGCATGGGGGTGAAAAACCACTTTTGCCCGCGCTCCCTGTGGGTCCGCAAGGGACACATGGCGCCTCCTAAGCCATGTGGGGAAAAGCGGGGGCGGAAAATTTCGTTTGGAAAAGCCCAATTCCCGTGAGTCCACAAGGGACATGGCATCTCCTAAGCCAACATGGGAAAAATGATGGGGAGAAATTTTTTTAACGCCCAAAAGGCTAAAAAGGATCACATTCACCCGCGCCTCCGCCGATGCCTCGTGATGCCACGTGGCAGCTCCTGATGGGTGCGGGTGTGGGAAAATTTGAAAAAATTTCCCAAATTTTTTCTAAAACGCCAAAGGAAAAAAGGAACCCACTCCTCCGCCGAAGCCTCGTGATGCCATGTGGCAGCTCTTGATTGGTCACGAATTAATGGGGCGGTGGGGAAAATTTGAAAAAAAAATTCCCAAATTTTTTTTTGAAGCGCTAAGTTAAAAAGTGATCCGCCCTCCGCTCAACACCTCGTGGTGCCACGTGGCACCCTCACGACACATGGGGCAGTGTGGGCAACGGTGGGAAAATTTGGAAAATTTTCCCAAAATTTTTCTAAAGCTCTAAGGGAAAAATTTGGGCCCATGGGCCCGCCAAGGAAAAATTTTCCAAATTTTTTTTTGACGCCAAGTGAAGAAAAACTTCATAAGGCCATAACTTTTGATAGAGAGCTTTTTGGGAAAAAGGACTTTCTGGAAAGATATCAATGTCCTCTTTGCATAAGATTCATTAGTTTTAAATTTTGATAGATTTTAAGGGGTCAATTTCATGAAAATGATCTGTAGGCTTTTACAGTGCAAACTGGTAAATTTTAACTTATGAGATTTGTTCAATTTGTTCTTGTCCCTCTCTCAACATGTCAAATAGACATGGAGAATTGTTCTTAGGTGGAATTAGGTAATAATTTTTGAGGTAGATCTATTTGATTGAGTTCTAATTCAAAATTTTACAATTTTGACAGCAAAACGACTGTGAAAGCTTTGAACTCGGTTTTTGCTAGGTTTTGAAAGATTTCTTTTAAGTATTTTTGTCTAGTTGGATTCATTTAGGGAAAAATACTTCAATTTAATCATTTAGTTTTTTATTTCATTATTGCAGGTTTGATCTGTGCATTTTGGATTAAATAATTGCCAGTTTGAAAATACAAGACAGGATCAAATTTTTAAAGGGTTTATTTGCCATTTTCTTCTTCCAAGTATTATAATATGTTCCAATCCTAATCTAATACATTTAGTTGATTCAATCCAACTATTCAAAACTAAAATACATCTCTGATTTCCAATTTTCACATATTTCAAAAGACAAAGAGTATTACACTTCCTTTACACGCATTTCTTCCTTTCAAACAAGAGATTACAACTCACAACTAGATGATTAAATTCAATACAATGATAAAATTTGAGGAAGGTTATGCAATCCTTTATTTATTCCAAAAGACAAATTTACAACTTCCTTCTTTTATTCTTTCCAAAATCATATATTATATACATGGAAGGTAATAATACATTTTTTCTTCACGTGTTTCACTTTTCCACTTTCCAAACAGGATTTCATAGTGCATGCTAAACACAGATTTCCAATGGAATAATATCATATGGACAAGAAAAAACCACATCCATTAATTCAAATGAAACTCTTACAACTTCCTTTCCATTTGATTTCAAAATACAACATACAAAATATGTTTCATTCTTTCACATTCTTTCCAAAAAAAAAAAAACATAGTATAACTCTTTTACATTTCAAATTTCAACTTTCATTATCAATACAAAGTATCCTTCCATTAAAATTAATATACAGATCATCCACTTCAAAGTGGGAAAGGGCTACAATAAGATTTCATTTCACAAGGGACTGTCAAACTGTCTTTTTTTCTTGCTCCAGAACAACAACATGATTTCTCATTCTTCCAATTTGATCACAACAAGAGTAGGGGAAAGGCAACGCTCTCCACCCAACCAAGACATCCAATGAAGAGGAGAAGCCATCCTTCTTCATTGGCCCCGAGCCCCAACCACAATGCAATAAAAGATGTGATCCAACTCATGGCAACAACAAAGCTTCCACAAACACACAAACAACATTTCCACAAGAAAACATAGTCCAAAACAGAATGTAGTTTACAACTACATTAAAGCATGAAAACATTACTAAGGCTTCATCCAACAAGCCAAAGGAGCAAGAAACTATGGGGATGCTTGCTTATGCCTCCCAAAGGGGAAATGGGTATCACCACCCGAGAAAAACCAATATAATATATATATATATATATATATATATATATATATATATATATATATATATATATATATATATATATATTATAAATCCAAATCCCGACATGCCCTTATGCCTCCCCAAGTACCCCTTATTCCTCACATTTTCTTATGCCTCCCCAACCTCTTATGGCACCCCATAACGAGTAAAGAAATGCAAGCTATTTCTTTGTAAGGTGGAACCCAAATCCCAACTCCCTCCACCCTTATACCTCCCTAAAACACACTTGTGCCTCCCACAAAATAACCCCATAGTCTTCTCCTACACCATTCCTAGGCCATCTACCCAACAGCCCACAAAACATGCCAAAACATTCACACATTAACATTTACATTTATAAAAGAAGAGCATTTCAAGAGCCAAGCTCCTACCTCTCCATGATGGAGTTGTTCCAAGTTCAAAATCAAGCAAGCTTTATCCCAATGCAAGCAATCCAAGAACAACCAAGCACAAGCATGCAACAATCTTCCCAAAACTTCTTCAAAACAAGAGCTCCCAAAACAGCAAGGAATTCACCCAAGAATCCAGTCTCCAAAAATGAAGCAACCCAAAACAAGGCAAGGAATTTGAATTTTATAGAAGAGGGAAGGGAAGAGGATGAGGTGGATCCATGTAGGATGCCACATCACACATCCTCAACCCCAACCCCAAAATTCAACTTCATTCTCCAATGCACAATAAATAGGTGGGTGAATAATATGACAGTTTACTAACATACTCAAATCCAACCCACACCCCAAAGGACTGAAATTAAATCATGTAAGAAAAGTGCAATTAAAACCTGTAATTTGCCTTCTCAAAAAGCATTATAAAAGTCTAATCTCAACTCTCCAACCATAGGTATGGTTGGTAATTAAATTTAAGAGGTATGGGACAAGTTTAACTTGTCCCACAAGCCTCCAAAATCAGCCTCCAAGGACAATTTGAATTTCCAAGAAGGTGGAGTGTTTCACACTCAAAAGTCAATTCACACATCACTTACATATCTCTTACACATCACTTACACATTACTTATAACACTTTAAATCATGGCCAACAACTCTATTAATTACTTTCTTATGACATATTTTAATTAATTAACTTAACAACATGATTACTCACAATATTACACACCATTTAATGACTAATGAAAGGGGTAAAAGCACCACAAAATAAACACATGCAAACATAAACAAAAGGGACAAAAATAAAAGGAATACATAAAACCCCTTGGTCACAATTAAAGGTGATCCCCCATGGGAATCCCTAACACACACAAACACGCACAAGCAAATACTAGTTGCCATGGTGACCTTGTTGAATTCATCTAGAATTCCAATGTGGTTGGTCTCCAATCCCCCATGATGTTTGTTGTGATATTTTAACCTACAAAACACAAATACCTCCTTTGGCCTCATGGCCATATCAGAACATCCAAAATAATATAAATATAATTCCCAAAATCATTTAGATATATGAATCACAACAACATCAAAGCAATCTAACAATATCATTTATAGTTTTATCAACAACTATCTCATCATCCAATAATTTCCATTTCTAGGTCTACTCACAATATCCAAATATCACAAGTCCGAACAACATCCATTATATAACCATGTCAAAAACATATATCATCATCAACATATAAAATGTCTCTAATAATCATCATGCATCATAACTGAATCAAGTCAACAATAATCCATGATCTAACATCTAACATCATACTATAATAAAGTCCATAATCATGTCCATAATATAATCAGCAAGTATCATGATTAGTATAGAAAAAGGTGTCAAAGGGAAGTGGGCACTACATCCCCTCCCCTTAGACTTGACTTCCTCCTGGAAGTCACTGGAACAAATGTGGAAACTGAACTCGTAGAAAAGTAGCATCCTCCCATGTAGCTGCAGTCTCATCATATCTGTCCCACTGCACCCGGACCTGATCAACCTCTCTACCTCAAAGGCCCAAGGTCCTACGATCTAGGATGCAAATGGGCTCCACCATCACCTGCCCCTGATCTTGCACCTACAATGATGTCCAATCTAACACATGAGAAGGATCTGCAACATATCTCCTAAGAACTGAAACATGAAACACATCATGTATGCGAGACAAGCTAGGTGGCAATGCTAGATGGTAGGCCAAAGGGCCGATACACTCCAAGATCTCAAAAGGACCCACGAATCTAGGAGCTAACTTAGAACCTTTTCCATAATGGATGGGGCTCTTATGTGGCCTGACATGAAGGAACACCTTCATGCCCACATAAAATCTATGGTCGGTCCTATGCTGATCTGCATACTTCTTCTGTCTGTCTTGTGCCTCCCGTCTCTCTGTCTGATCAAAACCACCTACTGCTCCATGTCCTGCAACAAAGTTGGTCCAAGAGAAACCATGTCCTCTAGCTTGTCCCAACTAAGAGGTGTGTCTTGCACTCTCGCCATACAAATCTTGAAAAGGAGCCATGCCTATAGAACTCGAAAACTATTATTGTAGAAAACTCCACCAAGTACAAGTACTCCTCCCATCTAGACTATTGATCCATCACATACATCCTGAGCATGTCCTCTAAAATATGATTCACCGCTCAGTCTATCCATCTATCTCAGGGTGATATGTTGTGCTGAAATTGATCTTTCATCCCGAGGGCATACTGCATGGTAGTCCAAAAATGGGAAGTATACAAAGGATCGTGGTCACTAATGATCTTCCGTGGAATCCCATGTGTAACCTGACGATCTCATCAAGATATACCTGTGCCACTGCACTAGTTGTATAAGTGGTCTTCACCAGAGAAAAGTGAGCCACTTTTGTCAATTTTTCAACCATGACCATGATGGCATCATGGTGATATCTCGACATCGGTAGCCCAACAATGAAGTCCATGGAAATGGTGTCCCATTTCCATTCTAGTATAGCATGAGGAAAGAGAAGGCTAGCTGGATGTTGATGCTCGGCCTTCACTTTTGGCACTCTAAACATCGTGACACAAACTGAGCCACATCTCTATGAAGTCCTCTCAATGATACAACTGTCTCAAAGTGGTGTGCATCTTCTTCACCCTAGGATGGGCTGAATAGGGTGCATGATGTGCCTCTGTCAAAATGTCCTACCTCAAGCCTCCATCTCGGGAACAAAAATCAGTCCTCTGCTCCGAGAAGACCATCTACCTCTAAGGAGAAACCATCAAACTTCCCCTCGAGGGGTCTCTGAGACTCGATCTCTACTCAAACGCAATGTAGAAGTTGTCAAGAGGAAGTTGCTGAAGAATCCTGCTCCATAAATTTGTGCTCACTGAGGTGGCCATAGCCACATGTCTCCATCTACTGAGAGCATGTCTACCACCACATTCTCCTTCCCTTTCACATGCTCTATCTCCATATCATACTCACAAAGCAACTCCATCCAAACCACGACGATTGAGCATTGAGATTGGGCTGTGTGAAGAGGTGGTGAAGACTCAAATGATCTGTCCTGAGTGTGAATCTCTCGACCAAGAAGAAAGTGCCTCCATCAAACCAAAGCATGCAAAACTACCACAAGCTCAAGATCATGAGTCGGATAATTAAGCTCATAATCCTTGAGTTTTGAGACTCAAAAGCCACTACTCTACCCTCCTGCATCAACACACCTCCAAGTCCTGCTAAAGAAGCATCCGTGCAAAATGAAAAAACTCACCTGTGGATCTGCATTGCAAGATAGGTGTTGTAGTGAGACATTCCTTCAAGTGTATCAAGGCCTACTCACACTATTCCGACCAAACAAACTTCTTCCCTTTCCTCTGAAGGGAAGTGATGGGGTGCGTAATCCGAGAGAAGTCTGAACAAATCTCTCGGTAGTAACTTGCTAAACCCATGAAGTTTGCACACCTCAGTCATAGTAGTGGGTGCTGGCCAATCCATAATAGCTCTAATCTTGGAAGGATCGATGGTGATACCTTCCTAGAAATGATATGACCCAAATATTACACCTCTCATCTGAAAGAATGCACACTTCTCAGGTTCCCGTAAAGTTGCTGCTCACGAAGACACTGAAGAACTGGCGAAGGTGCCCCTCATGCTCCTCATGCATACGTGAGTAAATCAAAATGTCATCAAGGAAGATGAGCATGAAGTGATCTAAGAAGGTCCTAAATACCCCATTCATCAAACTCATAAACACTGTGGGGCATTCGTCAAACCAAAAGGCACCACTGTGAACTCATAGTGGCCATATCTCATATGGAAGGTGGTCTTATGAATGTCCACCTCCGAAATCCTCAGCTGATGGTAACTTGACTTAAGGTCTATCTTAGAGAAAGTTGTGGCTCCCTTCATCTGATCAAACAAATCATCAATGTGGAAGGGGATAATGATTCTTGATCGTTACTTTGTTCAGCTGGCGGTAATCAATACACAACCACAAGGATCCATCCTTCTTCTTCACAAAAATCACCGGTGCACCCCAAGGGGATACACTAGGATGGATAAGGCCTTTCTCAGAGGCCCTCCAGCTACAACTTGAGCTCGCAGAGCTCTGGGGTGGTCATCCGATAAGGTGCTCGTGAGATAGGCTCTCTCCTCCAGAACTAGATCTATATGAAAATCAATCTCATGGGGGTGGTAACCCCAGTAGCTCCCCTGGAAAGACATCTACAAACTCTCTCAAAATGGGGTGATCATCTAGCGATGGTCCACTAGACCCATCCTCTGATATGTCACTGACTGTAACAACATACATCTAACAACCCCATCGCACACACCACTTAAGCTTGCATAGCAGAGATGGTGTGAATAGAAATGGGTCTCCTGACCCCTAAAATCACCGACTCAACTCCCAAATCATCTACACAAGATATAATCTTGTGGTAATAATCCACTCTAGCCTTGTGTGTAGACAACCAATCCATACCCAAGATGACTCCATATGAGCCCAAAGGAAGGATACGAAGATCCGAGGTAGTGGTGAAAGGTCCCAAATCCACCACACACTCCTTAACTAAGGAGTCTACAGAGATCTTGGCTCCAGAAGCCATCTCAACATCCCAACTATGACCTGCCTAACTGCCACCAGCCTACATCATCGCTCTACTAAAGATGGTGCAATAAAAGAATCAGAAGAACCAAAATCAAATAGAATGGAGGTAGGAATACCACCAATGTTACCTATAGTCTCAATAACTATACTTTGATGCTCTACCTGGTGGTTCTTGACCACTGTGTACATCCTATGACTATGCCCCATATCACCAATAGTAGGCTCTGAGATCTGTGTCTTACCCTTGTTATTAGGGTTCTGTGGGAAGTCTCTCCAAAATGTCTAGTAACACCACAACCAAAACAACCACCTGATCCTCTCCCTTGTGTAGCAGGTCCGGCCGGTACTGAGAGGTCTGTGGTGTGGATCCTGATGATCTACTATGTGGTCTGCTGAGGTCTCTACTGGTGAGCTCCTACTGAGTGAGCTCTCTGGGCACCCTGTGTCCTGATGGGACCCCTAGGAGGAGGCCCCATACTCGACCTCTCTATGCATCAAATCTCTGTGGAGGTCTATAAGGTGGGCGGGATTGCTACTACTGTTGTGGTCTAAAAGATGACTGTGTTGAACCCTGTCCACCATGAGGAAGAGGTAATGACCCCCCTTGATCTTGTCCTACATCTATTATATGTGGCTCCGGACTCGGTCTCTAGCCGATGGGTCTTTCCCCGAGTCTCTCTACTATATAGGCCTTCTCGATGGACCAACTAATGTTTGTGGACAATGGATCCACACTGCACCTCCAATGTCTAGATTCAGGCCCCAGATGAACCTGTGGATCCGCACCTGCTCATCCTGCATGTAACCAACATACTGGAGTAGATCCAGAAATCTACTCTCATACTCAGCCACTGTAAGAGATGCCTGTCGGAGGTCATGGAACTCATCTATCCACTGTTGTATGAACCTTCGTGACAAGTATATCTACTCCTGAAATGCTCCTCAAAGAGCTCCCAGGTAACTATCTCATAATCAACATGGAGCTTTTTCTCTCCTCTGTCCGCCACCAGACACCAGCTCCATCCTTCAAGTAGATGGATCACAACATGAGCTTTTGTGTGCTAGAACAAGGACAGAGCTTGAAGCATCCACTCAAGCTCACCAACCAGGCCTCTTCCTAAAATCCACCTATGTCACCAGAATAATGGGATGGCCAAGCTTTAAGATCTCCCTGATGTGATCTGTAGCTAGTGGTCTGATGGCCTCTAGGTCTCTCTGTATGCTCATCCCTAAGCCTAGGGCTCCGAGACCTCTCTCTATGTCTGAAACTCGGTCACCTTGTCCCCTCTATGGTGACTCTACTCTGGATGACTCTGCATGGGATTTCTCTCCTCCATGCTCCTCACTAGGTCGAGGAGATACATGACCCTCAATGGAAGGGACTCTATCATGTCTGGCTGCATGCCCTCCTACTGATCCTCCGCGTAGAGTGACATTAACATCTGAAGAGTTTGCAAAATCTGGGGTAGGATGGCTACTACAACATGATCTGGTGGTGGTAAGTCTAGGTCTATGTGAAAAGACCCCTCATCCCATCTGTGCCTCCTGCACAAACCAAAGTGAGAGTTAGTTCATCCTTCTAAGTTTCATTTAGTTTCCATGTTTACTAAATATGTAATTTCTAAACTAAGTTGTTTTCTAGATTTACAAGTGTGTTAGGTTTAAGGTTCATGTCTCAAGTTTTCTAGTGTGCCCAATGGCCCAAGATTTTGAACCACTACTCGATACCAAGTGTGATGCCCGCTAAAAACAACCCACTTGAGACCCAAGAACAACCTAGGATTAGTTAGGAAAATTATGGAATAATTTTTTTTTGTTTAAAGGAGTCTACAACCAAGTTACAAGACAACAATTTGTCATTAACAAGTTCTAGATCAATTCTAATCCACTAGAATGTACTTTTTTTTTTTAACATATATTAGAGGTCACAAGGTCCAAAATTTAGGGTTAGAAGGTTCAATTAGGTTCAAGAGGGTAATTCCTCACCATACCCACTCTCTAAAAAGCTTAAAGGTTCAACTTGATTTTTCTCAAAATTAACACATTCAAAATTTCCCTAAATCATTCCCATTGGATAGGAAATTTCCTCACCTTTCCAATGATATAAAGAAGTCCTCCTAACTCCTCATATTTTTCAAGTTATGGGCTGGGCCTTGGGGTGAAAATTTTCCCCAAGAGCGGGCTGCGGGCCAGGGGAGAAATTTTTCCCAAAGGGTGGGTCTGCATGGGGCCATGGGAGACTTTTGAAAATTTTCCACATGGGGAAAAAAAACCACCTTTTGCCCATGCTCCCATCCATGGGTCTCCAAGGGACAGGGACATGGTGCCTCCTAAGCCACATAGGGAAAAGTGGGGGGGAAACATTTGAAAAATTCCCCGCGGGGTGAGAAGCCAATTTTGCACCCACACTCCCATGCAAGTCCACAAAGGACACGTGGCATCCTCCTAAGCCAATGTGGGAAAAAAGTGGGGTGATGGGGGAAAATTTTTTAACTTTTGCCCCGAAGGGAAAAAAAAGGATCACATTCACCCGCACCTCCGCCGACGCCTCGATGATGCCACATGGTAGCTCCTGATTGGTCTGCGGGTCTGGCGGGGAAAATTTGAAAAAAATTCCAAAATTTTTTTCTAAAACACCAAAGGAAAAAAGAAACCCACTCTCTCGCCGAAGCCTCGTGATGCCACGTGGCAGCTCTTTGATGGGTCGTGGGTCGGTGGGGGCGAGGTGGGGAAAATTTGAAAATTTTCCCAAAATTTTCTAAAGTGCTAAGTTAAAAAGTGATCCGCCCCTCCGCCAAACACCTCATGGTGCCATGTGGTAGCCTCTGATTGGCTGCATGGGCATGGGGTGGTGGGGAAAATTTGGAAAATTTTCCCAAAATTTTTTGAAGCTCTAAGGGAAAATTTGGCCCGCGGGCCCCAAGGAAATTTTTCCCAAAATTTTTTTTTTTACGCCAAGTGAAGAAAAACTTCAAAAGGCCATAACTTTTGATAGAGAGCTCAGTTTTGGGAAAACGAGGACTTTCTGGAAATCTCTCGATGTCCTCTTTGCACAAGATTCATTATTTTTAAATTTTGATAGAGTTTAAGGGGTCAATTTCATGAAAAATGATCTACAGGTTTTTATAGTGCAAACTGGTAAATTTTAACTTATGAGATTTGTTCAATTTGTTCTTGTCCCTCTCTCAACATGTCAAATAGACATGGAGAATTTTTCTTAGGTGGAATTAGGTTAATTTAAGTTTGTGAGGTAGATCTATTTGATTGAGTTCCAATTCAAAATTTTACAATTTTGACAGCAAAACGACTATGAAAGCTTTGAACTCGGTTTTGCTAGGTTTTGAAAGATTTCTTTTAAGTATTTTTGTCTAGTTGGATTCGTTTAGGGAAAACTACTTCAATTTAATCGTTTAGTTTGTTATTTCATTGTTGTAGGTTCGATCTGTGCATTTTGGATTAAATAATTGCCAGTTTGAAAATACAAGACAGGATCAAATTTTTAAAGGGTTTATTTGCCATTTTCTTCTTCCAAGTATTATAATATGTTCCAATCCTAATCTAATACATTTAGTTGATTCAATCCAACTATTCAAAACTAAAATACATCTCTGATTTCCAATTTTCACATATTTCAAAAGACAGAGTATTACACTTCCTTTACACGCATTTCTTCCTTTCAAACAAGAGATTACAACTCACAACTAGATGATTAAATTCAATACAATGATACAATTTGAGGAAGGTTATGCAATCCTTTATTTATTCCAAAAGACAACTTTACAACTTCCTCTTTTATTCTTTCCAAAATCATATATTATATACAAGGCAGAATAATACATTTTCTTCTCACGTGTTTCACTTTTCCACTTTCCAAACAGGGATTTCATAGTGCATGCTAAACACATATTTCCAATGGAATAATATCATATGGACAAGACAAAACCACATCCATTAATTCAAATGAAACTCTTACAACTTCCTTTCCATTTGATTTCAAAATACAACATACAAAATACATTTCATTCTTTCACATTCTTTCCAAAAAAAAGAAAAAATAGAGTATAACTCTTTTACATTTTGAATTTCAACTTTCATTGTCAATACAAAGTATCCTTCCATTACAATTAATATACAGATCATCCACTTCAAAGTGGGAAAGGGCTACAATAAGATTTCATTTCACAAGGGACTGTCAAACTATTTTTTTTTCCTTGCTCCAAGAACAACAACATGTAGATTTCTCATTCTTCCAATTTGATCACAACAAGAGTAGGGAAAGAAACGCTCTCCACCCAACCAAGACATCCAATGAAGAGGAGAATCCATCCTTCTTCATTGGCCCCCGAGCCCCAACCACAATGCAATAAAAGATGTGATCCAACTCATGGCAACAACAGGCTTCCACAAACACACAAGCAACATTTCCACAAGAAAACACAGTCCAAAACAAAATGTAGTTTACAACTACATTAAAGCATGACAAACATTACTGAGGCTTCATCAAGCAAGCCAAAGGAGAAAGAAACTATGGGGGATGTTGTTTATGCCTCCCAAAGGGGAAATGGGTATCACCACCTGAGGACAAACCACCTAAATATATATATATATATATATATATATATATATATATATATATGTATGTATATATATATTTATATCATTTCAAATCCCTGACATGCCCTTATGCCTCCCCCAAGTACCCCTTATTCCTCCCATTTTCTTATGCCTCCCAACCTCTTATGGCACCCCATAACGAGTAAAGAAATGCAAGCTATTTCTTTGAAAGGTGGAACCCAAATCCCAACTCCCTCCACCCTTATACCTCCCTAAAACACACTTGTGCCTCCCACAAAAATAACCCCATAGTCTTCTCCTACACCATTCCTAGGCCATCTACCCAACAACCCACAAAACATGCCAAAACATTCACACATTAACATTTACATTTATAAAAGAAGAGCATTTCAAGAGCCAAGCTCCTACCTCTCCATGATGGAGTTGTTCCAAGTTCCAAAATCAACAAGCTTTATCCCAATGCAAGCAATCCAAGAACAGCCAAGCACAAGCATGCAACAATCTTCCCAAAACTTCTTCAAAACAAGAGCTCCCAAAACAACAAGGAATTCACCCAAGAATCCAAGTCTCCAAAATGAAGCAACCCAAAACAAGGCAAGGAATTCAAATTTTATAGAAGAGGGAAGGGAAGAGGATGAGGTGGATCCATGTAGGATGCCACATCACACATCCTCAACCCCAACCCCAAAAGTCAACTTCATTCTCCAATGCACAATAAATAGGTGGGTGAATAATATGATAGTTTACTAACATACTCAAATCCAACCCACACCCCAAAGGACTAAAATTAAATCATGTAAGAAAAGTGCAATTAAAACCTATAATTTGCCTTCTCAAAAAGCATTATAAAAGTCTAATTCAACTCTCCAACCATAGGTATGGTTGGTAAATAAATTTAAGAGGTATGGGACAAGTTTAACTTGTCCCACAAGCCTCCAAAATCAGCCTCAAGGACAATTTGAATTTCCAAGAAGGTGGAGTGTTTCACACTCAAAATCAATTCACACATCACTTACATATCTCTTACACATCACTTACACATTACTTACACATTACTTATAACACTTTAAATCATGGCCAACAACTCTATTAATTACTTTCTTATGACATATTTTAATTAATTAACTTAACAACATGATTACTCACAATATTACACACCATTTAATGACTAATGAAAGGGGTAAAAGCACCACAAAATAAACACATGCAAACATAAACAAAAGGGACCAAAATAAAAGGAATACATAAAACCCCTTGGTCACAATTAAAGGTGATCCCCCATGGGAATCCCTAACACACACAAACACGCACAAGCAAATACTAGTTGCCATGGTGACCTTGTTGAATTCATCTAGAATTCCAATGTGGTTGGTCTCCAATCCCCGATGTTTTTGTGATATTTTAACCTATAAAACACAAATACCTCCTTCGGCCTCGTGGCCATATCAGAACATCCAAAATAATATAAATATAATTCCCAAAATCATTTAGATATATGAATCACAACAACATCAAAGCAATCTAACAATATCATTTATAGTTTTATCAACAACTATCTCATCATCCAATAATTTCCATTTCTAGGTCTACTCACAATATCCAAATATCACAAGTCCGAACAACATCCATTATATAACCATGTCAAATAGTATATCATCATCAACATATAAAATGTCTCTAATAATCATCATGCATCATAACTGAATCAAGTCAACAATAATCCATGATCTAACATCTAACATCATACTATAATAAAGTCCATAATCATATATTATCATTTTTATGTTTTCATAATAAACTTAAGTGGTATTTTCTTCCTCTAACAAAGCAATTAAGTGGGACCCACCACCAAACACATTGTACCAATATGTGTTATCAAACCACACTCTTACCTTTAGTTTCTTAATTATATTCTCATGGCCAATATAAATATGGGTAAAATATATAACATATTACTAGCATGCCTTTATCATCCCAAAAATGTAAACTTGCCTATTCATATTTGTAATTCTCATAGGCTACTTAGTTCCATAAAAAAATTGTATATTCCATGCCCAACAACATCATCAAATAATTTCAATTTATTTTGGAGTTGCTAAAGAGAAGTCTCGTCAGAAAATTTGATCTACTTATTATTACATGGTATACATGTATTGTAATGAAAAGAAATGCAAGTTTATATAAGCATATGCATTGGATTTTGGCCTTACTAAAATCATGGAAGATAACTTTCCCCATTGGATCTTTTCCTAAACAATTCTCTCAACATATATTGGAAATTTATGCCCTTAGTATTAGATTAGGTAATTTAACACCCAACCTTATCTCTTATTTAACAATTTTTTAAGGGATTCAACAAGCTCCATGTGAGCCAACTTTTTCTATAAAAGCTAGTTTGTAAAACATGTGGTTAGTGTGGCTTATAGAATGATTGGAATGTATTGGGTGATTCTTGAATTGAGGCCAACAATAATAGAGGGTACTCATGCAAAGTTATAAACAATAAACTTGAAGAAGGGTCTAGCAAAAAAGTACAATTGCATGCTTTGAAATATCAATCGTTAATGATTGACACTAGGATATTGGTGGAAAAATTCAAGGAAAAGAGATATTTCCTATAAGGAGAAAAATCAAATATTTTGACCAATTTGTAATGAATTTTCCTGAAATTAGACCTTAATATTGCATATTTCAACAATGAGATAAATTTGGGTCACATTAAAAGGATTTAGAATCTAGTTTCCAAGTCCAATGGTGATACAAAAGGGATTGGATGTTGGGTTGATGCCATATTTTGAACTACCACCTATTGTAGAGTGTATGGAAAGAAATAATCCATTTACAAATAGCATATTCATGAGTCTCATACCATGAATTTATAATAATTTCAAAGGAACTTTATAAATCTCTATTTAATGAGAAATTGAAAAATTTAACAACTAAATGGCGACAAACTCAAAAATTGAGGAAGCTTATAAATCTAGGAGATCTCAACTTAGATTTGGAATGTATTATTTGAAAGTGGATGATAGGGTTACAAAATAATTGTTTTTCCTCCTCTATTTTTGAGAAGTTGTAGATATAATCAAATTTTGTAAAGATATCAATTCTAAGTTAACCAAACTTCCTAACATTATTTAATATTTTTTCATCACTAGCATCGAGTTTTTTCTACCTAAGTTTCTTCTTCTTCTTCTTATTGAGAATAAACTTCATTCAATTACTTCAATATATCCCGTAATTGTTTTCTAAAGCCCAAAGTGTTATTTGTGATAGACGTATTTATTTGAATTATCTAAAAGAAGTAGACATGCAAGTGGTTATTAATAAATGTGTTGGATTTTATGGTTTCCCTTGTGCATTTTACCAAACTCTTTAGTATATGGTTGGATTGGACCTTCATAAATCCTAATTATAAGTTGTTTAGAACAACTCTTTGGTAGCACTTATCAATCAAGGTAATGTTCAACCAAAAGCTAGAGATCAAAATCATTACTAAGTAGAGGCCTATATTTCATTTGAATTTTTCCTCTAATAATTTAAGTATGGAGTTTGATATTATAAAAGTAATACATATCCATTTACTTTTATGCATTATATGGAGGATATTTATATAATATTTCACTCTTATAAAATAGTAGAGATTGGATTTCTCCTCCAACCTGTTGGAAGCACAATGGAATAAGAGGGGGTGAATCATTTGTTATGAAATTAAATCATATTTTAGATTACTTATTCAAATCAAAAAACCACTTATCCAACCATTAATGTGTGCATAATATCAAATACCATACATGAAATAAACCATGAACAAGAGAATCAACACAAAGACACAAGATATAAGTGGGAAACCCTCAAGGGAAGAAAAAACACTAAAACATAATCTTTATATTGATATGTTTCAAATTTATTGAGGCACCAAACCCCACAAGGAGCACCAACCCCTAGTTTAGTAGAGCTACAACCCTACAAGGAGCACCAACCCCTAGTTTTGTGAAGCACCAACTCCACAAGGAGGATAAAAACCCATAAGATGATCAAACACCCACTCAACCACATTATTAAATACTAAATATGATGTATGTTTCTGCCAAAACTGATTTGACATCACAAATTTAGCTCACACTCCTTTAAAAACTTGTTCAAACCCTAGGTCTTCAAATTTGCAAAATATTACTCTTTCTTCACTTCACAATTTTTCAAAACCTTGCACACATTATTTTTGTCATTTTTCAACCTATCACACACTCCATCAGCTCTCAAATCATTCTCACACATGTACAAATTTCTCACACCTAAGTCACACTTTTTGCATACACTCAACTAGTTCAACTTTGCACCCAAAACTTCACTTTTATAACCTCCTCATGATTAAAATTCAAAATAGGTCAGTTTCCCTCTTTTATTTATAACTTAAAAACTTTAAAACATCCCATAATAATCATTACAATAGTCATGTATTACCCAAGTAGGCTAGCCTAACCAAAAACCTTCATTCATGCACCAACAATCCTCAAAATCCCATCATTAGAATGAGAAAAACAACTTACACTAAAACCATGCTTATTAAAACTCACTAAATCACCACACATGAATAAAATAGCATTTGAACATCATACATGGTCACAATTAACTAGAACCAATCAAATTATTTCATTTAATGGGCCCATTAGCTCATTACCTTCTCAAAACAGATTGTTTCCAACAACCTAAATCTACCTTTGGGCTTCAATACCCCAAAATATGAATTAAAATATTTCATGTGAAAAATAAATGGAAATAAAAAAACCTTTATCACAGTAATAATAAAGTTATATCCCAAGAAAAAATCATATGTTCAAACCACATCAAATTTTGCCTTCACCAAAACAAGTTGCCTAAAAAGAAGTTTTACAAATTCAACTGCTTAACACCCTTCCTAAGACTTTAAAGACCTAAAAATTGATTTATTAGATGAAACATTAATCCCTCTTCAATTTTCAGGTGATATAAAACATCACAAAACCCATTTCATGTACCAACCAACTCAATCTTTCAGTAAAATCATTTATGTCCTGAAAACCAAGAAACCTTCTTGCTCACAAATTAACCTGGAAACCACATCAAATAAAATCTTCATGACAAAAACTATACCATTGGAAATATATCTGAATTAACTTTCCATAACATATTATAACTCCTTCCAACTCATATTATAAGGTCTCCAACCAAGTTGATCTCTACAAACTTCCTGAAACTACCCCAAAACTGCCCTTGACCAATCAACATAAATGAATCTTAATTGAACATTTAAATGCATAAACATGACCTAAAAACTTCATTTAAATCATTAAAAATTCACATACCCATAATAATGGTCATTTAAGTTGTAACTCTTTTTGAAAATCTTGTCCCAAACTAAACTTCTTGGCGATGTGTTTGAGTGGGGTCCAATCATCACAACAAGATTTAACATACCTTTATGGAAAATTGGAGGATTCCTATATTTTAACCAATAATATTGCATTCCCTATCAATCAATTATGGAAACTTAAGAGAATTTTCTCTCCTACCACTTTTGAGCTAGGGTTTCAAACACAAAGAGTTATTTATCTTATTAACATTCGTTCATAAAAATGTGACAATTAAATGACATAATTATTTTTCTGAAACTATATAGAATCAATTTATAAACATCCCTAAAATTTATAATGTCCCATGAAAATCACACAATTCATGGTGAGCATCAGAAGACCCAATTTGAGCTAGAAATGGCCTTCTTCTTGACCATGTTTCACCAAAACTAATATAACTTTCAAAATACATATCATGGAAACCTAAAACATTCCCCATAGTACCATGACACACTATACTAAAATCTCCAATCATCAACATCTCACAAAATACACTCCATATCTCCACTCTTTGAGACTTACATAGCTAGCCCTTAGGATTTTACACTATAAAGGCTAGGGTCAACTGAAATAACCTCATAAAACATCATAGAAGATATCCAAAAGTACCTAACATAAATGGTATGCCATAAATAAACTTCATACATGCATCCATGAGCTCATATATCTCCACAACTCATTCTCATGCATTCTAACAACCATACCTGGTCTAAATGAACACCTGAAACATGGTCACCAACATGTATCTACATCCTGAATCTCATGTTTGTGCCCAAGAAATCACTAAACATTCTCTCCATCATGCAAAAATGCTTCTCAAGCCACCAATAAGATCATACCACCATGCATTGTCACCTAGGCTAGCTAGGTCACCTAAATAGGCTTGCAAGAACAAGCAATCCTCACTGAATCAACATATGCAACCAAGAACATACCTGAATCTCCATGTCATCATTGTCCTCAACATGTTATGACTTTACTCCATCATCCACTTTGTCATTAATGATTCTTTATATCAATGAAAACACCTAAACCACAACATTTCAACAATCTCCCCCTTTGTCATTGATGGAAAACCACCTAAACTTCTCCCCTTTTGTCTAACATGGTTTTACCTTTGGTTTTCTTGATTGTTTCAAAAGGGTGATGACTGAGCTTGACCTCTATATGGTGGGGTTTCTAGGGTACTCGTAATGTTGATTGTGTTTTATTACACACCGTGTAAAGCAATGGATCAAAGCTTATTTCCCTGTAAACAAGCTTACAAAGATCACACTTAAACAAGATAATGTTACTACTCAGAAAATGAATTAAGATTTTATTGATGTTTATGATTGTGCTATAAGATGATCAGATGAAAATGTGAATATCACTTATTTATATTAGATATATAGATATATATTATTAATCATGACTTCAGATCCATAAATTAGATTCCTAGTCTGTGTACAAATTTTTAGATATGTTAGAAGCTATATAATCAATTATTTATTCCTCTCCTGTAGTGGTGTCAAAATCCGGAATGGAAATATAATCCTCTACAAATAAATCAGAGGATTCCTCTGGGGTGTCAAAAAGGTGAGCAAGTGTAGTGTTGGTGCTAGATATGTTGATGTGGTGTGGTCTTCAACTTCAGGTGCTATGTTGAGATCTTCTGATAAGTCTAAGCCAATCTTGTAAGCGTAGTTGTATTGTGTTAGATCTGCATGGAGTATTATAGCTTCATTATACGCATCCCATAATGATTCGGTAGCCTCACGGATGTACTAAGTTATTACGAAGATAGCCTCAAGACAGGTTGAAGGGTGCATTTTGGATCACATAGAGCTTAAGATCGTGGAGGATCTCGTATTGTTCCTAGTAGAGTGGATGTCAAATGACAGGAAAAGCACCAATGTTAGCTGCAAGGTAATTATTACCACCTAATGCCATCTAAAAGCAACATTATGGACAAGAGATTAGTAGATAATAAGAAAAACAAGAAATTTTGATCAAATTATGCTAGAAAATATGAAAAAGCAAAAGTAACACAGGAATCATTGGCAATCAAGGAAATCGCTAGTGATTGCTATTAGTTTTAACAGTTTATTAAAATAGAGCTAAGAAACTTGATCAAGCTATCATTTAAGGTAAATTTAGAACTTTGATGACATATTATGAATAGATAAACAAACATTACCTGCAAATAGTGTCTAAGGTAAGAAAAATGAGCAGATTACCTTGCACAATGGGCAAATTTGGTGGACGGATGGAAGAAGACAACTGAACGGTGATAGAAAACAATTTGAGGAAGGTTTTGATGAATCAGGAGCAATGTGACATTGGTTCTAGTTGATGAATCATGTCTTGATCTCTGCTACATGACGTTGGTGCCCCTTGATGAAGGATATTTTTAGAAGGTTACTTGATTAGGAATAAGTTAGTAATTTTTAGGAAGGTGGTTTTAGAGGTGGTTAACGAGGTGTCATAGTGAGGTTTCTTAGTTAATGTAGCGAGGTGTAAAGCGGGAATTATTTAAATTAATTAAATAATTTAGTTGTGAGGGGTTTGCGATTAATTAATTAACTAAAGATGATTTTAGAAGGTGTAATGTCATAAATGTGGCATTTTCAATCGTGAGTGTGTTTGATTCGAGGGATGTAAGTTTTTTGTGTCTACACCTTTTACATTAATGAAAAAGGCATTCCTATAACTGCATGATCTTCACCTTTATCAACATCATAGGATCACCTCTTGGTTAGAAAAATCAACCAAAGGTCTTGTTCTATCTCAAATGCCTTGAGATTCTTTACAAAAATATGATTTTTACTTATTTACAATCATGACACCACTGTACTCCCACAGGAAAGACACATAGACCAAATAAATGTGCCAATAATAATGAAGGATGCATCATCATACCTATACTTTCGACTATAACACCATCATCCATCTTCTAATCATGGAAAATTTGTCATTTTACACCCAAACTTAGTTTTTACCTTTCAAAACCTACTATAGAAGTCCTAAAATTGAGGCAAATACCCTATGATTATGCAAAAAATGATGAGAAAACACTGAAAACATATTCCTTACCTCTTTATTGAGTTATCTCATCACACAAGGTCTTGATTTTGACACAAGAATTTGTTCTTCTTAATCTCATACCTTGTTTTGACCATCTTCATATCATAAAGGCACTTTAGTAGACCATGTACTATGTGCATACACCATAAAATCATGAAAAAAATGAGAAAGGAAATCACCTTACCACATTTCTTGACTTTTATTGACTACCCTAGGCTCAAACTTATCTTATCTTCTCAAATTTTGGTCTCAAGACTTCTCAAGGACTAAGATCCATGTTCAGGCTCATTGGTGGTTTTAGGAAAAACTTTGACATCTTATCAAACACCATTCACACCATGAAAAAGCATTTAAAAACTCCCCCTGGACTCATGAATTCCTTCTCTAAAGAAAAACACAAAAACATGTCTCTTTACCTTGATTTATTGACTTGAGGACAACCCAACTACTTAGGCCCAGGTCCTAAACCATCTTCTCGGTGCGTGTGAGACACATTTGGATGAAACAATGCATTCATGAGACATAGATTGCATTTCCTTAGAGAAAAAACATGAAACATACCTATTATGCCTAGAAAACATCTATACCACCATCTAGAATGAAATATCATGCTCGCCCTACCTAATTTGGATCATACACATCATATACCTATAGATGCATCTTTATAGACCACTATAGCTTTGTAATAGACCTACGATATCTTGACCCATACTTTTGATCAAGAAAAGATAATGAGCATAGGTAAGTGTTTCACCATTATCAACCAACTAGATTAAACTTTGGGAATCACACAAAAAGATCATGAAATATTTTCAAAAATATCTTCCATCATTCTCAACTACACTGCATGCATGTAGGTCCTCATTCAATCACACAATAGCATGAAAAGATGTTTTTATATCTCAACTTCTAACTTCTTGAACATACACTAATCATCCACACACCTTAAAATGAATGAGAGTGTCTAACCACTTCATGAGTTAGTTTAGACAACCATTTGAGTTTGAAGAGACATGTACTTTGCTTCTCATGTATACCCCACCTTGTAGCAAGTTATCCTGCTCAAGAGTCAACAAATGTATCAAACCAATCCAAAAAAATCCTAAGATCATCTTCCTTACACAACTCCAGAGCTCATAAAACTTTCACATATCCATTTACCAACTTCATGAAGCCAAGAATCATAAAAAATTGCAGCATTCCCATCCTCGTACCTATAGATTCTTAAGACATACCACTTGAGCACAATTCTACCATGAAAAATTCTATACCTTTTCACTCAAAATCATTATTTGAATGAGAGGAATTAATAAAACCCCTATTCACTCACTTAGGATACCTTCTTGAGTTCATTAAAATAATACACAAGCATTAGGAGATGACAAAGGATACCAAATAGTCACTTACATGCCTGTGAGTGATCATGCATGCTCAAACACTATCTTGAAGCTCTCAAGATCACATAATATTAATATATATATATATATATATATATATATATATATATATATATTTCCTTATTTACCATCTATATTTCATTTATATGTTTCATACCCTCATTCATTCCTTTTGATACTAGATAAGACAACAAGCCAGTCTTTACACAACAATGGCTCCTTTATACTATGTACACACACTATTAGGTCTTCAAAAGGAGAAAAACATCTATAACATTTGAAATATCTACCTTCTAAGATAAATATGACCAAATATGAGCACCCATTTGGCCAAAATTACAACTCCATAATCCTTGTATCATGCTCCACGAAGACAACTTACTAAGTTCGTAATACATTCATTTGACAATTATGACTTTTGCATTCTTCCATGCTAAAACTCAGAACAATCAAGATCCTCATTGAACTCTCATATTTTTAGGATCTGAAACCTCTTGACTCATAATGTACACATAGTCTAGATGATATGTTCCAAGTTATAGATTTTAAATCCATCATTCATACCTACAACAACAAAATTTTATCCATACCTTTCCATATTCACATTTAGAACCTAGTCGGGACAAAGAGGCTAAAAGAATTCAAAAATATGACTTAGAGAGCCCAAAATTGATCATCAACATTGAAATAGCATCACTTACACACATGAGCACATTTTGACACGATTGAGAAGAAAGAAAACCATTTTTATACGTAGATACACCTCAATTAGTACTTAAACACACTCAAATCACTGGAACAAACCACTTTTAAAGTGATGGTTTGATCAAATCCATCATTTTAATGACCCAATCTATCTTCAAAAATTCATCTTAAGGCATTAGAACACCTAACATCATGATAGGTACTCCATACAATAGATAATCATGAACATTTGGATTTAGACATCCCTAGATGACTATAATGAGACTTCCTAAGAAGAATAAGCCATCTATGACTTCCGATCAACTCCAATATACTTTTGAGATACTTTCATAGTTTCACACACATCATAAATATTTAGACACACTTGACACATGTAATTTCAACTCATGAAACTTCATTTGACACAGAGTTTACTCCTTGAGGTATTACAAACCCTTAGACAAGATAACAATGTTTAGTCACAAACCCAAACAATAATAAGACTCTTCATATGATATAATGACCCTTCTTTAGGACACCAACCTGACTCATATACCCTCGATTCATCCCAGAAAAACATTTATACATCTTGAAAATACAAGTTCAAAATTCAAGAGCACAATCATATACTCGTAAGGACTACTAGACATAGCTTTTGACTTCCGATACATGGAAAACCATATAGAACCATAAAAACCATAAGAACATGCTAAGTGACTTGAAATGACTTACCTTGACATCATATAGGAGACTCACACATACCTATATAGCTCCCCCACTCCAATTCTTCATATGAAGATATACCTCTAAGAAGTATAGTAGATGCATATGAATACCATGTAGACCTAACAGAGAAAGTCTTAAAGAGGTCTCAAGCCCTCTTAGACACCTGTAGAACTCCTTCTTCTCTCTTTTGATATGAAATATGAGTTACGCCTTTCCTCCCATAAAATTCAGAATTTGATGATACTATCTGATCTTTCCTATGATCCCAATTCCTTCCTTGACTATTATTACGAATTCTTGACCTCTAAAGGATTCTCTCATGCACTCTAGGACCTTGAGCCCTCTGATTTTTTCTTAAGAATTCATGGTAGTATTCCCTTTCCACATGACCAACCTCATTACAATTTTAACACACTACTTTATTCTTCCTCTTGAAACTATCAACATGATGAGATGAATCAGTTAAGAAAACACTAGCAACATGACCTACCTCATTGCATTTATAACAAATCACATTCTTAGCTTGTTGAATCCTATTGTATCTTCATGTATGAACATATCTAGTAGGCCTCATATACTCTTTTACCCTATGAATAAATCCATTACATGTATATAAATAACCATTGAAAATATCTTTCATACCTTGAGGCATTAGGTTTCCTAATAGGCTTAGTATTCTCATTTTCCTTGGTGTATGTCTCCTTCTTTCCTTCTTTGGTGCTTGATTCATTTTCTTCTTTTCTTGGAACTAGGTCTCCTTGCTTCACTTATTTTTCCATGACTTCAAATTTGAATCCTAAACTATCTCTATCACCTATAACTTTCTGATTTCTCAAGAGATCACCAAGAGCCTTGGAACTTTCTTCAAATTTATGATATGACTTTTCCTTGCTTGCTGCATCTGATAGCTCCTTCTTGAGTAGAATAACTTCTTCCTCCTTAGATTGCAAGCTAAGATTCATAGTGCTCATTTGCAACTCTAGCTTTCTTACAGTTTCATCAAGCTTCTCAGTAATATCCCAATGCTTCCCTTCTAGTTCTTGAATTCTTGCTTCATATTCCTTGACCTATGATTTCAGTTTCTCATTTTATTTTTCAACATGCTTCAATTTTGACTGAACACAAACCAATTCAGTCATAATATCATCTTCTTCTCCTTCAAAACCTTTGCAAGAATATGACAAAAACTCACCCATCAATGAAGAATCACCACTAGTGGATCTCATAGCTTCTTTTGTTGACTTGCAATACTACCTTTCCCATCTTA
Organism: Taxus wallichiana var. yunnanensis; assembly: GCA_018340775.1. Lineage (NCBI taxonomy): Eukaryota > Viridiplantae > Streptophyta > Pinopsida > Cupressales > Taxaceae > Taxus > Taxus wallichiana. The sequence continues at coordinate 674,514,523 of CM031244.1, read as the reverse complement.
GATTCACCAAGACCACATATGATGGCACTAAAAGCCTTTGAGTTATCATTGCATGCCTTCTTTTCTATAGCAGTAGTTGGAGTAGTGGTAGGAGGAGTATATCCATTCTCCACAACTTCCCAAACATCAAACCCTAGAGACATAATATGAGTCTTAATTATTAAGATCAAAAAATCATAATCCACACCATCAAAAAAAGGTGCATTTCTGGTTGAGAACCCACTCTATTGGCTCACCATTATTACTTCAAACGATCTTCTTTTAAGTGATCAAACTTCTCCAAAAGGACCTACTTTGATATAAATTGTTGGAATCACAATGGAATGAGAGGGGGTGAATCAGTCCTTAAAAAAAAAAAAAGATTTCAAATTACTTATTCAAATCACAAAACCACTTATCCAACCATTAATGTGTGCACAATATAAAATATCATACATATAATGAACCATGAACAAGAGAATCAACAACAAAACACAAGATAAAAGTGGGAAACCCTAAAGAGGAAGAAAACCCAATGAAAAAAAATATTTATATTGATATGTTTCAAATTTAGTGAGGCACTAACCCCACAAGGAGCACCAAACCCTAGTTTAGTAGAGTTACAACCCTACAAGGAGCATCAACCCCTAGTTTTGTGAAGCACCAACTCCACAAGGAGGATACAACCCCAAGATGATCAATAACCCACTCAAACACTTTATTTAATATGATATTTGATGTATGTTTCATCTTAAACTGATTTGAGATCACAAATTCAGCTCACACACCTTCAAACCCTTGTTCAAACCCTAGGTCTTCAAACTTGCATAATCTTGCTCTTTCTTCACTTACAATTCAAAAACAATTGCACACATGATTTATGTAATTATTCAACCTATATAACACTTTATCAGCTCTCAAATCATGCTCACACACCTGCAAAACTCTCACACCTAGGTCACACTTTTTGCACACACTCAACTAGTTCAACTTTGCACCCAAAACTTCACTTTTATAGGCTCTTCTTGATTCAAATTCAAAATATGTCGGTTTCCATCATTTATTTGTACATTACCAACATAAAAAAATCTCATAATAATCACTACAATAGTCACATATGAACCAAGTAGGTCGGCCTAACGAAAAACCTTCATTCATACACCAACAATCCTAAAAATCCCATCACTAGAATGAGAAAAATCCACTTACACTCAAACCATGCTTAGTAAATCTCCTAAATCACTATAAATAAATAAAATAACATTTAAACATCATCCTTGGTCATAATTAACTTGAACCCATCATATTATTTCATTTAATGGGCCCACTAGCTCATTACCTTCTCAAACAATTGTTTCCAACAACTGAATCTTCCTTTCGGACTCAAGACTCCTCAAGATGAATTAAAATATGGCATGTTACCACTAAATTAAAATAATATAACATGTAGAGAACTTATAAGTAATTTATATTCCACAAAACAATCATATGTTCAAACCACATCAACTTTTTCCTTCACCAAAACAAGTTGCCTAAAAGCAGTTTTACAAATGCAACTCATTAACACCCTTACTGACACTTTCAATACATAAAAATAAATTAAATAAATGATAAATTCATCCCACTTATATTTTCAGGTGATATAAAGTAGCACCCAATCCATTTCATGTCTCGATCAACTCAATATTTTAACAAAAGCGTTTTGTCTGAAAAGCATGAAACCTTTTGTCTCACAAAATGACTTGGAAACCTCATAATGAAAAAAAAATTATACTATTGGAAATATTTATAAATTACCTTTCCAGAAAATATTGTAACTCCTTCCAACACTAATCAGAAGGCCTTCAACCAATATGAACTTTGCAAGCTTCTTGAAACTGCCCCAAAACTTCCCTTTGATCAATCAACATAAATGAAGCATACTTGACCATTTTATTGCATCACCATGACCTAAAAAGCAACATTGAAATCATTCAAAAATCACATACTCACCATAATGGGCATTTAGTGTGTAAGTCCTTTGGATAACCTTGTCCCAAACTCAACTTCTTTAGAAACGCCTGTTTGAGTGGGGTTCACTCATCACCACAATCTCTACCATAAATTTATGGAAAACTAGAGGATTCCTCTAAATTATCAAATAATCATCCATGTACTAAAAATTAATTCTAGAAACTTATGACCATTTTTTTCCCACCGCTTTTGAGCTAGGGTTTCAAACACATAAAGAGTTGTTTATCTTCTTAACATTCGTTTATAAAAATGTGACAATGAAATGGCATAATTATTATTTTTAAACCTTATAGACTCAATTTAGAAACATAATTTAAATCCAAAGGTCTCAGGGAAAATCATGCAATTCAAGGTGAGCATCGAAGACCTAATTCGAGCTCGAAATGGCCTTCTTCTTGACCCCTGTTTCACCAAAAATGATATAAATTGAAATATACACCTCATGGAAACCTACATTTTTTTTACATAGCACCATGACACCCCTAATAATATCTACAAGCATAACCATGTCACAAACAACACTCCATATCTCTAATCACTAATACTTACATAGCTAGCCCTTAGGTTTTTACTAAAGAGTGTAAAGGTTAGGGTCAACTGAAATAACATCATAACACATCATAGATGCTCTCCAAAAGGCCCTAACATATATGTCATATCATAAATCAACTACCTACATTCATCCATGATCTCATATAGCTCCACAACTCATCCCCATGCATTCTAGCAATTATACCTGGTCCAAATGAGCACCTGAAACATGGTCACCAACCTATATCTACACCTTGAATATCATGTGAGTAGCCAAGCACTCCCAAAAAATTCTCTCGATAATTCAGAATGCTTCTCAAGCTACCAATAATTTCATACTACTATGCACTATTACCTAGGCTAGCTAGGTCACCTGAATAGGCTTGCAAGAACAAGCAATCTGCACTAAAACAACATACCCGAACTTCCATGTCGTCATCATCCTCAAAGCATGATATAACTCTACTCCATCATCTAAATTGTCATTAATGAGGTTTTGCATCAATGACAAAACCTAAACCACAACATGCCAACACAACAACTTAGATTATTATGAGTTCTCGTTGGTTTAATAAACTCAATCAATACATTTCTAATGCATGATTTATTTAGGAAAATCACATATAATTACATATACATATTGCTTTTTAACCCACACACTACATATATTCTAAATTTCCTATAAAAATATATAGGCTCATATATGTGAGCACTAACTACTAATTTATAACATTCCCTCTCACCTCTCGTGTGTTAGCACAGGAGTAAAAATGGAAACATAAATGTGTGTCCTTATAGGATGCAATCATTAATTATGGAGTTCTCGCTAATTTTGATATCTCGCAACACATGACTTGCATACAAAAACTACTATTTCTATGTTTACTCCAAGTAAATTATTTCACCCGATGACCACACTTCCGCCGATTTAGCTATATATGAGAACTCAAGAGTTCTTGCTTTCACTTCAATGAGCTTCTCATCGGTCGATCGGTGAAGAAATGCGTAGAGTCGGATAATGTATATAGTCATTTTGTCTTCTATTAATCTATTTACAATTAATTACACCATATATAATAAATCTGAAAAAAACTATTTGAAGACTGTGTCCTCATTGCATTTGGAGACAACTTGTTATAAATCACTACTACTCTAATAAAAATACTATTTAGTGGTTATCGCTACCACACGGGAAGTGATCCTGGATTTATTTATTTTCGCATAAATGTGGTGTCACTATTGACTTTACATCCCCTTCTTTAGCAAAAAACAAGAGGCACTTATTTCCCTCCGACCTCCGGTGCCTCTGTCCTTCAATTGACTTAGTTACTTTTGAAAGAAGTTAGATCATCGATCTTAAATATTTTGACATTGTGATTAATTTTATTATTTATCCCTCCACAATATGAAATAACTTAGATATTGGTTTTGATCGATAATATATCCATTTACATATATTACAATGGCTTTTTTTTTTTACACAATTTTTGACACTTAAACGACCTTGATGACTTTGGTATGAAAATGAAGCTTTAATAACGCCACTTATGTATTAGCCACTACGAGGCCTAATCCGTTCTTCCTGTATGCCAATACATAAAAAATATGATAATATCAACATAAATGTTTGAAAAAAAAACACAGAGGTGTAATGAATGGGCAGATGGAATACATAATTGGCAATCCAAAATTACCGTTTCTTGTATTATCAACGTGTAACATCTACAAATATGTGTAAAAATGTGATAATCTACAAATATATACGGCCTTGGCTTCCATGCACTATTTGGGTAATGAATGGAAAATATAATTTGCTTCTGATATCTTTGTTCTAACTAGCTTCTTTTCATGCTCTAGAAATTTAAATTTTTCTGTGTACTTATTATGTTGAGAATAGAAATTGTCCGATGCTTTTACTATAAATGTGCCTGCAAAATATCTCCGACTAGAAAAAACTCAAATTACACAAAGAAATAACCTACACTAATAGAGGATCTTTCATATTTTGGGCAGCCCAATACACATAAATATTTCCCTTGATCAATTACTTTTCCATAGAAGCCTGCTCTGGTACCGAATGATATTTTTGGCACAGAGTTTCACAACTACAATTAATGCAGCTTTGCTTTGTTATTTTTATTCACTGTATAGAAAATATTTATATAATAATTTATTTGTAGAAAATAGGAGATATTAATTATCTCGTCTAACCACTCAGATTACTATGAGTGAGTTGTATTGACAAAATAATGAACTCAATGCTATTCTAATACATGAATTGTGTAGACAACTTGCATATAATTACACATACATATTAATATTCAACCCACACACTATATATATGTTAAAATACTCATATAAATATATACGCTCATAAATGTGAGTACTAACAACTAATTCTTAACATCCTTTAAAATTATTTCTTAAATCTTTCTCATAAATCGAGTTATCTTCTTCCTCTCATCATCAAAACTGTGAAAATAGATTTCATTTAACACGTGTATAATTTGAAAAATATTATTGTTGTTTGTGAGAGTATGGAATGGACCAAATATTTTAACCAAACTCCATGTTTTTTCAATATTTATGTGGAAAAGTCTTATAATATGATTGAGTGGACTTTTATTATTTCCATATCTCAATCCCTAGGGTTCGGACCCCATTTTTTTCACAATTTCAATATGTTATGTTAAAATATTTTACCTTTTGTTATCATCAATGGCATGAAATCACATAGATTTTGGATCACTTTCTATATGTTCTATCTACCAAAGCATTTACCTCTTACTTGCCAACTACTCGTCTAGATGTTTAGTTATAGGAATCTCTCTCCCCTATATTGACAAACATGACATCATTGTACATTTTTCTAATTAGTCATTTCCCACCCTTTTAGAAGAGGAATCTTTAGTAAATTTTATAGAAAGCCTTCACAATTTTTCCCTTGCTTGTGCTCTTCCATTCAATGGAGAAAGACTCAACATTAGAGTCTATCCCTCTTGGTGGAACAAATATAAATGGAAATGGACCCACTTAGGTGTGCAATTAAAATTTATTGCCACCCCTTTTTATTTTCATTCTCCTCTATTTGATATTTTTTCATATGTGGTTCGAAGGGTGGAGATAAATATGTCCGAATGGATCACCACGCATCTCCCATTGACCTGTTATTTCAAAGCTTTTTCTAAAGTGTTTGCTTCCACTCATGTATCCTACTCTTCTTGATAGAATCCTTCCAATTTTTCCTATAGCAACTTAGATAAGTTATTGATATATTTTTATGGGATAACTCGGAAGAAAAGAAAGTATTCCATAGGGCTTGTTCAGAGATATGTTGCAGACCTAAGGAAGCAAGGTCTCTTGGGCTCATTAAAATCAAACTTCAAGGTCATTCCCTAAGTGTCAAATGTATTATCAAATGCTTGGAAGGTTATGATTATGGAAAATTATTTTGATAAATTGCATATTTGAAAGACCTCCTCTTGTCAAAAAAATACTAGTGTGGTGTTGAGTTCAGAGAATTTTTTCTCACCCATGTGCCAATCTAAATTGGTAGTACTTATGTTGCCAAAAGAATTTGGAAGGCTTGAGAAATTATCAAACCTAGTGTCATTTTGATTATATATGGTCTTATGAATGTCCTTTAACTTAATCTTATTCTCTCTAGTAATCTTTTATTCCTTCTTTTCATAATGTTGCCTTTTCCATTGATCTATGGATTAAGAGTCTTGGGCTCTTCAAAAAGGGAATCAAGACTATTTGTGATATTTTTCAGGTTTCTCGTAGTTTGTTTCTTTGGGATGTTCTTAAGGATAAATTACATCTTAAACATGATGATATTGAATCTATAATTTGTATGATTTAAAACTTTGTACCTTATGAATATCTCTACAAAATCATGTGAATTTAACACAATTGTTATAA